>BPLS01000532.1:760241-780024 GCA_019656275.1 Rhododendron kiyosumense
AGAGGGAGGTCGTCTGGGGAAGAAGAGGGAGGGAGGGCGTCTGCTCTGTGCCTCAACGAAGAGGGAAAGAAGAGGGAGGGAGGGCATGGGTTTACTGTTAGTGTCAACAAAGAGGGAAAGAATAGAGGGAAAGAAGAGGGAGGGAGGGCGTGGGTTTACTGTTAGTGTCAACAAAGAGGGAAAGAAGAGGGAGGGCATCTGGGGAATTTTAATTTGTAGAAGGGGCAATATGGTCATTACAGCAATAATCATTTTAACAAAGAACAACTGTTTAGAGGAAAGTGGAACGGAGCTTCTGTTTTGATACTGTTCATTACAGGAAAAATCGCTTTCGCAAAAGGAAGCAAAACTGGAACACCCCCGTAATCCCTTACATATACGTGGGTATACGTGGGTCCTAACCCATGTGTGTACGTGAGAGATTATATTTGTTGTTGTATTCGAATGGAATTCACATGCATGTGAGGAATTATATTTAATATTGTGTTCGAATAATTGTTCACCTGGCATCTTTCATTTAACGTTTCAGTTCCTCGAGCCACAAAAACTGCAAATGAACCGTTTGAGGACTAAAAGGTCCGGTCCAGAATGGCCAGTCAGCTGTCTTCCAGTTTTGATTTTGTGGACTAACGTCTGCGCAACAAATTACAGCCAATCAACTTTTTTTTTGTGGTTATCTCAGAGAGAGAGAGAGAGAGTCTACGTAGTAAATGTAATTGATAGTGATGGGAGAAGGTACAAAGAAATAGAAAGGAAAAAGGCGTATGGTCCCTATTAAATTTAGTTATTTAAAATAAAAAAATTGTTAATTTTTGTTATTCAAATGTCAAAATTTGATTAATGATTAAGAGGTTGTTAAGCTTGTTATATCATTGTGAGCTATATTTTAGACCAATATTTGTTACTAACTTTTGAAATCTTTTAGTTTTTGTTATACCATTATTGACACTCTTAGAGTATCCACAATGTTATAATCAAAAGTTATTCCATCAGTTTTTGATTATTTATTTAAAAGATTGTTAATATTAGTAACGTAAATATCTACAATGACATAATCAAAATTAGTCACATTATCTTTTCAAATTAAAAAAAAAACTAAAAATTGTGAATAGTAAAAAATAATATACCTAAAAATAGTTTTGAAACTAAGAAAAACTATTTACTAGAAATAGAAAATAGTTTTTGAATTTTATTTTTATTTTTTTTGGATAAAACCTATTTTTACAAAACTTTCGTTTATCAATGATCATTGAAATTGAACAACACCACCATAGTCATCAATTAATTTCTATAGTACGCTAGGTTGTTGTCACATGAATGGTGAATAAGGCCATCTTTTCCCAACATCGTATACGGAGAGTGGAGACACAGAGAGAGATGGCTAGGTAATTGCGTTTTTCTTTACTTACGCCACCCCCCGTCGTACTTCTCTCTGGTATCTATAATCTGTATATTTGGGTTCGGGAGAGGGACATCATTCAATTATGAAAGGAGATTGAATGGATCAAGGAATTTTTTTGCTTTCTTCTCAGCCAATAAAAAAGAGAGAAGAATGGAACGGTGGAGGAGGAGAGGATATGGGCCCATTGGGTTGATGGTGAAGGTGAAGGCCACTGAAGGCAAAGGGAAAGCAGGGAGATAAAAGGACATGATTGGTTCTGTTTGAGTTTTGACAGACAAATTTGGAAGAGAGAGAGAGAGAGAGCAGATGAAGGAGGAGAAAAGTTTGCTTTGCTGGCGTGGAGTCACTAAAAAGAGGCATAGCGGCTTTTTCACCACACTGCTCATAGTTCTTTTTTCAGTTGGGTAAGTTCCGACATATGGTTCTTGATTCCTTAATTATAATTACCTCTTATAATCCTTATTTTTAGCCAGCCAATCAACTTTAGGCTCAGTTTGGATACATGATAGCAATCAAGAATGGGTATTTTATTCCCAGGAATTACATTTCGATTCGTCTTGTTAAGATGAATCGAAAAATCAAAAAGGGGGGCACAATACAAATGCGAAAAAAATAGGAATGATTTTGTCACTTTTTTTTTTGGTTAATGCCACTCCTTTTGTATTTTGATTAGATGATTTATTTTATAAAAGAAGAGAAGTGACATTTAAAAAAAGTGAAACTAGAAAATTAATTTTCAAAAAAACACACCAAAAATTAGTGCTACAACTGCGCATGCGCACAAGTTCCTTGAACCGCGTCAAGAAATTAAAAAGCAAAAGTCCCCGGAGGGGCCCGCATGAAAGAGAATGTGATGAGGCAAATCACTACTTTAATTGGAGTAACAAGCTAGGAAGTTGCTCGGAAGGACCCAACGAAAGTCCAAAGGCGAAAAGCCTCAAAGCGTAGAGACAACGCAAACGACTGAAGATATACACAATAGCAATCCTAAAATCACGTGGCCTTGTTCGGTTTGGAGTCTCAAAATTCCTTAGCGTGTTCTTCAACGAATTTTTTTTTATTTTTCTTCACTTATTACACTAAAAAAATCTTCTTCAAAATACAAAATACCTTTTAAAGACATGTTAAGAATATTTGTTAATAAAAAAATTATTCTTGACGAATATTAATTATCAAAATACGTCTTTATCCGACATTTTTCCAAATACTATATCCGACATGTTAAGGCTCCGTTCCGGAACGAGTTTGAGAACTTATTTTTTGTTCAATAATAAGGCTTGTTCCACAAAATAAGGAATAAGTACTTATTTTTTGGTTAAGACAACTTCAAGCTCAAAAATCATGTGTTTATCCAAATAATTTTTTGATCAATATGGATCTTGTTTGATAGATCTTATTGAGATCTTTAATACGGTGCAAAAAAAATTAAAAAATTATTTTTCATTTACGTTATTTTTAAGTTTGAAAATGTGAAATAAGCTGCAATAAAAAGGTTTTGTGGAACAACCCTTCTTATTTTCTTTGAGAAGATGCAAAATAAGTACTTATTTTTTAAGAAGGGTTCCGGAACGGAGCCTAAGTATATGTTAGCTAAGCGAAGCGTGATCAAAATTGATGCAATTGTGAAAGACAAAAGCAGTATGGTCAGCAGATGGGGTCTCGATAATTCCGCTACCTCTCCGATTTGCCAAGCATACTTTTGACAAAAGCATAGACTTGCAAGGGTTCAAAAAAAGATCAAAAGGCCCATTAAATAATAAACTATTCATGCGTGATTCATGATGGAAGATAGGAAAACTTATCTCCATGAATAAGGAAATAACAGGTCCCAATAATTTCTCAACACGTCAGCCTAATTCAGCACCTGTCCCTTTCATCCAACCTATTTGAAAGCTAAAATATTACATCTACGCTCATTTACACATCCAATTACACACTTTTGCTCATAATAGAGGTAGAATCCACACATATTAAGTATATAGTGTGTGCGGGTTCCATTTCTACTGAGAGGGTGTGTGTTTAAGGGCCTGTTCTTCTAAATAATCCAATGGCTTTTCCGCCAAAAATGAGCCAAACAAAGACACAAAAAGACGAAAATAAGCCAATAAGCCAAATTTTTTGTCTTTATTCAAAAAAATTAGATTTCGGTCAAAATTTTTTACTTTTTAGATTCCTCTTGTCATGAGATGCAATAATCCCCAAAAAATTGACAATAAACCAAGTGATGTAAAATTTTTTTGAATAAAGACAAAAAATAAGTCATTTTGACTTATTTGTCCGAACACTCCTAAATGTGAAAATAGAATGATTGATTTGAAAGAGGGTTCAGAGGGTTTGACACTCTCACCAATCTATTTCCAGCTGTCCTTTGCCTTTGAGCAATAATGTTCCCACTGAGAAAGCTGTGCTCACACGGTATCATATCAAAGACTTTTGGGCAAATTTCACTGACCTCCCCTGAGGTTTCTGACACGATCAGAAGCCTCCCTGAGGTTTTTAAAATGACATTGCCCTCCCATCCTTTACCTGACAATACCAAAGGACCCCCCCTTCCGTTACCTACACGTTAGAAAATGGAGTGATTGTTTTGTTCGGTTAACATTTTAATTTTAATTTTAATTATTACTTTATTTCTTTCTCTAATCATTATCCTATTTATCCAATTATTACTTTCTTATCTCTCTCCAATCGTTACCCCAATCTACAATTATTACTCTATTTCTCTCTCCACCAATTATCAAAACTAAACAAAACAAAACTTTCAACTAAACAAAACCATCACTACACTTTGTACTCGTTTCACTTTGAGATTTTGTCCTTATTTAAAAGGATTCACATTTGTTAATTTTCTATCGACCTTTTTTGAATTATTGGTTCCTCTCGATAAGAGGAATTGAAAAAGTAAAAAATTATGACTTTTACCAAATATTTTGACAAATTCATTATTTTGGGTAAAAGTAATAATTTTATATTCTTTTGATTCCTCTCGTTGAGACAAACCAATAATCTACAAAAATTTAACACAAAACTAGCAAATACGAAAAAAATTCAAATATGAACAAAAATCAAAAAGCCTAAAAATCCCACAAACAAATCCCGTAAAACCAAAAATCCTAAAAATCCCACAAACTATATTTGAATTTTTGTCCATATTTGAATTTTTTCATGCGGGCTTGTTTGTGGGATTTTTAGGCTTTTTTATTTTTGTTCATATTTGAATTTTTTTCGTATTTGCAAGTTTTGCGTTAAATTTTTATGGATTATTGGCTTGTCTCAACAAGAAGAATCAAAAGAGAATAAAATTATTATTTTTACCCAAAATATTGAATTTCTCAAAATATTTGGTAAATTTCTTAATTTTTTACTTTTTCAATTTCTTTTTTCGAGACGAACCAATAATTCAAAAAAATTCAATAAAAAATTAACAAATGTGAATCATTTTAAATAAGGACAAAATCTCAAAGCGAGACGAGTACAAAGTGTAGTGATGGTTTTGTTTAGTTGGAAGTTTTGTTTAGTTTAGTTTTTATAATGGGTGGAGAGAGAAATAGAGTAATAATTGCAGATAGGGGTAATAATTGGAAAGAGATGAGAAAGTAATAATTGGATAAATAAGATAATAATTGAAGAAAGAAATAGAGTAATGATTAAAAACAAAACTAAAATTAAAATTTTAACCGAACAAAACAATCATCTTTTCCATCCATTTTCTAACGTAAAGGTAACGGAGGGGGGTCCCTTGGTATTGTCAGGTAAAGGAAGAGAAGGCAGTGTCATTTCAAAAACCTCAGGGGAGGTTTCTGTTTGTCTTAGAAACCTCAGGCGAGGTCAGTGAAATTTGCCCAAGACTTTTAAAATTCTACTCCATTAGGGAAGGCGCTCCGAAGCAAAAAAAAACGAAAGTTCGTACCCACCGATTCTCTGTATTTTTCTATGGATCCGTCTAACCGCACTGCCACCTTTTCAGACACTTGCGTCATTACTGTCCTCCACTCCATAATGACAATGTTATCCCTCAAAGGCCAAAAGACCCAAAAGCATAATGGTTCCAGCAAACGCACGGACGGTGGTAAAATAATACATTACTCCACTTTGCTATCAGGCTTGCTACACACACAGTTGAGTTTTGTTCACCCCTTAAAAGAGGGTGAACATTATCATTTTTTTTATTGGTTAAAATAGAGTTGAATTTTGTTCACTCTCCACCTAAGAGGATGAACAATACCCTCATTCCTATTGGTTGAAAGGGTGTGGATTCCACCATAAGGTGATATTATACTTACCAAAAAGTGTATCACATGGTAAACATGATATCACTTTGTGGTGGAATCCACACTATTTCAACCAATAGGAAGAAACATAATGTTCACCCTCTTTCAAGAAGACTGAACAAAATTGCACTCGAGTACATACCTTTGGGATCCGTCTTGGATTTTGGATTCCATAAATATAATTAGAGTCGTTCATTTTGTTCAAAATATATTGTTTAGGAAAATTGAATATAGGCCTCATTTCGTTTTTTCTCAAAGCCTTCTTTTTTAAAAAGAATGTAATTTCAAATTCAAATATAACAAAATTGAAAAATAATTTTTTAACTTTTTTTACAGCGTTTAAAAGATTTCAGTGAAATCTATCAAATAAGATCCATATTGGTAGAAAAATTATTTATGTAAATACATAATTTTTGACATTTAAATTACATTCTTTTTCAAAAACCCACTTTTTTCAAAAAGTGGATTGGGTTAGTAGATGCTCTTACCGATATCAAATTGAACTGATATTTTACAGGGACCACAAGCACCAAAGAATTACAATCAAACAAAGGATGCCAAAAAAATCAAAAAAATTTACCGGACGGACTAGGTGTGTTTTAGGAAAGGGAAACGGGGGACGAGTCCGGCTCATCTCCGATTCATAGGAAATTCGAGGATCCTCCAATTCCAATTCAATGGTCAGGATTACCCTAGTAACTTCAGCCTCAAAGCTCCTCTCATATTCTACAGCCATCCAATTACCTCCCAAATATTCTCCAATTACATAAGCGACTTCTCTCCATATCAAACCTATGCTTCTTAAGGATTATTTTTACATAGCTCATGAGGATTTTTTTTCCACTGATATTATATAATTCATGAGAATTTTTTTACTGATATTATATCAAATGTTTTTCTTTCAACATGGTTTCTTTTGCGGATATTATATACCTCATGAGAATTCTTTTTTACCGGTACTAGTATTTCCACATGCTTTGCACGGTGTCACATGTTCATTGATGTAATTGTTCTTGTATGTAACAAAGTTGAAATTTAGATTCTATTATTCAAAAAAAGAAATCGTAAAAATAAGTAACTGAACAAAAGATAATTTATAAAAAATATATTTTTTTTATAAGCAATGCAAAAGGAATTCTTTGTTTAACCCTATGAAATTTATTTCTTATATAAGCAATTTAAAAGGAATTCTTTGGTTAACCCTGTGAAATTTATATTTCTTATTATAAGCAATGTAAAATGAATTCTTTGATTAACCTGTAAAAATATATTTTAAAATGTCTTATTAAAGTTATGATATGAAAGGTTAGAAATGTTTGAAATTGGGTAAATTAGTGCCTGAAATGTGTATATATGTTTAGGATGTTCTTGGTTGGCTGTCCTTAAGAGGCAGATTTAATTAGGGAATATTTGGAAAATAATTGTGTGCTTATAAAATATCATATGAGTTTTGGGGCTAGAGTTACTAGATAATCCTGACTATTGAATTGAAATTGAAGGATCCTCTAATTCCTTATGAATTGGAGAGGAGCCGGACTCACGGGGGACACTGGTAGAAAAAGACAAAATGGATGGTAGTTACGTTAATTTTGTTATTGCTAAGATCAAAAGTGTAAAGTAACCCAAAAGTACTATAATATTTGTCATTGTCAGTGAAGTGGTGTTCCACTTTCCAAAAAAAAAAAAATTTTAGAAAAAAAAAATAATTTTAAACTCAAATATAATGAAAATGAAAAATAATTTTCCAATTTTTTTTGTACCGTTTAAAAGATCTTAATGAGATCTATCAAATAAGATGCATATTGGTAGGAAAATTATTTACATAAACATATAATTTTTAAATTTAAAATTATCTTCTTTTCAAAAGATTAGTTTTCCACAAAAGTAGAACACCCTCTAATTTGCCTTAAATTCTACGGGTACCACTCATTAAAGTTGACATTTGAGACCCACATATAAGGCCATCCACAGTGGTATAATCAAAAATGGATAATCAAAAGTTGACACATCAGCTTTTGATTATTCATTTAAAAGGTTGCTAAGCTAAACAATGTTGAGGTTTACAATGGTCACTTTTAGTCCATAACCAAAATAAGGGGTCCACCATAATTTCACACAATCTCTCTCTCTTCTCCCCCCCTCCTCCCCCCCTGTTTCCCGCCATTCACTTCTCTCCATTACGTTTTTTTTTTGGGCAAAAATATATCGAATATATGGTGTTCTTCCTAGTATTATCTATCAAAACAACACCAAAACTTTTTTTTTCCTTCCTATTCCTGTAGCCTATATCACAAACCCACCACTCTCTTAATCTTTCCAAAAAAATCAAATGTGTTCTTGAATTTGGAAAAGAATGCAAGGTTCTTCCTTTTTTTTTTTTTGCAAGGTTGTTCATTTACTAAACCATAGTGGGAGGAACAAAAAAAGAATAATCACTTTAGTCGAAAAAATCATTTTTTTTCTTCTAAAAAGTGATTATTTCTCAAAATACTTGGATAAAGTAAAAAATAAATAAAAATACTTTTTGGATTCCTCTCATCAAGACGAATTAATAACTCATAGAAGTTTGGTGCAAAACTAAAAAATGCGAAAAAAATTTAAATAAAGACAAATTTTCATATTTAAGTTAAGTTCATAAAAATGCAACCTAAAATAGAAACGGGAAAGAAAAGTGATGTGGGGTTCATAAATTTTGATTATTGAAAAAGGTTGCTAGTTTTGGTTATCCAAAGCTCAAAATTTGATTATTTCTAAAGATGTTGCTAAGTTTGATTATACCATTGTGAGCCATTTTTTGCACAAATATTGTTAACTTTAACAACAATTAGCTTTTGATTATAGTACTGTGGATGGCCTAAGGCGCTATATGTCGCCCGTTAGAATTTGCCCTATTACCCACCTGCTCTTTAAAAATTGTTTCCTGCCATAATTCGTGCATGAAAGTACCGGAAGGATCCAAAGCCAAAGAAAACAAAATTCTGTACTCACCGATTCTCTGTACTACCCACTTGCTCTTTAAAATTGTTTTTTACGATAATTCGTGTATTTTTAAAATTTAAATTTTTTTACATATTATTTTTGTAATTAAAGTACTCAATAAATACTTTAATTTGATATAAAAAAATAATTTGTAAAATTATATATTTTGAAGTTTAAAATTACACGAGTTCTCGTAAGCCGTAAGAAATATTTAAATTAAGACGGAGGAGACAGAGTTTCCATTTGTGAAATGGTTGGATAATATGACATCGTTGTAATGGGACATATGGATGACATCATCCCAATTCCTTAGCCATGTGGTGAAGTAAAGATTATGAGATACTTAGGTCATTCATAGTGGTATAATCAAAAGTCAATTGTTTACATGAAACATTACAACTTCTTTCTTCTAAAACTTTTTTATGAGTTTAATGCTTTGTTAGTTTCCTTTTTGAAGCAAAATTTTTAATTTAAAAAATACTTATTACTCATATTTTCAATCATTATTCTCCACTCATTACTCATATATATCTCCAATCATTAATCTCATTATCTTTATTTCTCTCCACTTATTATTCGTACTTCCAATCATTACTCTTATTTATCCCTCTACTTACAACACTCAAAAATTTCTCAAAAACTCATCCAAATACAGCATAAATGGTTTACGCTTGCAGGCAAAATCATGGGTTTTCCGTCATGCCACTACCCCATTGTGGACCTACCGTGAATTTATTATAGTAATTCAAATCGTTCATAATCTTACATAGCCAGCAAAATAATATCAAAAATTAACTTGATCGAACACTGATAGCCGATAGGTATATGAAGCATTGAATTTTAAATTATAGTAAAATGGACGGTCGTGCACAATTAAACTATAAAATTATTGACAGAATCAGATCATCTATTATATAAAATTATAAACCAAAATTCAATTTCTAATCAACCTATCTATATCCGATCAAGCTGATTTTTTTTGCGTGGATACGCTATTATGCAGATCCTACAAAATTAATGGTTCAGATTATGACAATAAATGCACGGTGGAATCCACCGTCATGCATCTACCTTTAAATACAATTTCTTTGTTGTTATTATGAAATGAGGTAATTATAATTATTAAAATGCTAAAAACAAAAAGAGAGAAAAAGGAGTTTTAATTAGAGAAATTAAGAGAATAAAGAGTCAAATGACCTTTGTTTTGTGCGCGCGTGCGTGGTGTAACCTGGGAGGTTACGGACTGGGGCAGAGTGAGCGGGAAGTTAACTTCAAGCCCAAGGAAAAATATTTGTCAAACTTCTAGAGGAATCTAATGATATACACTTTAGGTATAAATATGGAGCAGGGCAAACTTCCGAATGCTTAATTCCCAAAAGACTTGCTGCATGGAATTCTTGTCGAAAAACCATCTCGAGTCCATATTGATGATTTCCTTCTTAATGGCAGCAATTCTCATCACACTTCCATGTGAATACAAAGCAGAAGAAAACCGCGGGGACAGTGATGGCGGAGGAGGAACGAGAACCGCCCTTGTTCCGACCGTTATCTTCAATTACCTCCCTCTGTCTACCTTCCACGCGTTCGTACTTTCTCTCCTCTTTGCCTTCACCTCTTCTCTCTCCGCCCTTTTGATGCATGGCACTGACAACGGAACGAGAAATATAAGGAATTACTCCCACCTGCATGTAGTAATAACGAGGTGCTTCGAATGGTCCTCCTTGGCGTTTATCACCTCTGCACTTGCGATTCTGTTCCAGGCCATGTTATTGACTGCCACTTCTTCGCCGCCGCCACCATCTCCTCTGTGATGATGCTGATGTGCATGCGCATGTGTGTGGATTCCTTGTGTGCAGGATTCGTGTTTGGAATTGCTACTCCGAATGCATTTTGAGTAATGTTATTAATTGTGTGTGGACATCTATGTCCAAAGTTGTCGTGAGTAGTGTTTTTATGTACTAATAGCTAGTAGTCGTGTAGGGAACTTGGCATATTTTTAAGTTGTGTATCTCATGTGAGAAAGAAGTTAAACATATTCATATTCAAGTCTCTTTTTTGGATTTAATTAAGTCATCTCCTTTGTGTGCAATCTAGTTTTTATTTTTCATAGATAACAAAATTTTATTAGAACTCGACAAATGGTACATTGAAGCAATAAAACTCTAGATACAAGAGAAATTCGAATCATAGAGTAAACAAACAAAAAAAGGTAAAAAAGGAGAAAAAAAATATATCCAACAAGAAATCGAATGAAGCCGGCCACAAGAGAGGTGGAATCATCCAAACACCAAAACATGAAAAAAGCATCTCCAAGCAGTATTGTCCTTATAAGCTATTTTTTTTGCTCGGCAAGTCCTTATAAGCTATTGGTCATTGTAAGATCAGAGAAGCAACACATGCAGCATCTACCAAATTTATTTTGCATCAGAATTCACCATAGGGAGAAATAAACGATCATCTCATCAGCAACAGAGTTATGGAGTGGGGCATCATTTAAACATCACCTTGAATCCACCATATAGCCAAAGCAACAATAGAGTATAATCTTCAGCGTAGTATCAGAGATTTAATTAATTGCTGTGCTTTAATTGCTTTAATTAAGTATAAATGGATTAATCAATGAAACGTCTAAGTTTTTCCATGTTCTACAGAGCTTTTTTTGAACAATATTGCAAGGAGCTTAAATAATCAGGTTGTAAAAGCAGTGGCGACTCTAGAATATTTTTTTGGGTGATCATAATAGAGTAACTTAAATGCTATCAATTATAACAAAAATACACATATAACAAACATAATGATTTGGTATATTCCTTTTGACACCGAACATTCAATTTTTCACATAAATTACTAGATTTTTGACATAAACATTTAAACTTTAATCCTTCGATTGCTTTTCTGAACTGAAAATTCGTCGTTTCTTTCAACTAAATGGCTTTGGATTAGATCGAACTGTGGTAGACTATTAGGTGTTCGATTATTAAATGAGTTAGTGTTCAAAGTTGAGCGAATAGATCTCAGATCCTCTATCCAAATAATGTTGTCCGAGTCCCCTATCCCACCCTTTTCCTTCTGCCACATGTCCACTCCAAACACCCGTCCAACTTCACCTCTAACTCGATCTGTTACACAAAACAAAATCAGACTTATAAACATTCTAAAAAAACATTATGTACTCAAATTTTCAATCCGTTTGAATCGGTGCAAAAATGTCTTCTTTTTTTTTTGTTAAAAAGTAGTTATTTCTCAAAATACTTGGGTAAAAGGTTTTTTTTTTTTTACCTTTTCAATTTTTTTCTTCGAGACGAATAAATAACCCACAAAAGTTTGATGCAAAATTAACAAATGCAAAAAGAATTCAAATAATGACAAAACTTTCAAATTTAAAGTAAATTAAATTTAAATTCAAGAGAACAGGACCTTAAGACGGTTTTGTTGCAATAACCCGTTTTCCTAAACAAACGGTCGTGGACCGAGTTAGAAGGAAACTGGACGCGTGTCTAGTCAATGGTTGAACCGCTTGAACCGACCAACTTGTGACTGAACATGACTGTAATTGTAGTTCCTTAAACTTGTTCATGCCCGGCAATGTTGGTCATATATACTACCTTAAAGTACGTAGTACGGAGTATTATGAGAGGGCAAAATTGGAATTTTCGGAACATTACTTGATTACATCATCAAATTTTTTTAGTTAAACATCATGGGAAACTTCAGATTCAAAAAGGGTAAATTTCAAAAAAAAAACCCCATCTACCACGCAAAAACACTAAACCCTTTTCATTTATCAATTGAAACAATAACCCTCCTCCATCTTCATACGAGTTTCAATCCCCCACATTTTGAGGCCGCTTTTACAATAACTAATGGCTAACACTTCATCTCTCTCAAAAAATCCCTTAAATGCCCCTCTTTGAAACCTCTATCTGTCATCCGGTGAGAACAACGCCCCCCATCTTTAAATCCCTCAAATCCTTTAACTCCAATGCTTTCAAAAGCTTTCCTTTGGGTAAACGCCTTCTGTAAATGCCTAGAAGAACAATCTCAAAAGCTTTCCTTCACTTCGTTGATAACCCAAGCTGCTCTACAATGACGTCGTTTTGGACTTCTTTGACGGCGTCTTTGCCTGCTGCCGATTCACCCTCCCGTCAGCCGTCATCCTTGCCAAAAAACTCTAATTCAGGCTGAGATCGAGATCTTCGTTCTCCTACACTTTACACGCCGATTGAAGATTAAGTGATCTGAACAAGTCAATGATGCCGATTAAAAAAAAAAAAAAAAGGTCGATGTTGCTTGTATTTGAGGCGTCGTCAAACTCGTTAGCTGGAGATCCACCGAAAAACTCCGAAACTGGTTCTAATACACCGCTTAAAGCACTGTTTCAACTGCCGACTGGCAAATGTTTCAGTTGCTGGTCCTTTTTTTTTTTTTTTTTTTGATAGGCATAATTTTTGGTCCATAACAGTCCCACGGCTCCGTAACGGGATTAATTGTACGTCCATGTACTTCGAACAACAGAGAAAAAGTGCAGTGTCCAATCCAGAAACCTCGTCGTGATATGTACGTGTATATCTATCTTTACTTGGATATATTTCAAGGAGGGGCGTGTAAGGGATTTTTTGAAAAGATGAGTGTTTGCCGTTAGTTATTGTAACACCATCCTAAAAAATGTGGGGGATTGAAACTCTTACAAAGTGGAAGAGGGTCATTGTTTCAATTGGTACATGATGGGAGTTTAGTGTTTTTGCGTGGTAGATGGAGAAGGGTTTTTTAAATTTACCCTTCAAAAAACAAAAAAGGCAAACTTATGGAGGAGGCTATTTTTATTTTTATTTTTTTTATGAAGGGGGCTATTAATAATGACCAGAGGCCGGAGCACACGCAATGCATATGCAAATCGGATTTTCACAATATTTGTAAATTTGATCAAACAATTAGTGGGAAGCATTTGTACAAAAACGTTGTGAAAATCCGATTTGCACAAATATTGCGTGTGCTCTGGCCTCTAGTATTTGTTATTAGCAAATACGCACGTTAGGTAAAAGGAATCATTCCAAAGTAAGAACAGGTTCAGCGAAACATGGTCAACGTACATGACCACCAAAACTAGAATTGCAACCCAAAAAAACAAAAAAAAAAGACAGACAGACAGACAATTGTGAAAAAGAGAGAGGCTAGTGTAGGTTTCTTTGAGAGATGACGGTTTATGTACTCCATAACATTATTGGTTTGGCTCCCAAGGAGTTGACACATGCATTACCAACCTCGTTATCTATGTGTTTCAATTTTTTTTTAACTCGTTTTTTATTTTATAATGTAATTTCTGTAGTGCATAATTACTGATATCAGAAGAGGTAAAGGATTAAACACGTTTGTGCCAAATAATTATTTCATGTCCTCTTTGTCTCCCGCCTCTCTGCAACTTGTTTTCTAAGTGATGACATCTTGAAATGCCTTGTTCTTTTCCCTTTTCAAAAAAAAAAAAATTTCAAAAAATTCTCCAAAAAAAAATTCAAAACACAAACCAAACAAAGTATGATTATCGGCGTCAAAACCAAATCATGTGTGCGTTATCTTTTCACGCGGTTTCAATATTCCTTCTTGCTTTTCGTTAGGTCACTTTATCATATGTCTCATTGTCAAGAAAAGAATCTTTTACTAGTGAATCCAATTTATAGTAATATTGAAGTAGGTAACATAACAAATAGGGAGGAAGTGCAAATTAAGGAAAAAGGGAAATTTATAAATGGTCCCTCTAGTTTGCACGAGTTCTCATTTTCGTCCCTCTAATATTAATTGTATCAATTTTAAACCTATAGTTTTCATTCCATCTCAGTTTCGTCCTTCTCCCTAACGCCATCAACGAAACAAACGGAATTGAAGGGCAAAAATGTCATTTTCTCTCATAGAGGGACTAAATTGAGATTTTATGTAAACCAGAGGGACTATTTCTATAATTTTACATTTTACTTTTGTTTTTTGCAAATAAAAAAAAAACCATAAGTAATGTATTTGACAACTGAATTATTTTTTATTGGGTAATCAAACTATATTGAAAAAATTTATATTTCATTACACATTACAAAAATATTAGAAAATGCACAAATCAATCCATTAACTAATGTCTTTGTATCATGTTCTTATAATCTCCTTATTTTTTCACAAGATAAAAAAATGTTCGAAATCTGTGTTTATTTGTTATATGAGTGATCTTATGAGTAAGTCCCAAAATAAATACACTTATACCCATATTTTAATGTATTTGATCTCTTAATATTCAATAATATTTCATTGCTTAATTAAACACAATTACAAGATTTCTAAATACTACTGAACAATTTTTTTCTTTCTAATCATGTGATAAAGAAAATAACGAGTGAAAATACAATTGAAAAAAAAATACAATACCAAGACATTTAAAATTGGGGTTGCTTTTCGAATTTTCTCATATTTTTTGTGATATATATAATAAAAAATTTAAAAATTTTCAACATATTTTGATTATTCAATATAAAATGAGATGAGAAATATATTACATATGATGTATTTTAAGTTTGTTTACAAAACAAAAGTAAAAAATAAAATTGTAGAAATAGTCCCTCTAGTTTGCATAAAATCTCAATTTAGTCCCTCTATGAGGAGAAATGACAATTTTGTCCTCCGATTCCGTTTGTTTCATTAACGCCGTAAGCGAGAGGGATGAAATTGAGACAGAATGCAAATTATAAGGCTAAAAGTAACACAATTGATACTAGAGGGACAAAAATGAAAATTCATGCAAACTAGAGAGGCCATTTGTAAAATTTACCCTAAGGAAAATGCTAGAAGACACTTTTTTTATCCACAGGTGCATGATATGCATTCCAATGGCGAAGTTAGGAATTTAAGTTGACGGGAACTAAACAATGAGAAATTTTGGTAGCTAGATGAGTTTTCAAGATTAATTGAAGGTTCATCATATCCAACGGCGCAATACCATTGCTGCATAATATCATTTATCATAATTTCCTATGCTTAAAATGTAGATTGTTCTTACTTGAATTATGATTGAATTTAATAAATTCTCGGTGATTATCTACCAAAACTATCCGAACTGTACTCTATAAACCATGACAACTATTCATTGGAAAAAAACAAACAAAAACCAATTCATTGAATTCATCTTGAATTTAGCAATATTAGATCGTTCAGAGCAAGCCAAAGAGGAAAGTCGGCAGTACATTTTTTCTGTACAATGTATTAATACACATTAACCCGATGTACAAAATCCATTAACCCATTTGGAACTCATACGTATCTATTTGTAAACGGGCTTTAATTTAGAAATGTTACCCAATTATAACCCATTGAATGAAGGGGTGGATTTAAACAGATTGTGAGTGCGCAGATACATATGGACGGATGAGTTTGGATTGAGATTGCCAGTTCTATAATTATGTGAAGGAGACACGTTTTCTTCTATGCATTCATACATTACTACTCGGTACTAAAATACATTATTTTTGTAGTAAAAAAAAATTACTCCTACTTTTTCCATAATCACAAAATCAAAACAATGAAAAGAGTGATTGAATGAAAAAACAAATAGGAAACCTATGAGAAGATAACGAACATTGATGTGTGTGTGTGTGTGTGTGTGTGTGTGTGTGAGAGAGAGAGAGAGAGAGAGAGAGAGAGAGAGAGAGAGAGAGAGAGAGAGAGATGGCATGGAACAATCACTGGCTCGTGTTAATAGGAAACCGTCGCCTCATGTTCTAATTCACTTCACAATGCTCTGGTTTTATCCAAAGGCGAGGGAATAAGCGAACCCTAGCGCCAGAGCACCGGCCGCAGCCCACACCGCCCAAGCAAGGTAATCGGGGACAAACTTATAGGTCATTGAAAAAAACGCCACCGCAACTGAGAATAGGCCGGCGTACCTACGGAAGTAATTGGCTGCCCTTGGTTGGCCTATCCGTAACAACATCCAGCGTATCACACTAACTGTGAGATCGAATACAATGGCTACCCGGGCCATGGTGTTAAGAAATGAGGACAGTGGCTGGAAACTGGAAACCATCAGAGCCACCGCGTCTTCAAAAGTGAGGCCGACGAATGAATTCCCAAACTTGTCATCGTCGATGTCGTCGTCGTCCTCCTCCTCCACCCACTCCTCCGTTCGTATCTCAGTGGTAATCCCAATAGTCAAGGCGGGACAAGGACAAGTACAAGCGTCGATCTGAACATCCACATGATGACGCGGAAATCCAGCAACGTAGTCGTTTGGACAGATCCCAGCGGCCGTTGACTGATGATCTCCGTAGCAGCCGCAGGGATCATCATCCTCGCCATCGGGATCGACTTCACCAAGAGGGGCACCATCACCAGTCACCAACGAAAGCGTCGGCAGCACATCGGAAGGGATTGACGACTGGTTGTCGGGAATAAGAACCTCATCGGATCCATCGGTCCCCTGCAGTAGGGGACAACCTGCGATTGCTGCTGCCGAGATTACAGCCACCAGAAAGGGAACGAAAACGACAGCAATCATGGTCGTTGCCATTTCCGATGATGATGATAAGACACAGATTGACTAATGTTATGTGTTCGAAAGTATTTATAGGATTTCTCCGTAGGTTCTAGACGTGAAGTTTCTTGGCAAGCTCGTGTTTCCTAGTGCGCTAATAAGTGTTGTGAGGGAGTAGTATATCTAGAATATCCTAACATTCGGTCAACTAACTACTACTAAAATCTAACTTTTTCAACGATTCCAGAAACCTAATTCATACTACATTTCGTCTGCACATACTATGTTATTTCCATAATGGGATAGGAAGTGGATTGGGGAGGGGGGCGGTAATCGGGCAGAAGGTACATGAAGCCACCTCAAAGGGAAATTTCCATGATGGGGTATATCATTGTTCCGAAAATCAACAGCCAAGTGCTGCTGTCCCTTTGAGGGGGTCTCCAACCTCACTTCAATGATCGGAAACTTTCATTTCATAGGGCTCGTCGAGTTGAACACGTATGTTAAAAAATCAGCCTGATCGAATATCATTAAGTGTCTAATCGAAACCTTTTTGTCTTGAAAAGATTGAATCCGACGCACTAGATCAAATCCATTAGAACTCATTATTGTCAAGTTATATGTGTTTCGAATAGACATTTAGTAATATTCGATCGAGTTGATTTTTTGCAAACTTATTCAACTCGATGAGCTCTACAAAGTGAAAGTTTTCGATCATCGGTCGAAAAGAGACTGGAGCGGGACCCCTTCGGCCGGAACAACAGCTCCCCCAGTCCAGAACTCAATAAGACAGTGGTTTTTGGGTTGCTATTTGTAAGCTTTTTTGGTTGTCAATTCCAGTAAAAGAACACGCATTTTCTTTTGTATCTCATTCTTTATCGAGTTGTACGTAATTTCTTTTTCCTTTAAGCATAACCAGTCTGTATAAGATTAGAGTGAAAAAGATCTTTATCTTTATCTTTAATTAAGGTGATTGAATCGAAGGACCAAAGGCAATACGACTTCATGTTAAGATTAATTGGTTGGAGGGAGCTCAATGATAAGTGCCAAAATATGTATATTTTAGCACCCCAATCTACATTTATTAGTCCGTTATTTTTGTTAACTGATTTTTATTATGTGTTTTTTATGTTTATAGGTTGCTCAAGCCCGTTGTCCGAGACTTTGAGTAAAAAGAAGAATTTATAGAAGTTATGGATCAAAATGCAAAGTCCTTTAAAGCTAAATGGCTAATGTCATACAATGTGAAATCCAAGGGCCTTTTGTGTTATTAGGAATTAGAAACCCTATTCCTGTAATATATAAGTCAGGCTACTGACTTCGAAAGGGGGTCTTCTGGCGGAAAAAGAAAAGCTGCGCACGAAGCGGCAGCGGTACGACAGGAGTTCTGGTTTTTACTTGGCAGTTTTGATTTCTGTTCTTTAATTGAGAGTTATTTTTCCCTTCAAGTTATTTTAAGTTTTGTTCAATTACTCGCATTCTGATAATTAGTTTTAATTTTTGTTCTTTAATAAAGTTGTTCTTTGGTACTTGTTTAATTCGTATCTTCTGTTTATTTTTCATCTCGCACAATAGAAGCATGTTTCAAGTTAGGGTTTCTTTTATTTTATGCATGATGTTCAGTGAGTAGTCGTTTAGGTAGGGTCGAGGGGTGATTAGCACACCGTGACCAGTTCCGACACTGCTCTTAATTTCAAATAATAAAGAAAACAATTTTAGATTGAAAAAATACTTCCCGCGGACAAACCCGGGCATCGTCGGAGCCCATGTGAACGGGGGAATGGGGGTCCAAAACTCATTCTTCGCTGCGCATGGGTATACGGCGACCATAGGGTCTTGCATCTTGCGGGGTATCTTTTCCAATCTAAAATTGAATATTTTTAAGAATATCGAATGGAGTAGGTAAATTCGGACTGGTTACGAGTGCTATGAACCCAACGACCGTACCTCCTTTTTAATTATTTGAAAAGAATAGTTATTTCCTAGATTTTAGTTAATCTTCCATCAATCAACAAAGGGTGGTTACCTAAGAGCCAATTTAATCAATAACAATCCGAGTTTTTAGTCAGCACATATCACCGTCTCTGTGGATTCGACTCCGGACTTACCGGATATTATGCTGCATCGGTTTCCGCCCTATGCTTGGGGCAACCCATTATTTTAGGACTAGGAATCGGTCAAGCACTCAACTGAAACGGATTGATCGGGTTATCAATCGAAACAATCTGACAGAATGGTGCGAAAGCTGGAAGCAAACAGATCGACTGGGCGATAGATCTTGTAATCAATCGGTTTTTGCACTTATTATTGCTAATATAAATAGCAACTTTTTTGTTGGCAGCTAGGACACAAGAGGAATATACCAGTCTTTTATACTAAAAAAAAAAAAAAAAAAAAACTTTGCCGTGGGCTTTCAAAAAACAGAGAAAAAGAGAGAAGCAAATAACACGATTTGTGAGGAGAAAATGCTAGTGTGAATAAGGAAGCTTCAATCTAACATGTATTCATAACTTTGTCTCAAAATATTCAGAGTTACTTCTGGTGGCTTTCTAGAGTAGCTAATAACACGGTTTGTGATGAGAAAATGCTAGTGTGAATAAGGAAGCTTCAATCTAACATGTATTCATA
>BPLS01000532.1:788737-800811 GCA_019656275.1 Rhododendron kiyosumense
CTTTTTGAAGAGCTTGGTGATACCCGGATTTGACAGTGAAATTTCCACATGAAATGGCCGAAGGTACATGGAACCGCCTCAAACGGAAATTTCATTGTCATTCCGCAAATCAACAGTCCAGTACTAGTATCTCGCAATCGTTGCTTGATTTGGGTTCTCGATCAAAATTTTTGAGCATGATCTTCAATAAAAAAGAAATTAAATATACATCCTATTCATTTGACTTATTTAGATGTCTATGTCACAAAGGACATGGTTGTCATACTTGATCCTTAATTGTCATGTTAATTCTGTTTTTTTTTTTTAAAGTTGATAGTTTTATGATTTTTATTTATTCTAAAATTTTGTTTTGAGATTTTATGAGAATGAAAATTTGAGAGAGAAAATTAGGGGAGAGATAAAATTTACTCCTTCCGTCCTATTTTTATTGTCCTTTTTTGATATTCGTGTTAATTTTCAATTATTTATATATTTCAATATAAATCTTTAAAAATATGCAATATAGATCTTATTTGATAGATTTCTATGTGTTCTAAAATACAAAATTGTCAAACTCATGAAAAATATTATAGATTGAAATATATACGTGATAGACACTAAAGTGACAAAAAAAAATTAGACAGAAAATGGGACGAATGGAGTAAAAGATTAGGTGAGAGAATTGTTTAAATTATTGGAGAGAGATAATTAGAAAAAATAATGAGAGAAAGATTTGAAAGATTAAAAGAGAGAAATAGTAGTTTATGATTTATTTGAATTTAAGGATGACAAGATAAGTTTTTAAATTCACTAGGATAAGGGCTTAAGTATCTAGGTAGGGGAGGACTCCTATTTAAGCAGTGGCGGAGGCAGCTTGGGACGAGCGGGGGCACGCGCCCCCACTCGATTTTTTTTTAATTTAAAATTTTAAAATTTATATTTTGTATTTTGTCTAGTTAATTGCATTTCATAAATCTACTTTTAATCTTTCTATGACATGTCGAATATCTTTTTATTCTCAATTTTTTGTTTCACATTTTTGAACATTGTCTTTACACTGACAAAATAAGATGTCTAATATGAAAAATAGCAATCACTTACTAATTGGAACTCTCTAATGCATAATGTCCAAAATTTATAAATGCCTAAACCATGGGCTATACGTTTTATACTTTAGCAATTATTGACAATGGGAGCAATATTGCTAAATATTGTATAGTGAATTACTCTTAGACTTGATACGCTGAGACAATTCAAGCAATTCGTTTGTTTTTTTATTCTATATATAGTTTACTATATTAATAAATATGTTAGGTTTTTTAATTCTTAGCACAAACATTTTAACGTTGCTTAGTGAGCAATTTTTTGGTTGAAATGTGTTTAAAAATTGCCCTCACTCACATGGATTTCTGGCTACGCCACTGTATTTAAGTTCCTCTCCAATAAATTCACTTTATCTATCTCTATTCTACGGGTGTTTTCAGTAGTAAAAAATTTGTAGATTTGTATTTGTAGTTGAAAAATTGTTAGGTGTTTCCGTTTGTGAATAAATTGTTGAGAAATGTCAAGTTATTTCCGGTAGTAAATAAGTTGTTGATTGTTTGTGAGTAGAGTTATTGTATCAAAAACAGTTTTTGTTGATAAGTTTTTTATTAGTGGAACCGAAATTTGAATATGTTGAAAAAAATTTTACTAGCAAAAACGAAATGAAAAAATGCGTTAAGTTTTTTTTATAGTTTTTGTCAGTAGAAACACCCTCTCACTCGTTACTCTCAGAGAAATGTTAAGTGCTAAAAAAATGAACAAAAAAAATATCTTTAAAGCGTACATGAACGACTCGGAACCAAACGGTGTAACGTGATTTTAGGGTTACTTACTTTTGCGTACAAGTGGTCCTCACTAGTTTGCGTTGTCTCTACGCTTTGAGGCTTTCCACGCATTTTCCTAGCTTTTTACTCTCCAATTAAAGTCGCGATTTGATTTGAGGACCCCAAAGCCTCGTCGCATTTTCTTTCATGTGGGCCCCTCCGGGGACTTTTGCTTTTTTTTTTTTGTTTTTTTTTTTGTCACACAACGCGGTTCGTCGAACGTGTGTGAATGTGCACTGACGTTAGCACTGACTAATAGTCGCGTCAAAAATCCCCTTATTTGGCTGTATTATATTTGTTTGGATTGGAATTTAAAAAAAAATTTGAAAAATAGTAGGGATAATAAGTGAAGAGAGATAGAGAGAAAAATGTTGAAATTAGATGGAATATAGGAGAAATCTTAGAGGAATATTTTGAAAAATTCTTTTTAAGTTTCAAAGAGAACAAGACATTAATGATTCTCTTCAAGCAACGACGATTATGAGGTACTTATAAGGAAACAACATTTATATGTAGATTTACATGCATGCTAATTTTTTTTATAGCCAGATGTCCATCCGGATCAATTTGCATACCTTGACAAATTTTGGATTCTAAAATTGACGATTAGGCAAACCTCCAATAGCCCCACGATTTGAAATAAATGCAATCATATAAAGTTGATGGGCTATAAATAAGAATTATGGGGTACTTATAAGAAATCAAGAACTATATGTTGGAACTTACCCAACTTAAACTATAAGGTTTTGGGTTCTAAAATTGACGATTGGGCAAACCTCCAGTGACTTTAAGATTTGAAATACATGCTAATCATATAAAGTTGATTGGCTATAAATAAGGATTATGAGGTACTTATAAAAAATCAAGAACTATATGTTGGAATTTACCCAACTTAAACTAGGTATTGTTTGCTATGAAGATAGAATTCTGTAAGAGCTATGAAACAAGCTGATAGCATGTAATAAGAGTCTAAAGATTGTCGATGTCGTATCAAGATAGACTATTATTGAGTTTACTTCGACTACATTTTATTAACGATAAAGGTGGAAAATGAATATAGTCTCTCATTGGCTTCTCCAAATTTTACAGGAAGGTGTTCAAAAATTACTTTAATTGTACCTTAATTTTACTAGCTCTCTTACCCAATTTTTATCCACAACGATCAAAAAATAAAAGAAATAAATAGAATTTTGTTGTCATGAGTTCTCATATTTCAGCTAAGCAGTAGTATTAAACTTGTGCATTATTTCACTAATATCTTTTTGCCAGAAATTGAGGTCAATAGGTTGTCATGGACCTTTTTTGAGATACATTTTCTCTTATTTCATTGGTATCATTTGACTTATATGACAAGATTTTTTGTCGTAGTCATGAATCCAAATAAAAATTGTTCAAGTCAACATGGATTCGCTCAGAAAATCCGTGAGTGTTACTATCAACAAAAAATTTCAAATATAGATGTCAAAAACACCAAGCAAGAACTGTATTTAAATTTACATGCATGCTAATCACATCATAGAGTTGATTGGCTACATATAAGGATTATGAGGTACTCAATAAGAAATCAAGAACTATATGTTGGAACTTGCCCAAATTATGAAAGAAGAACTATATGTAGGTACATTTAGCTTAAGTTATTGTTTGCTATGAAGGAAGAATTCAGTAGGTGCTATATATGAAACTAGTTGATAACATGTAATAAGAGTACTCTCAAGATTGTCAATATTGTATCAAGCTAGACTATTATTGAGTTTATTTCGACAACATTTTATCTAAGATAAAGGTGGAAATTAGAAAATGAATATAGTCTCTAGGTATAAAGTTCCTCATTGGAGAGAGAGTGCTCTTAACCACAAGTCTCAACTTTTGAGTATGAAGTATTGAGCTATGTTATTACCGACAAAATATATTTCGTGTAGTAAATACGTAGCATGTTAGCTCATTTATATTTGTTTTCTTAGATTGGTGTTCAATTCAAGATTGGACTAGTAGTTAAGATGTGAGATTGAGGGATTTGCTCCCTTGTAATATTTTATGTTCGAAATCTCTTAGATATTATCAATTTTTTTAGGGTCAATTCATACAGAGCATTGTTCCGATATTTAATTTGATTATCTCCAAATGAGCGTTAGAATTGATCCCCAGAATCAGTCGAAATGCACCTAAACCGGTCTGGATATCTAAGTTATAAACAAATAAAACCGACTATAGCCACATTTTAAGGCCCTATTTGCTTTAAGGGGGACTACACGAAATGGTGGTTGGGGCGGCGACGATTTGCACTATCAGGAAGGATAATCGCAATCCCACAAACATGGAATCTTGTCGGTAAAAAAGTTCTAAACAACTATTCCTTAAACAGAGATTGCATTTCCGACATTTTGTCGTCTCTCTCACGTTATAAAATACTCTGAAACAATACAACTTCTTTCTTCTAAAACTATTTTATGAGTTTAATGCCTTGTAAGTTTCCTTCTCGAAAAAAAAATTTCAACTCAAAAAATACTCATTACTCATATTTTCAATCATTATTCTCTACTCATTACTCATATCTCCAATTATTATTCTCATTTCTCTCTATGTCTCTCTACTTATTACCCATACTTCCAATCATTATTCTTATTTCTCTCTCCACTTATAACCTCAAAAATTTCTCGAAAACTCATCCAAATATAACATAAATGGTTTACGCTAGTGGGGAAAATCATGGGTTTTTTGTCATGCCACCACCCCATTGTGGACCAACCGTGCATTTATTATAGTAATTCAAAATTGTTCATGATTTTATACAGAGCCTGCAAAATAATATCCACATATAAAAATTAACTTGATCGGACACCGATAGTCGATAAGTATATGAAGCATTGAATTTTGATTTATAGTAAAATGGATGGTCATGAACAATTAAATTATAAAATTATTGACAGAATCAGATCATCTATTATATAAAATTATAAACCAAAATTCAATTTCTGATACACCTATTTATATCCGATCAAACTGATTTTTTGCGTGGATACGCTATATATTATGCAGGCCCTACAAAATTAATGGTTCATTATTACAATAAATACCCGGTGGGATCTACCATCATGCATCTACCTTTAAATACAATTTCTTTGCTGTTATTACGAAATGAGATAATTATAATTATTTGATTGCTAAAAGCAAAAAGAGTAGGAGAGTAAAGAGCCAAATGACCTTTGTTTTTGTGAGCGCGCGTGTGGTGTAACCTGGGATGTTACAGACTGGGGCAGGGAAAGAGGGGGAAAGTAACTTCAAAAGGAATCTAATAGTACACTTTTGGTATAAATAGGAGTATGGAGCAGCCGAGCAGGGCTCGTTTAACGCTACAACAAGAATGCATAATAATTCCCAAAAGACTTGCTGCATGGAATTCTTGTCGAGAAACCATCTCGAGTCCATATTGATGATTTCCTTCTCAATGGCAGCAATTCTCATCACACTTCCATGTGAATACAAAGCAGAAGAAAACCGCGACAACAGTGATGGCAGAGGAGGAACGAGAACCTCCCTTGTTCCGACCGTCATCTTCAATTACCTCCCTCTGTCTACCTTCCACGCATTTGTACTTTCTCTCCTCTTTGCCTTCACCTCTTCTCTCTCCGCCCTTTTGATGCATGGCACTGACAACGGAACGAGAAATAAAAGGAATTACTCCCGGCTGCATGTAGTAATAACGAGGTGCTTCGGATGGTCCTCCTTGGCGTTTATCACCTCTGCTCTTGCGATTCTGTTCCAGGCCTTGTTATTGATCCCCACTTCTTCGTCACCGCCGCCACCACCTCCCCTGCGATGATGCTGATGTGCATGTGTATGCGTGTGGATTCCATGTGTATTGTGTGTGTGGGATTCATGTTTCGAATTGCTACTCCGAGCACATTTTGAGTAAAGTTATTGTGTGCGGACATCTGTGTCTAAATTTATGTCAAAAGTTATCGTGAGTAATGTTTGTATGTTCGACTAGCTAGTAGTTGTTTAGGGAACTTAGCATATTTTTAAGTTGTGTATCTCATGTGAGAAAGAAGTTAAATATATTCATATTCAAGTCTCTTTTTTGGATTTAATTAGGTCATCTCCTCTGTGTGCGATTGAATTGCTATGCTTTGTATAAATGGATTAATCACTGAGACATCTAAGTTTTTCCATGTGCTACAAAGCTTTTTTTTAAACCATATTGCAAGGAGCTTAATAAGGTGTAAAAGTAGTGGCGGCTCTAGAATATTTTTTAGATGATCATAATAGAGTAACTTAAGGGAAATGATAATGTCAAAACCCTATTTTTTGCTGCAAAAACTCACAATTAAATTTACCATTAAATGACCTATTTGTCCTTCTTAAGTCTTGACAAGCCCTTCTCAAGCTTGAGCGCTGAATAACCCTAATCGATGTTTAGGAGCGAATCCTAATTCCAATCTTGGTCCAGTTTGAGTAACGGTGATTTTAGGGTTCAATCACAAATTGTAGGACTTAATTATCATATTGAAGTTGTTTTCGGAGCTCAAATCGGTTCTATGCAAATTGCAAAACTCGAAATCAGTGAAAGAATAAGTTGCTTTCTTCATTGCTGAATTTTGTTTAGCTTTAACAAAGACTTGAATTTTGTCCAGATTCAAGCTCAACTACAAGTACAAAGGTCATAATTAACTGAGTTTTGCAAGAAAAGAAATGAACTCCAAATTCGAGTTTTGCAGGTAGAGAAATGAAAAGTGAAGAATTGGAGATGTAAACAATCTAGGGTGTTCATACCTGTGGCTCTATGTAGAGTAAGGTTATCAAGATTGTTCTTTATCGGCCGGTACGTACTGTTTTTTATAGAATCCGGTACCCTACACCTCTAATTCCGTTTCGGCTCAAATACTGGTCGATACTGGCCAATACCGAATGGTACCGGAGATACCAGTCAATACTGGATAGTGTCGGACTACTTTTAAATTTATTTTTTTTCTTTTCAAGTACCGGACAATACCAATCGGTACTGGCTAATACCGAACGGTACCGGAGATACCGGTCAATACTGGATAGTGTCGGACTACTTTTAAATTTATTTTTTTTCTTTTCAAGTACCGGACAATACCAGTTGGTACTGGCTAATACCGAACAGTACCGGAGATACCGGTCAATACTGGATAGTGTAGGACTACTTTTAAATTTATTTTTTTCCTTTTAAAGTACTGGACAATACCAGTCGGTACTGGCTAATACCGAACAGTACTGGAGATACCGGTCAATACTGGATAGTGTCGGACTACTTTTAAATTTATTTTTTTTCTTTTCAAGTACCGGACAATACCAGTCGGTACAGGACAAATACTGGAATATTTTTTATTTTTATTTTTTTAAAAAGTGTATATTATACTATACATTCTTTTAGGTAGAAAAATAACACTAAAACGGTATCCGGTATCCTATCGATACCGGTACGTATCATACTAGTAAAAAAATCGATACTTTAATCGGTACAGTATTCAGAACCTTGATGTAGATCTGTCCATGTGAAAAAAACAGTTATTTCGGTGAATCAGTCAAACCGTAACGTATTTAGTTACGTGGATTTGTGGATTTTTTTTATCGAGTCGGGTTACCAAACCTGTTATGATTTTACTGGTTCACCGGATTAACTGCTTCTATTCAAGGCGGTTTTGCTGTAATAGCCCGTTTTTCTAAACAAACGGTTGTGGATTAGAACGAAACTGGACGCGTGTCTAGTCAATGGTGGAGTCGCTTGAACCGACCAATTTGTGACTGAACATAACTGTAATTGTAGTTCCTTTTAAGCTTGTTCATGGCCGGCATTAAAGTATTATGAGAGGGCAAAACTGGAATTTTCGGAACATCACTTGTTACATCATCAGATTTTGTTATTTAACATCATGGGAAACTCAGATTCAATAAACAAAAATGGCAAACTTATGGAGGGGGCTATTTGTAATGATGTTCTTTGCTAGAGGTGCATACATCGCGCATGCATTTTTGACTATTTTGGGTCCTAAAAAATTGATTCAAGCCACCCATTTTGTTAGAAATGAATTTTTTAGAGTTACTTTAAAAAATTAACTCAATCTAATATCAGTAAAAAAATTTACAAAATATCTAATTTTGCTTTATAATTCAGACCTAGTTTATGAAGAAAAATTAGATGTTTCGTATATGCTTTTACAATTTCGGATAGAGTTTATCTTTTAAAGGGGCCCTAAACTACCCATCTGAACCTTTGTGTATGTGCTCACTTTCGTTGCGATAATATATATAGTTCCCATGTACGCAATGCATGCACCTTTGTGTATGTTCATAGACTTTTCGTTGCCATAATTGTGCAGGAAATATATTGCGGGCGGCCCCTATGTGTCTTTTTCAACCGGAAAAATGTGGAGCGGGTATGAAAGTTTTTCAATACAAGTATGTTACTTCTTTTTCGAAGATGATATTGGTACCGACCCATATCCTACCGAAATTGTACCAACGGCCGCGCCGGGTTGTCTCCGGCCACTGAATGGTCAATCCGAACCATTTCGAAGTTCTTAAAAAAAATTAGGAGGCCCACGCGGAAATCATAGATGTCTAATATATGTAGAGTATTTATAATCTAAACATCTTATTTCCACAACAACCAACCACCACCACGGTGGTGTGGTTGTGGGAATGAGTATTTTTGTCCATGGTTCCTCCATCGTTTATCATCGTCGTTGACGGGGACGACTTGGACATTGTAGGGAGAGAGACTGATTTTGTGGGGGTATATTACTAAGTTTACCTTGCCCTTTTCATATATAAACAATTACTTTTTTCCTTCTCATGCCAAGAACAATTTCATAAAAACCTCTCCATGACTTTGTTATTCTTTGCCCCTCCCTCCACAATCCGGTGAATACTGAATACCCCAAGTGGAAAAGGAAGGGGAGAATGCTGCCTGTAGTTAAAGTCGGAAAAAGAAAATATTAAAATGAAGGGAAAAAAGAGGAGAAAGTACATGCATTCAGTTGGAGTAATTTGACAAAGAACTGAAGGGTGATATTGTCAATTTCAATTTATTTACTTTTGCATTAGTGGAGTGGGACCTGCTAAAGCTGTGTGCAGGCTTTAAAATACAAAGAAACAAGCGCATGGGTTCACAGTAAGCCTCATCATTTGGCCCGACGGCCCACGGTCCGCCCTTAGCCCACTCGGTCCATCGGGCTTTTACCCGGCCCGAGCCCGAGAAACGGGCGGGCTAGCCCGGCCCGTAGCTTGTAATTGGCGGGCTCGGGCCTATAAATTTTTACTCGGCCCGTCCGTAGGCCCGGCCCGTGAGCCCGCCCGGCATACCCGTCCAAAAGCCTGCCAACGGGCCCGCCCATTAGCCCAAAATCCCAAAAAATCCTTTTTTTTTTTCCCTTATTTTAGTTTTGCCCAAGGAAATTTAAGCCCGCCCGTTGGCCCGTCCGGCTTTTGGCTCGCCGGCCTGCCAATTGGGGTAGCCCGTGGGCCGGGCTTGGGCTTCAATTTATGGTAGGTGGCCCGGCCCGCCAAAAAGAAGAAGCCCGGTTGGCCCGGCCCGTGGGCGGGCTTGGGCCGCGACTTGGCGGGCTGGCCCGACCCGGCCCGATGATGACCCTTAGTTCACAGTGGACTGCCCACAAGGCGGTTTGTAGAATTTTCCGGATCCGGGGGCTCTGCTGCCCGGGGGGCGCAGTAGCCCCTACCCACTCCAAAACACGCCACTGTTTTACTTTAAAAAAAAATCATAATCACCAATTTGCAATCATAAGGAACAGAAATATGATTATGAGAGTCTTAGAGACAAAATTTAATTATGTTTCTTTAGAATAATAAGATCTTCACATCCATTTAAACGAATTAAAAATTGAAGTACTTAATTTTTTAACTATATTTTTTAATATACAAACCGTATAAAAAATTAAGTGCTCAAATTTTCCCTCCATTTGAATCGGTGCAAAGATCTTGTTATTCTGATATCAAAATAATAATATCAGAATAACAAGATCTTTGCACCGATTCAAACAGAGGAAAAATTCGAGCGCCTAATTTTTTGTACTGTTTATATATTAAAAAATATAGTTAAAAAATTAAGTGTTTCAATTTTTAATCCGTTTAAATGGGTGTGAAGATTTTATTATTCTGATTATATTATTCTAAAAAAACATAATCAAATTTTGTCTCTAAGGCTCTCATAATTATATTTCTATTCTTTAGAATTGCAAATTGGTGGTTATGATTTTTTTTTTAAAGTAAAACGGCGGCGTGTTTTGGAGTGAGTAGGGGCTACTGCTCCCCCCGGGCAGCAGAGCCCCCGGATCCGAATTTTCCATACCAAGAGCAAGTACACCAATAAAGAGCTAAATTACCATGTGAATAGTACACAATTCTAATTTATTTATCAACTTTTTCTTTTACAACTACACTAATACTATCTATTTTACTTAACACTTATTAAAATATACATTTTTTCAATTTGAAGTCTTTTTTTCATTGGAGGAGAGAGAGAGAGAGGGGAAGGAGGAGGAGAGAGAAACTAATTGTTAAAGCATTGCTCAGGAATAGTGCATCGGTATTAGGGCTTGTTTGGATGGAGTAAAAAGGGGAGGTTAAAAATAAGATGGGGTATATGGAAGGGGCCCACCCTTTTTCCCCTTGTTTGGCACCCAATAAAAGTCCCTGATAATTTCTTACCCCTCCATCTTTTTCCCCTATTCTTCGGCTTCTCCTGTATTATATTTGGGCACCTTCTGAGGTGCCAAAAAATAATCCGGGTGTGGATGGTATTTTGTGGACGAAAATATCCCTTGTTATCCCCTTTCTTCATCCACCATTCAATCAACTTCTACTATATATCTTTTTATCAAAAATCATATTTTTCGTTCAAACATATCCTAAAACTCCTTATTTGGAGCACTTAATTTTTTAACTATATTTTTTAATATATAAACAGTGTAAAGAGGTTGAAAAATTAAGTATTCCAAATTTTAATACATTTGAACCTGTGCGAAGATCTTAGTTTTCTGATCATTTTATCCTAAATGGTCATAATTAAATTTTGACTACAAGACTCTCGTTGAATAGCCTTAAAAAAATTGTAAAATCAAATATCTCTTATAGCTAATCAACGAGAGGCCTAGAGTCAAAATTTAATTATGATCATTTAGGATAAAATAATAAAAAAGCTAAGATCTTCGCACCGGCTCAAACAGATTGAAATTTGGAACTTAATTTTTTTACCATATTTTTTAATATATAAACTGTCTAAAGAGGTTGAAAAATTAAGTATTCCAAATTTCAATCTGTTTGAACCGGTGGAAAGATTTTAATTTTTTGATCATTTTATCCTAAATGATCATAATTAAATTTTGACTATATGGCTCTCGTTGATTAATTCTAAAAGATATTTGATTCTACGACTTTCTTAAAACTAATCAACGAGAGTTCAAGAGTCAAAATTTAATTATGAGTATTTAGGATAAAATGATCAGAAAACTAAAATTTTTTCACTTGTTCAAACAGATTGAAATTTGGAATACTTAATTTTTTTTAAAAAACAAAATTTTATATATTTTTTTAATAATAATACTAAATTGTTAATTTGTTAGTAGAAATAAATATTAAGGCTTAAATTGTGAAAGAATAATTAAGAGACTGTACAAGGGCAAAATGGTCATTTGATAGCTTTTTATACCATCTACCCATCCTTATACCCCTTCTTTAATACCTCATCCAAACAACCTACTATTTAATCCCCCTTACATAAACATCACATCAATGTGGGCCATCCCTTATTAACTAATACCTCATACTATTTTATCCCCCATTATTAACTAATACCCTCAATTTTTTCCCCTCATCCAAACGGGCCCTTAATACCTAACCATTTCGATTGGTTCTATTTTACCTTTCCTTTTGACTCACCTGCTGCAACCTTTTTTTCTTTATTTTCTTCTGTAAAATAGCTATTTAGGCATTTTAACTCCTCTGATATACTTGCTCAAGGCCCCATTTCCAAATGAAAAATAATTACTTATTTTTATAAAATAATTTTAAGCTTAAAAATTATATATTTACATAAATAATTTTTTTATTAATATAGATCTTATTAAGATCTTTTATACGGTGTAAAAAAAATTGGAAAAATTATTTTTCATTTATATTATTTTTGAGTTTGAAAATGTAAAATAAGTACTTATTTTTTAAGAAGGTGTTCTGGAACGGAGCCTA
>BPLS01000532.1:801211-824264 GCA_019656275.1 Rhododendron kiyosumense
ATATATATATATATATATATATATGGAGTACTGTACGTGTAAAAAGAGATAAAGAAGACTGTCTTCTCTCCAGTCAAACAAAACAAAAACAAGAGACATGTCTTCTCCATCCCCATCCTCTGCAACCCACGCCCCCACCTCAACTCATCCTCTGCAACCCTTCGTCTTCTTCGTCCGCTGCTGCCACCGAGCATCACCACAGCTAGAAAACCACCCGCTGTCGCCGAGCATCACTAGCAAGCACCACAGCACTAGAAGATCTAGAAAAGGTAAGGGCAAGTTCATCATTCAACTACTCCACAGAACCAACGACAAGGGTATCCCTGTGGGTGGATTTGTAATCCGAAGTCGCGAAATCCGGGTAGGTTTTTTTGGCAGCCAAAGACTGGATTATAGGCCAAATCCGGCATCCAAATAGGCCGTTAGGGACTAAACCTGTAATATAAGAGACCTGAGGGGGCTAAAGTGTAAGTGCAACAAATGCACCTCTTCAGGGAATTCACCGCCTGGCAGCAAGGCATTATTAGTCTTGTTCTCTTCTTCTTTTAAAAATAATTTTTCAAAAAATTCCTCCTAAATTCTCCTACTTTTAACATTTTTATCTCTATCTCTCATTACTTATTATTCCTATTATTTTTCAAAAAAAATTTCAAAACACAAAACAAACAAAGAATAAAAAATTGGGATGATGTCATCCATATGTCCATTACATTACAATTATCCAACCAATTCACAACAGGTGGAAGGGTGGGACCATAAAAAAGGAGGATGAGACCGATTCTAAAAAAATAACCATTTCGCAACAGGTGGAAGGTCTACCTCTTCCGTCCTGATTCAAATATTTCTTACGGCTTACGGGAACTCGTGTAATTTTAAACTCTAAATATATATATATATATATATATATATATTATTTTTTATACCGAATTATAGTATTCATTGAGTGCTTTAATTATAAAAATAAAATGTTAAAAAATTTTAAATTTAAAAATATACGAATTACCATAGGAAACATTTTTAAAGAGCAAGCGAGTAAATAGAAAAATACAGAGAATCGGTGGGTACAGACTTTTGTTTTTTATTTTTTATTTTTTGGCTTCGGATCCTTCCGCGTCCTTACCTAAAAGTCTTGATATGACGTGTGAGCACAGTTTTCCAAGTGGGAGCACAATTATTTTTCAAAAGAAAAGGACAGCTGGAAAGAGATTGGTGAAAGTGTCAAAAACCCTCCGAACCCTTTGAACCCTCTTTCAAAAAGGGTGGGCGATAAAAGTAAAAGTAGATGAGAAACGTAAAAGGGGCAGGTGCTGAATTCGGCTGACATGTTGAGAAATTATTGAGGGGAGCCGTTAATGCCACGACAGGTTGTTTTAATGCCACCACAAAATCAGCTGAGGTTCCAATTTTACCCCGCTTCACACACACTCTCTCTCTTTCCTCAGCTCATCTCTTTGATTCTATACCCGGCCACTTCGCAGGGCAAAAACCGACTTCCATCTCCTTCTTATCTTCTCCTAGCCTTTCTTTCCTTGTTTGTATTTTCTCACCGAACCTATTTCCATTGCCGAGAGAAAGAGGTCAAGAGTAAAACAAATAATATCAAATCAAACAAAAAACCCAAAACCCATTTGTGACCAAATCGATTGTATATTCTAATCAAACACATTTGTGGTTCTATACTGATTCAAATAAAAGAACTGAAATGAAAAAAGTGAAATAGTATTTCTTGATTCGAAGATCACCTTCGATTTTGATATTATCTTCCACGAAACATATACGCATATAAAAGAGAAATTAAGCCTTGTATCCTAACCTTTCCAATGGAGGGGGAGGGGGAGAAGACCAAAAGAGCGGATCAATCAATGCTCTCTTGCGTAAAAAATAAATAAAGAGAGAAAGTAGTGAGAATGCATGCAGTCTATGCAGAGAGAGTAAACGGTGGAGCTCAAGGGTAATCTTGTCAAATAACATAACTGGTCGGGACACTAAAAAGAGATGTCGGTAGCTTCATCAGTTGCCATTATTGAGTGCTGTTATTTCCTTATTCATGGAGATGAAGTTTCCCTATCTTCGATCACGAATCACGCGTGAATAGTTATTTATTTATTTATTATTAATTGGCCTTTTGATCCTTTTTTGAACCCTTATGAGTCCCCCTTCTCTCTCTAAAATCCCCTGGTAAGTCTATGCTTTGTGTGACTGTCTCAAAAGTATGCTTGGCAAATCGGAGAGATGGCGGAATTATCGAGAACCCATCTGCTGACCATACTGGTTTTGTCCTTCACAATTGCATCAATTCTGATCACACTTCCGGCCGAGTACGAGGAAGAAGAAGAAAACAGGAGAGGAGGAACGACGACGACAACAAGAACAAGAAAACCCACCCTTGTTCCCACGGTAATCTTCAATACGCTCCCCCCTTCAACCTTCCAAGCGTTCGTAATCGCTCTCGTCTTCGCCTTCGCCTCCTCCCTCTCCGCACTGTTGATTCACGACGCTGAAAACCACACCGGTAAGAGAGGTAGGATTTCCCGACTGGTAACGAGGCTGTTCGGCTGCGTCTCCTTGGCTTCGATCACCTTTGCTCTCGCCATCTTGTCTTGGGCCTTGTTGTTAACGGCCGCCGCTTGTTGGCCGCCGAGCATCTCCCGATCACTGCTTGATCTACCGAAGAGGTAAAATTATGAAAAAATTTAGCCTGTTCGTTTTGAGACTAGATTCAAACTTTTTTCACTGCGCATGATTTTCAATAAAATTTCTCTTATTTTTCTCACTATCTCCCTCTACTCTCTACTCATTACGCAAAATCCAAATCCCAAAACGAACAAACGTGTAGCACTGTTTTAAAATTGTATCAAATATTTTTGTGTACTCCACGGCGACGGCAGCCACTATTTCAATCGTATTAGCAGTCACTTCGTGCGTGTATTATTAAACGTTAAGTTTGTCTCTAGTCCTTCCCGTTCATATTCCTAATAATTTGGGACTAGGTGGTGGTTGTTATTGTTGTTACATACGTGTGTTGTCAAACGTTAGATCTGTCTTCAATCCTTTCTGCCGGTATCCTAAGATTGAGAACTAGGTAAAGGATTGGAGACTAGGTGGTGTTTTTTTTTTAATTTTTTCCCTGTTGTCGTTGATGTTGTGTATTTCTATGTACTCCACTAGTTATTGTATACCGGTAATATTTTAATCTACTTATCCTGTACAATTAAAGAAGTTTACAAGTGTGAAGTTGGTTTGATCTCCTCCTATATTCATTCTAGGTACTCTCTGTTTTCTTTCTAATTTTTTTTCCTTAATTGAGATCCCTACTTGCGTGCGATTTTTTAGCTGTGCTTAATTAAGTTTGTGATCGGCTAATTAATGAAACTTAATGGTTTTTTTTTTTTTTTTCATGTTTTACAGAGATTTTTTTTACAGAGATTGTCGTCTCAAACTAGCTAACAAGTACTGGGCCTTTTTTTTTTTTTTTTGGAACCAAAACATAGTAATTCATTCCCCTAATTAGCATCCATACAGACTTAGCCAGAGCATGAACCATTCCGACCATAGTACTCGACACTTTCATAACCGAGACAAAAAGAAAAGACCTTGAGAAAGCCAAGATATCCAACAAAATAGGCTCAACAAAAACATCAGCCAGTAACCAACAATAAACAATCCGTGAGGACGCCCTTATCCATCGGATCCGGGGATCTCGTAGGGCAGCCCTCGCTACAAAGTTGAACTGTGGCCGATCTGGTTGTTCATTTCGACAATTGACGGCTCGGATTTTAATTCGAGCAGTGGACGGTCTGATCAGTAAGAGATTGAATTAAATTTGAGTCGTTCGTGCCGAAATGGACGGTCAAATCTGCAAGAGGAAACCCCAATCCTTATCCATTGCCCACCCCAAAGCCTTCAAAACCGCAACAGCTTCAACTAAAAACATCGAGCTCGCAAAGATCTTGACCCCATCTTCATCACACATTCTACCGTTTGAGCCTAAAGAACACCAGGCTAATACACGCTCCTACGACTACTTCGCCAGAGAAATATTTATGTTTTGAAAACCCAGTATTTTGGTGACTGGAAAATATTGTGCAGTGACATTTATGTACAGATTCAAAACACAGATATATTTAAAATCATCTTATAATGAGGATCTCATATGCGTTGGATGGTTTTGGATACATCTACAACCGAGTCTTTGCACAAACTATTGAGTTGTTTTGGGAGGTCACTCTAGCCTAAGGCCATGTTTGAGTTGTTTTGGGAGGTCACTCTAGCCTAAGGCCATGTTTGAGTTGTTTTGGGAGGTCACTCTAGCGTAAGGCCATGTTTGATAAATGAGTTAGGAGTTAGGATAGGATTGTTAGGCTCCGTTCTGGAAAGGATAATAAGTATTTATTTTTAAGAAGGCAATTTCAAACTAAAAAATTATGTGCTTACAAAAATTATTTTCCTATCAATATAGATCTTATTTAATAGATCTCATTGAGATTTGTAATACGGTGCCAAAAAAAATTGAAAAATTATTTTTCATTTACATTATTTTTGAATTTGAAAATGTGAAATAAATACTTATTTTTTAAGAAGGTATTCTAAAACGGGGCCTTAATCTTGGTGTTCTTCTAAACTCTTTGTTTGATTGCACAATAAGGGTTGAGTTTAGGAATACCATGCATTACCAATCCTCCCAATTCATGGGATGATCAATACCCCTCCCACTAGGTATTATTAATCCTATCTCAAGCTCTGTGATGTAAAAGACGTCTTTGCCAGGAAGTTTAGGCTCATGAATTTGCCAGAAAGTTTAGGCTCACCGCACATGTTCACCGCACGCGCGTAGAGCCACTCTGGATCCCACAAAAATAAAAAAAAATAAAAAAAAAAACACCTGTAAATTTTAATTTTTTATGGGGCTTTATAAAAAAATCAACTCCAACGGATATTTGCAAGAATTTTTTTTGAATTTGTAGAGTGAAATTGCTAAATTTCTCAATTTCGTTCGTACGAATCCAAAAAAAATACTTACAGATATTCATTAGAGCTGATTTTTACATGGCTACATAAAAAATTATTTTAAAATTTGTGGATATATATATTGTTTTGTATTTTTGTAAGATCCAGAGTGAGCCCTACACATGTGCAGTAGACTTCGTGCGGTGATCGTAGCACTTACCAACTTCAGAAGTTTAGGATCCATTCTCGCTGCTTGCAAAAATCATGGAGAACTTTTTATTATTTTTTTTGATAAGTTGAAATCATGGAGAACTTGAATTAGGAAAAATACATATGCAGATACCAGAGGCAAAATACGCAGAGACCAAGTTACGAAGTAACATTGGCAAAATACACAAGAATTTGGTTTTTCACCCATGGGTATTATTGGAAAATGCAATTTGTTATCCTATCCCTTGGTATTCCAATTCCATGATTTAATCCTTATACAATCAAACATCCACTTGGGATTATGAATCACATTTCCTTACCAATCTCACATCTTTATTAATCCTATTTAATCCAATACACTTATCTAACATGGCCTCATGGTTAGGTTTATGCTCTTCATTGTATATGACATTACAAATAGGTAGTAGAAGGGTGGAATGTAGGAATGGCATTCAGGGCATTCGGGGCGGAAATTGGGTTTTCTGTCCCCGATCCCCGAAACCGAAGTTCCGTCCATATCCGCTCCAATCCCCGAACGGGGAGGGAAGAATGAAACCATTTCCGAGCCATTCGGTTTTCGGGTAATCCCCGAACCGAATGGGTAACCGAATGGAATTGAAAAATATGTTTACCCGACTTGGGCTTAATTTCAGCAGCCATACCAACAGCAGCAGATAACTCAACCAAGAACAGCAGAGAGAAACAGGTATCGAAGAACAGATGGAACCCCAATTTATACAAATTCGCGAATAAGATCAACACCAGAAAATCAAATAACAACCAGTATTAGAGATCTAACAGCAAATAGAACCCTAGATTACATGGATTCTTAAACCGAAAAGAGCAAAACTTGACCAGATTGTGTAGAAATCAAGTAGATCGTGTGAGAACCAAGACTTTCCAACATTATCGGTCTCGTGTGAGCCTTGCCGGAGGACTTTCTAGCCTTATCGGTCTCAGGCTGGTCTCAGGCGAGCCTTGTCGGAGAGCTTTCCAGCCTTGTCGAGCTCAGGCGAGCCTTGTCGGAGTTTGTCGGGCTCAAGCGAGACTCGCTGGAGTATGGGTTTGCTGGTACGACTTATAGCTACCACTTCTGGGATGAATAGCTCGACAGTATTGAGAGAGAGAGAGAGAGAGAGAGAGAGAGAGAGAGAGAGAGAGAGAGAGAGAGAGAGAGAGAGAGAGATCTAAACTCGCCAGAGAGAGAGAAGAGAGATCAGATCTAAACTCGCCGCCTCTCCCTCACTGAGAAGTGAGAAGTGAGAAGTGAGAAATGAAAATAGGAAACCTAACTCAGTAACTTATGTGTATATATATAGGTAGGGTAATTTAGTAATTTATTAGTTCGGTTTGGGTTCGGTTTGATTCAGGTATCAGCTGAACCATAACCGAACCGAAATCCGTTTGGTTATCCTATGTGCCAACCAAACCCATACCCTCGGGGATAATTTCGGTTATGATTCGGAGATAATTTTGATTATCGGTTCAGGTACCCATCGGTTCAGTTCAAATTGCTATCCCTAGTGGAATGGTGGGGCCATCTCACCTCATGCGCAGGGGCGGATCCAATGTAGGCTCAAGATGAGTCAAGTGACCCAGCTAAAAATAGGGTTGAACGGAGGGCCCCCAATTTTGAGGAAGTAATATATATTTAATCTCCCGAAAACTACACAAGCCTAATATATTGATCCAGTGGTAAAGGCTTCCGCATGACCGGTGGAGGTTCAAAACCCAGCGCCTACAATTTTGTTTTTGTGTTCTCTCATAAGTTAAAAAAACACACTTCTCCCTCCAAAATTTTAAGTCTATTGCAACTCGAACCCAAAATTAAACTAACATATGTTGCATTGGTACCACAAACCCATTAAAATTAATGTTATTTGCTACACAAATCAATTAGGATAACTATAAGTTCTACGTAAAAATAAACAAAAATGCTTATTTTTACAGTTTGTTTTTTTTTTATGTTAGCTCAAAATTAATTAACACTAACCAAAAAAAAAGTGATATATTATATACTCATTTTCAAATTGAATAATAAAAATGATGTGAGTTCACCTACAACTTTTAAATGTATAGAGCCGGTTCTAAAGGAGTGACTTATCTTAAGAAAATTCCTGGATTCGCCACTGCCCATGCGTAAGCATATGAAACGGTTGTGGGAGAGATTTGGCTTCAATTTCATGGAAATTATAAGGTCTGGGAGGAGCAAGAAATTTTGTGTTTAGTAGTGGGATCAAGTTGAGAATGACCGAGGGAAAAAATGACCAAGGAAAAATATAGTTGGACAAATAGCGAATTTACTTCGGGTTATAAGGAGAGTTTTGATTAGACTTTTTATACGGTGTGACAAGGGGTAGAAAAAATGTTGTACTTTCCGCTAGTGGATAGTAGGGATTGGGCTCCCTAAAATTAGTTGAGACGAGCATACACTGGTCCGGATATTCTGAGTTATATTTAACCCAGTGTAGCTAGGCGCAGCCGTGCAGGGGCCATGCTAGGTGACTCTACTTGTGTGCGTACCTTATTGATATGCATATAAATCAAGCCGGTTCCGTATTAAGATTATTTAGGCTGATTCTCAAGAATCGTGTGGGGGTTTTGACGGAGGAGCTTTTAGATAGTGACTATATATGCATTATGGACCACTCATCTTTTCGCTAATAAAAATGGGTGAAGGGATTACTAGGCCTGGGCGTGATTGCAAGAGGCGGCAGAGTTCGAGAACTAGAAGCATCGGTTGTACGATTTGAACCTTTAACATCTTGACCACTCAAATGGCCAAACCACCTGAGAGTACAACTTGATACTCCTTCTTAACTTATACAGGCCCCGTTTCAGAATTTAAATTAATTACTTTTTTTTAATAAGGCAATTTCAAGCTTAAAAATTATGTATTTAAGCAAATAATTTTTCTAGCAATATAGATATTGGTTGATAGATTTCATTGAGATATTTTAAACGGTGCAAAAAAAAATTGAAAATTTATTTTTCATTGACATTATTTTTGAGCTTGAAAATGTGAAATAAGCTGCTTATTTTTTAAGAAAGTTTTTGAAACGAAGCCTCACTACCGAAAACATCTAATAACTTCTTAACCATAAATACTATAAATTTTTCATTACCGAAAGCACCTCTTAGTATAAAACAAATGCTATATATGAACACAAATAGTGATGGAGACAGAATTTAATTTCCTTGTGCCTATTGCTTAATAAAGAAGCAAATACTCTCTCCATCCCGATTTGTTTGTCCAATCTCGAGTTTTCAACTTAGGCCATCCATCGGATCAAAAAAAAAAACTTAGGCCATCCACAGTGGTATAATAAAAAAATGATAGCCAAAAGTTGACACATCAGCTTTTGATTATTCACTTAAGAGGTTGCTAAGCTTAACAATGTTGAGCTTCACAATGATCACTTCTAGTCCATAACCAAAATAAGGGTCCACTATAATTTTACTCTCTCTTCCCCTCTGTTTCATGCCATTCACTTTCCTCCATTTACGCTTTTTTTTTGGCAAAAATATATCGATTCCCTCTCTTAATTTTGGAAAAAAATCGGTGACTTTCTTCCCTTTTATTATGAATTTTTTGGGGGAAAAAAATAAAAACGGAAAAGAATAGTGAAATATTTTAATCCAGTGATGATGGATTGAATTGTAGATGATCGAGAGATATTAGCTTCACTTTTTGAGGGAAAAAAGGAGAAATAGTTTGTGAGTGAAATAAAGAAGATATAGAGTAGGCGAAGAAGAGAAGAAAAAAAATACCAATTGAAACACATGTGTAGTCCACAAATTTTGATTATTGAAAAAGGTTGCTAATTTTGGTTATCCAAAGCCTAGAATTTGATTATTTCTAAGGATGTTGCTAAATTTGATTATACCATTGTAAGTCATCTTTTGCACCAACATTGTTAACTTTAGAAACAATTGGCTTTTGATTATACCACTGTGGATGGCCTAATTAAGGAAACTAAATCTAATCCATTGATTTGCAATTAACATAATCTCATATATTGATTTTGAAATTGGACAGTCAATTTGAAACATTCATAAGTCAAAAAGGGGACAAAGAAATTGGGATGGAGAGAGTAAGATATAAGAACCAAACATGGCTCTAAGCCTTTGAACTGGTGAGAAACTACACATGAGACTCGTGTGTAGAGCTGCCAGCCTAGAATAGTTTTAAGAGTTCATGACAAGACGCGGTAACAAACGTATATACGGGAGCATGCATGAGAATGACATTAACGAAGAAGTCATGAATAAGTTATTTAAAGAGCCGCACAATCACATTCATACATTTCGCAATTAATGATTCGGATTGCTTACAATTTTGATCGATAAATTTTTTTTTTTACCGTTCAAAATTAGTTTTCAATCGGGACAGTCCAAAAACACTTTGAACGCGTTCTATTGAGCTCTGTAAAACCTTCTTCGAGAAAAGCTTCACAAATAAGATTTTCTTGCCCGAGCATATATTAAAGCTAGCCGCTAGGTAGCACCAGGGCCGACTTGTATTCTATTTGCAAAGACGGTTTTTTAGTTAGACATGGGGTCCAGGACTACCAGTATTTGAAAAAGTGCATAATTATCTACTATTTTATTAATTTGATCTTGCAAACCTCCGATGGGCAGATGAGATAATGACAAACAATTTTGGATATCAATACATTTTACGAATATTAATACATTTTTTTTATACTGATACACTTTCTACTCATAATCTTGTACCTAATAGGTGGAAGTTAACATTTACCTTATTAATTTTAAAATTTTATATGATTGAGGTAATGCATTAAGAAACTTTTATTGTGTTACTTTTTAGTCCCTTTTTTTTTTTTTTTTGATAAAAGAACAGTCCAGTCCATTTATTTCATTTTCAAAACCTAAAAATTGGAATTGAAAATGAAGAAGATTTTCTTGATTTATTTTTTCGTCCTCTTTTTAAGATTTTTATATTTCTGTTTTCTAGAAGATCTCCTTTTGTTTCTATAAAAAGGAAAAGTCAAACAAAAGCAATTGAGATGATCAAAAAAAATACAAAAGCAATTGAGCACCAACGTGTCACCCTTCCAAACGTGGGGGAAAACCATATACTATCATATCATGATATTAATTCTAAGAGCATCCATGCGGAGTGTAATCAAAATCAAAAGGTTGCTAAAGTTAGAAACATTTACTCAAAAAAAAGCTCACATGGAATAACCAAACACTTGGGGCTGAGTCAATGGAGAAACAAAAATCTCAAGTGAAGTGGGTGAAACTAAGGGACGGAAATACCAGATTCTTTCAGATAGTGTCTAACAATCAATTCAGGAGAAACATTGTGGGACCTGTGACGGTGGAGGGGAGAATGGTGGAAGATCCAAGGGATATTAAAGCTGAAGCAGTTAAATATTTCGAATCCATTTTTCAAGAGGAGCATCCTTGCAGAAATACTTTGGGAGGGATTTTTCCAAGGATATTGCCTCCAGAGTTGTCCTCGCTACTCGAAAGTCCTTTCGAAGAAAAGGAAAATCTCATATCCTATTAAGGGATGCAATAACTTCAAAGCCCTGGGTTCGGATGGGTTCAATTTCTCTTTCATTAAAAAGGCTTGGAAATTTATGAAAACTGAGATAATGAATTTTTGTAAGGAGTTTCATAGTAATGCCAAATTAGCAAAAGGTTTTAACTCATCTTTCCTTGCTTTAATTCCAAAAGTTGACGAGACAACTTCTTTTAATGAATTCAGACCAATTTGTTTAGTTGGATGCATTTATAAAATTCTGTCTAAAGTGTTAACAAACAGATTTAAGCGTTTAGTGCATTTGATGATTGGTGAGGCCTAGGCTGTCTTTGTGGGAGGCAAACATATTCTGGATGGTGCTTTTGTTGCAAATGAAATTATCCATTTATGGAAAAATAACAAGAAAATAGGTATCCTAGTGAAAATTGATTTTCAAAAAGCTTATGATTCTATTAATTGGAATTTTTTATTGGACCTGCTAAGGAAAATGGGGTGTGGAGAAAAGTGGTGTAATTGGATCAAGGAATGCATTTCCTCTGCGTCATAGTTAGTTTTAGTCTATGGATCACCAACTCAGGAATTCAAATCTCACAGGGGTTTGAGGTAGGGAGACCCTTTGTCCCCTTTCCTTTTTAATATTGTGGTGGAAGCTCTCAACATTCTTTTGAAAGAGCAAGAGGTCTGGGTTTGATTAAAGGAGTGGAGATTGGGTCTACTGGACTGGCTGGGACTCACCTACAATTTGCAGATGACACACTAATTTTTTGCAATAATGATCCAGAGGAGATTAGAAATGTTAAAAGGATTCTTAGATGCTTCCAACTGATGTCTGGACTGAAGATAAACTTCTCTAAAAGCATGATGTGTGGTGTGGGTATTAATGATCATAAGGTGGAGGTTTTGGCTGAGATTATGGGCTGTTTGAAAGGTAAGCTCCCAATGAATTACTTGGGTCTTCCTTTGGGAGCTAATCCTAGAAGGGTAAAGACTTGGAAGCCAATTGTCAAGAGGGTGTCTAAGAGATTAGCCCTCTGGAAAACCAGATTTTTGTCCACAGGGGGAAGGATTACTTTGATCAAATCCACCTTGAGCTCTCTACCTATATACTACATGTCATTGTTTAAAATTCCAGTGGGAGTGGCAAAGAACTTGAAGAAAATGCAAAGAAAATCTCTTTGGGGAGGTGCAAGAGAAAAGAGAAATATGAGCCTAGTAAAATGGGAGTCAGTAACCAGGAGCAAAAGGTATGGGGGATTAGGAATCAAAAGACTAATGGTTCATAATGAGGCCTTACTTGCAACATGAGGTTTACCAAGGAGAAAGCTGCCATATTGACAAAGGTTGTCTCAAGTAAGTACGGTTTGAGGAATGATTGCTCAGTCCCAACAACTCTAGATTTTGGAAATGTTTCAACCATGTGGAGTGACATTTGTTCCATAGGTAGGGAGTCCTCAACACTTTGTAACGTAGTTCAACAAGGTTTTAGAATCAGAGTTTGCTCAGGGGCTTCAACAAGGTTTTGGGACCAAATTTGGATCGGGAAAGTACCTCTGAAACAAGAATTTCCTAGATTGTTCCTATTATCATTACAAAAAAATTCCTTGATAAAAGAAATGCTACAAGAGGGAGAAGAACCTGCTTGGAATTTGCTTTTCAAAAGATAGTTGCATGTGTGGCAAGAAGAGCAAAAACAGAGGCTTCTTCAGAAATATGATAAGCGGCCATGATTTCTTAATCTTGGCGCTTAAGTTCTCCACTTTGCAACGTTTTTGTATTTAAGTTTTCGTTTTTATTTTATATTGCGCGGAAGGTTGTTTTTGATTCGTTTCAGGAAGAACGTGGTTAAACGGTGGGTTTCTAGCGTATAGGATCACCCTCGGAAGTATCCAAGTGTCCAAGGCCGTGTGGTAGCTTCCCACCGAGCTCCATCGGGTGTTTAATGACTTTTGAGTAGGCGTCGGGTCATCATCGGGCTGAGCATACCAAGGCAAGACCAAAAGCATTGTTCTGTCAACCCGGTACCGGTACCGGTACCGGGATTTGGCCGGTACCGGTACCCACTCTCCAGAAGTCCCATTTTGGCAACCAATTGAAGACCCGGTACCGGTACTAGGAGTTGGCCAGTACCGGTGCTGCCTGCAGAAACTGTCCACGTTTTGTTTGCTTTTTCAACTTTCCATTTATGGAATACTTTCTACTTTTAGTTGTTTCTGGAATATTTATGCCTTATTCTCCTTAGAATTTAAAAAGCATTTTTCAAAAAATTCCCTCTAGATTCTCCCTACTCCCAACTTTTCTCTCTCTATCTCTTTCCACTTATTACCCCTACTATTTTTCAAAAAAAAATTCAAACACTAAACCAAACAAAGCATTATTGTGAGAGGAGGGTTGGTTTGTATAAGTACCCCCCTCTCTCTCTCTTTCTTCATTAGCTAGGAACAAACTACTTTAAGTCTTTTTTTAGATCTAAGAACTATTTCATAGCTTTTCAAGCTTTTCAAGTTGTAATCTCTCAAGAACACCTTAAGGTATTTACGTTACGTTAAATTCTCGTTTATTAAAGTTGTTTGTACGGTTTGGATCTTCATTAATATCAAGTTTATTTTCGTTTCTATCGGTTAAAAATGTTTGTTATTTTTAGCATGTCTTTTAGCTTTCTCAATATGTGTGAGTAGTTGATTAGGCTAGGCACCGGGGTGATTAACGCTCTGAGATTTAAGTTTATCTTGTCTTTCTCAACTCTCGACTTAATGTTTGATAAGGAAAATGAGCATTGTTCGGCCTTTATGTAACAAAACTAACCGATGTTAATCTCCGGTGATCATGTGCTCGCTCACATGGTTCCGTGAGCGATGTCTCTGTTTGTGTTTGCCAAAAGAATGAAAGAGCTCACTCAGTTTCCATGTCACACTTCTAGTCCTTATTGGTTTCACCGCTAAATCTTCTGGTTGATAGCCTAAGCCATGCGATTCAACCGAGTTTTCCTTGAGAAAGTTTGGATAACTTAAGTCCCGGGCATTAGTCATTCCAACGCCTTGCCGCTTGTCTTAATTTGGTAAAAACTCATTTCTAGTCTTTTTCATTAGAGCAATTTCCACCTTATAAAGCAAAACCAAAAGTTGGCCGTCTAAATGCCACAACCCTTTCACCAAAAATCCTAGCAAGCGATAATGAATTATCTCTGTGGGTACGATCCCGGACTTTCCGGTATTTATGCTGACAACGACCTAACCCTACGCTCGGGGTAAATCAACATTTTCAACGGTTAGGTTGTGGACGAAGCAAAATACCAGAGATGATATTATGGAATGGAGGTGGAATGCCAACAAAATTTTCTCAGTAAACTCAACTTATGCAGAATGGGAAAACCAGATGCAAAATCAAAATGGGTGGCTCAATGTGATTTGGAGGAACTTATGTACCCCCAAAATTGAAGTTTTCGCTTGGCAGGTCGTCCAAAATAGAATAGCAACAAGATCCATTCTGTGCAGCAGAGGAATCCTTGCTTTAGGTAATGATCTGTGCCCTTTTTGCTCTCTGCATATTGAGTCACCAGTCCATTTGCTCCTGTTTTGCAATTTTTCTTGGCAGCTTTGGTCCTCAATCATTAGGTGGCGGGATACAACATGGGTTTGCCCTGGTTTTTTTAACTTTACTCATGAATTGGTGATTTTCTCACAGATTTAAGAATTTAGAAAAGTTCTGCTGGGAGACATGTTTTTTTGCAGTCTTGTGGACCCTTTGGAAAGCAAGAAATGATTTTATTTTCAACAATGTCTCAAAAGATGTGGAAGAGCTAAGTGACTTGGTCAAGACTAGAATGGGCCAGTTTTTGGATAAAAGGAAAGTTTGATATCAAGAATTATTCCGTTGAGGATTTCAAGAGGAGCTTGGATATGGAATTAGGAAAGATCAAAATTTAGTATATGGATCTGTTATTGTGATTGTATTTTTTGGGTACGTCCAATACTTTATTGGATGTCTTTCTTTTTGTTTCTTCCTCTGGGATTGTGGTATGCATATGCAGCATATGATAGTATTAGAACATAGGTGTCGACCTCGTTGGGATGTATATGTTTCTAGTAGTGATGCATTCTTACTCTTTCCCTTGATCGCCCTTTCGAGTTTCGAATAAAATTTTTCTTTTGCTGACGAAAAAAAAATAGTCTTAACAGATGATAGAAAAAAAAAATGTATGAATTTAATTTGGAGAACGAAATTACCAAAGACAAAAACCAATAGAATGTTATTTGAATTTTTCTTACCCAATGTTATTTTTTTCAACCAAGCCCAAAGTTATTTTTTTGTCCATGTTTCATACTCCTTCAGGATAAAAAGTTCCTATCAGGATAAAAAGTTCTAATTTTCTCATAATATGATACTATCCAGTATCCACACATCAATCAAAAGCATATAATGAAAGCCCTTTGATTAGGATAAGGGTCCTACCTTTTTTACCAATCTGTGGTCTGTGGCGGAGTAGGTTGAGGACTAGTGGGGGCACTGGATTCCACTGCCTTTTTGGTTCCATACTTGTAACTTCAGATAGAAGGACCAGGATATTCTTCGATACTGTTTTTATTTCCTTCGGGGTTTTTTGATAATCCAAATTATTCATATTTAGAGCTAATATTAGCGATGATAGAATACTGGTTAATATGGTTTCGGAGCCTAGTTGTTCATATCAACTGGTATAGATGGCAGTATTCGTTCATGGCGATTTTCAAATGGACAATGTTTTCGAAGAGCTCTAAATTATGAACTTGGATCATTAGAATAGGTCTAGGAAGAACCCAAAAAGGGTCGAAACTAGACTGTCTAGTCCATTATATGTATTGGAGACGATCTTGTTCCTAGATAGAAACTTGTGTACTACAACATCTTCCAGCAACGAAAAAATCATGGATAAATTACGGATCAGTGCAAAAACTGTTCCTTAATATTTTTCATTAAAGAGTATGACCTATTTTTTATTTACTTGCAATTCTAGGTAGGAAAGTGTGAGCTTCTCTTTTATGGTGCATTTTTAAATTCGGCTAAAGTTATTCGGAATATAAGTCAATTACCTAAACTGACCCGTAATTTATCCAAATTCATCTGAGCAATATCATGTATGAGGAACACATTTCAGGTACTATGTGAGGTGTTACTTTTGCAATGGTAGAATGCGTTTTACCTTATGATGAATATGACACATCCAATGATCAATAGTGACACATCATGTAGTATCCAAAATGTGATACTCAAACATGGTCACCCAAAAATAAATTAATTCGTAAGTTCAAGACAACTAAATTAGTATTGACATTTCATCATTTCATAAACAATACTATATTGAGATACTGTATTACAAATACACAGAAGAAAAATTAACTGGCCCGAGGACTTTAGCCTTCTATTTTTTTCCCTTCTTCTTTCCGGTGCATTACCATTTCCTCTTCCCCACTCCCTCTTTATCTCTCTTTATAAATGTAAGTATACAGAATAAAAGAAATACTGTATAATTGATGAGCACGTATACAGTAAATTTTTTTTTTGAACTGCAAAGAGTTTTTTTTTTGAATGGCAAAGAGTACGTGCACAGTATTAGAGCATCTCCAATTCTTACCTTTTTTTTTCACCCAAATTTGGATAGAAATTTAAGTCAAAAGTTTAATTTGGGTAAGACATCTCCAACGTTAAATCCATATTTGTACCCAAATCTATTTTTGAATGGAACACTTGTAATTAATGCAAGTGAAAATAGGTTTTGAAAAAAATAGATATAGGTTTGAGTCTCTCCAAATAGGTATAACAATGGAGATGGATTTTTAAGTTTTTTACTCAAATTTTAAGTATGAATAATAAAATGGGTAAGAATTGAAGATGCTATTATAACCATCATTGTTTGCCTGGATCAAACAATTGAACGAGAGATTATATCCCCAACTCACGGCGAATGGCATAAGCAAAGACCAGCAACAGAACGCCGCCAACAGCCCACACCAACCAATCCAAGCTCTCGTCCGCGAATATGCTGAGCATGAGAAAAAAACCCAGTGCGCCCAAGACAACGCCGGCGTGGCTGCAAAAGTTCGCCGCCTTCGGGTTGTGATTCTTCAGCATCATCCCCGACATGGTAGACGCGAAGCTGAAAAGGGTGGTCGCCCAGACCGTGTCGAACTGAATAGCCGACAGCGATGACAGATTAGCAGACGAATCACCCTGCTGTGGCTGTACCTGGTAAATCATTAAGGCCACGGCTGCTTGGAATGAAAGGCCCATAAATGTTTTCGCCAATTTGAAAGGACCCTGGTGGTCATTGTTGCGGTCTCGTGGCCCCTCGCTTGTTATCTCGACGCGCAAGGCTTCATCTGATCTCGTAATAGGAAGGAGACTAGTACTGATCAGTAATGCTGCACACAGCAAAATTACGAAGATTTATTGTACGGCTCATTTTGGGTTTTACATAAACGATTCGAATCGTTCATTAAATGTAAAAAAAATTTCAAGAGCCCCCATAAAAAATCAGCTCAATCCTATACTTATAGGTGCTTGATTTAATTATCTAACTTTTCATTCGGATTTCAAGATATTGAAAAGTTAGATGATTGAATTAACAAAAAAATGGATAAAAAATGGATAAAAATAACATTGGACAAAATAGTAATAAGAACCAAAATCCACCCCTAAAAGGTTCGTTTGCTTACAGAATATCAGAAGCGGATACTTTATCACCTTGAATAGCATATCTAAATAATTTATATCCCGTACTTGTCACCCATGGAGAGATAGACCACGAATATAATATCTCCAAAAATTATATGTACATACATGGGAAAAAAGGAGTCAGAAACATATTTTCTTTATGAACTTGTCTTTTGAAAACATGAAATCATGATGACAAACTTGGAAAACGGAAAAACCGGTAAACTCATCCGAATCTAACCACTCCATTTGGACTAATTATGAGGTTTAGTAGCATGGTTATGATTTTGAAAAATTGGAATCGATAATTTTTATCCAGTTATTGTTTCATACTTCTGAACAGCGGTTAAGAACTTATACTCGTTTGGAATGAATCTCTCTCTCTCTCCATATGTGTGTGTGTGAGGTGTTATCGAGGATAAGGTTGAGTTATTTTTCCGAATTCAATAATCTATTTGGTCCAAAATCATATAATAATGAGTTTAAGAAACAAGTTAGAGGACAGGAAAACAAAATGGAAAGGAGAGAGAGAGAGAGAGAGAGAGAGAGAGAGAGAGGGGTTTCTTCACTTTCTTGTAGGTGGGGTTAGGGAGAGAGAGTGGGGTGGGGTTTGCTTTTGTATAAGTATCACGTGGCCAAATTATAATAAGTCCAAAATCCAAATATATTGGGGGTGGAGGCATCAGCCTCTAGATTTTTTAGAAGAGCTCCTGTAGGTACCGACGGTACCTATATTGACTGACTGGGTACAGACGGTGACGTAGGATCCACCATAGGTCCCGCTCTTAAAATTTGAGTCGTTCCATATTTTTAAAACAAAAATAGAGTAGAGACGCAAAAAATCAGTTTAATCCGTTATATATAGATGTTCAATCTAATTTTTTCATTTTTCATCCATTAATCTTCTAATTTTTGCCAATTTTTGAAAATTGAAAGATTGGATCGAGTACCTACACATATCGGATTGAGTTGATTTCTCACGATGCCGACTCAATTTTTTTTACACTATTGAACGGCTTTGTTTGCTATTCTATTTGGTCCATTTCTAATAGACATGTCATGTTTTAAATTATCTATATATTTTGATTTTTAGTGGGTTTCATGATTTGGAAAATTTCTTATAATAGAACTAAGTAAAAACTATAAAAATAAGTTCCATATGCATATCTTTAGGTATTTGTCTTGTAAGACCAAAACTATAACCATAACAACAAAGTACTGTAACAAAAAAGACCAAAAATAAAATAAAATACATGAAGAAAAGTCATTCTGCTTACTCTTGCTCGTGGAAGTGGATGGAGGATTGCCACTGTGTCTTCATAGGGTTAAATAAGTTCTTCGAAAATCTCCTTGTTTAGCAACGTTATGAAATTCATTAATTTGAAATTATAATTTTCGGTTTTGACTAAAATTGCTGAAATTACCTTTAATTAATCGATCCCTTATTTCTTTCAAAAGATTGTCGAGGTTGAAAAAATCCCACACGATCGTCTGATTCTGCATTTTGAATGTAGTTTGCAGATTATAATAGCCATTTAGTGTGTATATAATGTTTTTAATTTGGTTTGCAGATTATGTACACGAATAAAAGTTTATTTTAAATTTTTAGTCACAAACCAAAAAATTATAAATTCTGCAGTTTGTTTATCACTTAATGGCAACTAGTACAATTAATTATATGTGTTAGTAACTCTGCACCACAGGTTCCTCGGTCCACAATTCTTAATGCTTAAGAATGCTGCAATTGAGGTTTCCGCGAAGCTTCCGTAAAGAATATGAGAAATAGTGAAATGACCCTAAGCCCCTGACAACTCTCTCATCACATTTCTTATGTGGGCCCTGAGTTACCTTCTTTTTACAATGGCAATGGTAGAATAATCTCTTTATTAGGTTTTATAATGAAATTGATATGTTTCAAGAAAGTGAGAAAAAAATAATGGTTTTCTAGTTTGGCCGATTTACTTGATATATATATATATGATGTTCTAAGCATAATGTTACATCAAAGTTTAGGAAAATATATACGAAGAAACCAGTGAGATTTTTTTCGGGCTCCTAACCTCCGAGACGAGCTTATAAAATGGAGGTCCTATGGTTTTATTTCAACAAAAAAGAATTGAATTAAATTTGGATGATATTATTTTTTAAATATTTTGAAAAGTAACCACTTTCAAGCAAAAAGAAGTCAACTTTTTTTTTTTTTCTATTCTAAAATTGGTTATTTTTCAAAATATTTAAATAAAAGTAACAACAAAATTATTCTTAGGTGATGATTCGGGATGAGCGAATAATTCTCGCGGGCATGACGTGGACCCGCTGTCGAAGCATGACGTGTTTTGCTTCACCGATAAGCATGAAGACTTTCGAGAGCTTTTGAAGGCTTTTCGGCTTTTGGCTCGGAGCCGGAGGCGATTGTGGTTTTTTATGAATCTTTATTCGAAGATTATCACCTTGTTTGGCTCACATTACATATCATCTCTTTTTTTTTTAACACTTTTTTCAATATATTTTTTTCTATATCTCTCTCCACTCGTTACCACTCATTACATTGAAAATCAATTTCAAAAATGCAAACCAAACAAGGTGTATATTCTTCAATAGATTACTTCATTCTCATAAATTTATTTTTGGTGAAATTACACGGACACCCCCTCATCTATTTGGTTTAGACACAGACACCTCCTAACCTTTAAAAACGTCCATACATACCCCCTCATCTACTGAAAAGGAAAAAAAACCTCAACGCCGTTAACGGAATGAACGAAATGTCAAATATACCCCCGGTGAAATTACACGGACACCCCCTCATCTATTTGGTTTGGACACGAACACCCCCTAACCTTTAAAAACACCCATACACACCCCCTCATCTACTGAAAAGGAAAAAAAAACCTCAACGCGTAAACGGAATGAGTGAAATGTCAAATATATCCTTTGTTATGAAATGGAGCAACAAGCATACGCCACACTTCACTCGATCAGAAAATTCTCTCCACCCTACTCTATCATGGCGCCTCTACTCCATCATGGCGCCTCTGTCTCTCTTCCTCTCTCCCTCTTCAACTTGCATTGTAGATCATGGCTAACCCTAGATTGTGAAGAAAACCTAAGTTTTGAAGAACATCGGATCGTGTACACTGTAGAAAAGCTATCGTGACAAACTCTACTTTGGAAGGTATGTTTTATATGTAAAAAAATCCTAGATTTTCTTATTAAATGGCGCAAATGTAGATGTATATGTTCATATTATATGATATATGAGTACATTAGGGTTTTTGTTTGGGAATAGTAGGGTGAAAGATGTTGTACAGTGGTGACTTCGATAACCTTTAAAAATTGGGGCTTTTGTTATTTTTCATTTGCTTGTCATCCATTTTGTATTTGAAGTCCTCAAGGGGGCTTTTTCTCACAACGGCAGTAAGAATCAACCCAGTTTTGGGTTTGGATGGAGTTGTAACTCTAACTGCAGCTATTAGATTTGTTGTTGGTATGGCTATGGTGGCTACTAAAGCTATTGTTGCCACTTGCCACCTTCCATAACTGCCGTAGGAGAGAAAGAGAGAGAGAAAGGGGGGGGGGGGGAATCTCTAATATAAAGTGAGAATGAGGAATAAAAGGCAACTGGGTATATGTTGCCATTAAAGGGTATTTTTGTCTAAAATTTGGCAAAACTATTGACATGTGCCTTGCAACAAACGGTAATCAAACGGAAGGGTGGTCCTTGGGTAACGGTAGAAGATGAGGGGGTGTGTATGGGCGTTTTTAAAGGTTAAGGGGTGTCCGTGTCTAAACCGAATAGATGAGAGGGTGTTCGTGTAATTTCACCTTTATTTTTCTATTTTGTTTTTGTGTGTTTAGTTTGTTTTTTTGTGTTTTTATTAAATTTGAGTGATATTTTCTGGATTAATCACTCAACTTAATGAAAAGAGTCTAAAAAGTACAAAATTATGATCAAAAGTAAAAAAAATTCTCTAAAGACGAAAAAAGTATTAAACAGCTATCTTATTATTTGAGTTTTTTTCAACATCAATTCATATTTTTATATTTTCGATTAACCTCAAAAATTACGATGAAAAGTTAAACAAAAATTTACAAAATTAAAGTTAAAAACACTTAAATAGGTTTTAAACTTAAAAGTTTACAAGAACACTGCCTTAGTCTTGACAGATAATAGGAAAAATAAAAAAGTATGAATTCAATTTGGAGAATGAAATCACTAAAGACGAAAAAAAACACTAGAATGTTATTTGAATTTTTTCTCTTAGCCTTTTTTTTAATTCTTTTCGATTTGGTCTATGACTTGATTAACTTAACTTCTTACCCAATGTTTTTTTCTCGTCCATGTTGCATAATTAAGTTTTTGAAAAGATTCACGTCTTCAAAATAAAAGGTTCTATTTTTATCTTCTTCTTCTTCTTGGCGAACTAGCAAATTCATATCTGAGCTTCATCTTGGCTAGAAAATATTCTCCCTTTTGTTTTAGGAAGTAGGAATCCACTTGAGATCAAATGAATAAAACCAGATATTCAAAAAAAAAATGAATAAAACCAGCATCTTGCCTACTAGCCGATACCGCTACTGAAAGACGGTAAAGAAGGTTCTGTAAGCGAGTCCAAATTGGATAGGGGGGACTTTGAATCAAGCCAGAAAGGAGTTAAACCAATTCAGCTAGAGCCAGTATCCTTTTTCATTGGTTGAAGGAAACAGTACCCATCCGGGGAACAAACCAGTGATTTACTATGATACTATATCGAGCTCACACGTCAATTAAGTAATCAAAAGCCTATAATGAAAGCCATTCAATATGGAAAATGCTAGACACACAACAACTCACACACAACAATTCACACAACCGCTGACGTCATGCTGACGTCAGCTAAAACGACGTCGTTTTGATAATTAAAAAAAAAAAAAAAAACCCCAGACACGGCACAACCCCTTCCCCTTTTCCCTTCCCTTAACCCTTTCCCCTTCTGGTTCAAAATACAGACACAGAAGCCAGGGAGGGGCTCCCACCGCCTGCAACCACCACAACCCCAGCTGCTCGCCGGCGACCGCCAACCCCAGCTGCTCCCCCACCGCCGGCGACCTCCACCAGCACCGGCGATGCTGGGCTTTCTTTTAATCCAAAATTAAAGTACTACCCCAATGACTAATGTTCTCTTGTATCTCTCTGTTTTTCTTCCTATTGGATCTGGATCACGGAACTCCTTACAAGATTGATGGTATTTTGGATGGTAATTTTAGTGAGTTCTAGCTGAAGAATTAATCATACCGTTGTATCATTGCAGTTCCATCTGGTGAGAGGCGAAAATGATATTTTGAATGGAGCCGGTGCTGGTGGAGGTCGCCGGCGATGCTGGGCTTTCTTTTAATCCAAAATTAAAGTACTACCCCAATGACTAATGTTCTCTTGTATCTCTCTGTTTTTCTTCCTATTGGATCTGGATCACGGAACTCCTTACAAGATTGATGGTATTTTGGATGGTAATTTTAGTGAGTTCTAGCTGAAGAATTAATCATACCGTTGTATCATTGCAGTTCCATCTGGTGAGAGGCGAAAATGATATTTTGAATGGAGCCGGTGCTGGTGGAGGTCGCCGGCGATGGGGGAGCAGCTGGGGTTGGTGGTCGCCGGCGAGCAGCTGGGTTGTGGTGGTTGCAGGCGGTGGGAGCCCCTCCCTGGCTTCTGTG
>BPLS01000532.1:824274-834944 GCA_019656275.1 Rhododendron kiyosumense
TCTGTATTTTGAACCAGAAGGGGAAAGGGTTAAGGGAAGGGAAAAGGGGAAGGGGTTGTGCCGTGTCTGGGTTTTTTTTTTTTTTTTTATTATCAAAACGACGTCGTTTTAGCTGACGTCAGCATGACGTCAGCGGTTGTGTGAATTGTTGTGTGTGAGTTGTTGTGTGTCTAGCATTTTCGAATATTAGACTAGGATTTAAAAGTCCTGGTTTTTGACCAATCTGCTCCCTCCTCTCGATCTCTCTCATACAGAAAGGTAAGTGGCGGAGTAGGTTGACGACTAGTAGGTAGGAATAGCAACCGGCGAGGCGGGTTTTAATGACAACGGGGCTCTGCTGTCCTGATCAAGGAGTCCATTCCGATCTCGCTTTGATGATAAAAAAAAATTTATTTCATAAAGCTTATCGAGTAGAACAAGTCTGGAAGAAATCCGCTCGATCAAAGATTTTTAAGTGTCTAATCGAAACACATATAACTTGCCAATAATGGGTTCCAATGGATTCGATTCAATATTTCGGATCCATTTCTTTAAGATAAAAAAAGTTTCGATTAGGTATTAAATGATATCCGCTCGAGCTGATTTTTTGCAGAGTTATTTCATTCGACGAGCTCTAAAAAGTGAACGTTATTTTATCATCGGAGGAAGCCCCACTTGACACTTGGGGTACAGCAGAGCCCCTAGTCTGTTTTGATGTACCCCGACTTCGACCCTAAAATTTCCAAACTCCCCCGACCCCGCCCCGACCAGACCCCACTGGCCTTTTGGTTTTTACTTTCGCACTTGTAACTTAAAATAGAAGGATCAAGATCTTCTCTGGTCTTGTGTCTTGTTTTGATTCCTTTCGGGATTTTATCAGGTTTATTTCGATAATTCAAATTCTTCATATTATAGAGCTAAAACTAGTGATGATGGAATACAGTTAATATGATTTCGGAACCCATTTATATTGAACAAAAAGTTATCAACACTAGATAAAAACTCATTTATCTCAAGACAACTGCATTACGAAATCATATTAGCCTGTATGGAAAATATTTTCGACGATCTCTAAATTATGAACTCTTTGAATCATTAGAAGGCCGAGGAAGAACCCAAAAAGGTCAAAATTGGATTATCCGGTCCTTTATATGGATGGGAGAGGATCTTGTTCCTAGATAGAAACTTGAGTAGTACTGCAACATCTCCCAGCAATGAAAATTTCATCTAAGCAATGCTATGGTAATCATGTCTAGCTTAAGATCACATTTCAAATATTATGTGAGGTGTCACCACAGCATTGGTATAATGTGTTCCACCACTTGACAAATAGATCGAGTATATTCTATCAATAACATATTACATGATATTCAAAATGTGTTACTCAAACATGATCAACACAAAGATAAGTGAATTCATGATCCAGGTAAGTTCATGACAACTAAGTAGATTAGCATTGACATTTCAACATATCATAAGCACTATATTTTTACAAACATAACAGAAAAAGACTGGAGTAAACATTTGACCTCCAGTAGGCCCGCGGACTTTGGCCTCATACTTTACTAACCAACTAGGCTAGTCCTCCAAGTCATGACTACTAGCCTTGACCACCACCACCACCGGCGCCGCTAGCTACCACTTCCTGTTTCCCGCTCCCTCTTTATCTCTATATGTAAGTAAACAGAATAAAAGAAATAGGAGTATTACAATTGATGATTACATACGTATTAATCATTATTTTTGCCTGGATCGGCCCGTGAGAAACAATTGAACGAGAGATTATATCTCGAGCTCTCTGCGAAGGGTATAAGCAAACACCAGAAACAGAACGCCGCCGACGGCCCAGACCAACCAAACCAGGCCCTCGGTGGCGAATATGTCCATCATGAAGAAAAACCCTAGGGCGCCCAAGAGAACGCCGACGTAGCTGCAAAAGTTCGCCACGTTCGGGTGGTGTCTCCGCAGCATCATCCCCGACATAGTTAACGCGAAGGCGAAAAGCGTGGTTGCCCCAACCGTAGTAAGCAGAGCAGATGACAGCGACGACAGATGAGTGGACGAATTGCCCTGCGGTGGCGTTTCCCGGTAAATCATTAGACCCAAGCCGGCTTGGAAAGTCAGGCCCAGAAATGTTTTAGCCAATTTGAAGGGACCGTTGTCGTCATCGTTGCGGTCTCGTGGCCCCTTCCGGCTTGGTATCTCGGCATCGTTGCTGCTGTCTCGTGGCCCCTCCCTTGTTCTCTCGGCATCGTTGCTGTCCCGTGGCCCCTCCCTTGGTCTCTCAATGTTCAAGGCTCCATCTCTCCCACTAGTAACGATACTAGTAGGAGCAGCAGAACAAGCAGCAGTACTAGTATTCGTAGTATTACTAGCACTAACTGTGGTTGTGGTTGGTCGGAGGGGACACACTGTCTCTCCGGGCAACTGCTCATCGGACGGTGAGGAGGACGACGCGGATGCAGGGTCATGATCGCGAGGCGCGGAAGAGGACGCCAGCAGCGTGCGAGCCGGGATTAATGTATGGTCACCTGGATGACCCTCAGCTCCGTTGCTGGTCCCCGAACCCTCTTCCGCTTTCGGCCGTGTGATCGGAAGTAACGGCAAAATCGCAACGAAAATGATTAGGGGAATCATTTTTCAGTTGCTTTGATGATTACCGTTTTCTAAGAATCTAAGATAGATAGAAGAAAAACAAGTATAGATTACACCAAGCTAGGTTTATGGTTTGTTTTTTCGTTGGTAATAAAAAGAGGCGATGAGTGGGAGGCTGGTATTTATACAGAAAATAAGCACTCCCTCCGTTCCCTTTTTAAAGTTCAGTATTTTATTTTGGACTGTCTCTTAATAAGTGTCTATTTTATAAAGTTAATAGGTAAAGTTGAAACATTTTTCATTTTACCCTTAAAAGTAGATTCTATTTTAAAAAGTTAGTGAGTAAAAGTGTAATGATGATATCTCCATAGAAGGTAACTAAGGAAAATGGAGATAAAATTTGATGTGAAATTTATAATGATGATATATACTTAATAAGTTGGAGTTACGAAGCGGGACACTAAAAAATGGACGGATTGAATACTAGATTACACCCAAATTATTCTAATTTAACCCCACTTTGGATGCGAAATTTGCCCCAGCCTATTTTAAAGATATTGTACTCAGAAAATCATGGGTGGCAAATAGAAATTAGGAGACATATATAGAAGTGAGCCATGGTCGAGCTGAGGCATAGTAATTTCCTTGCAACTTCCCATTCCGTTAATTCTCGTTAATTTCCTGGCCAAAGGGAAGTAATTTATAATTCGTAATTAAACTAGATAGACTATTATCTTAAACTAAATTGATGAGCATATGTTAAATTAAATTTTTCATAGTTAAACGAAGACAACCTAAACTTATACATAGATGTCATTATTCAAATCGATACCAAATGGTGGCCTCAAAACCCAACATTTCAAGTCTGAACGCTGGTTTTTTTGCTTTTGGCTTCGGATCCTTCCGCGCACCTTCCTAATTCTATGAAAGTTGTCATGCGTGTGAAATGAGGCCCAACTTGTAGCATGGTTGAAGTAAATTTATAAAACGGAGAAATATCATTGTCCGATCTCCTTAATTTTTTTCCGGACTTCGGGTTGGTGCTATGTAGTGAGGTGCACACCTTCAAGCCATCGGATCATGCATCCAACGGCTCGGATCTCATCTCGGCAACTAACGATTGAGAGCCGTTCATTGCCGAGATGAGATCTAAGTCGTCCGATACACAATCCGACGGCTAGAGGTGCACAGCACGGTGCTGCGCACACCACTGCACAACACTATTCCCCAATTGTTTTTTTTTTTTTTTTTAAGACGTGGCCACTGGCGACTCTAGAAAATTGGGATTAGTGGTGTCACTCAATAACTTTGTAGCACCACATTTGTAATTTTTGCAAGTGGAGTGAAGTGTAATTAGCCTCCCTTACATCATCTCATGCGCATACGCAGTGCTCGATCTACGTAAGCCCATCCTCCTCCCCCAAGTCCCCTAAGATAGTTTAGATTAAAATTAAAGAATGACAAAAAAAAAATCGTAATATTCACCATATTCTCTAATAAAATTGACAAGTAAAATTACACTTCTCCGTCGATAAATAGAAGTTTAATTAAAATGCAAGTATATATAGTATACTAATTTTGAAGTTAATTTTCCAAAAAATTCTTTGGGTAACCCCGTTCCCGCCCTGCCCTATAAAAATTAAAAAATTAAAGTATAAGTAAAAAAGTTTTAAAAAAATGCTGAATAAGAATAAAAATTATCTAGAAAATAAAACTTTTGAAATTATTTTTGTGTCTTTTGGTATCGCGATTTTATCTAAACTTTTAATTGCAATCAATATTTTAGATACCTCATTCCTTTTCTTTATGTGTAGAATTTATTATAAATATTTGAAGAAAACTTTTTAAAAAATTCACTAAACACCAATAAATATCAATTTTTATTTCTTTTTAATTGAAATCATTAGAATTTTTATTTTTATTTTTTAAATTAATTAGGCTTGACACTAAAGAGACATTGTTTTTTGGATTAATGCTAAAAAAAAATGAAACGACATGTGTATAAGTGTGTGTATATATATACACACAAACAAACACACGCCAGGTCGGTAATTTCGGGGTGGGTATTTCAGGGCGGGTTCAGGGGTGGGGTACCTTTGCCCCAAACCTGGACGGGTTTGGAAATTTTTAACCCAACCCAATACCCAAAAATAGGGAAGAAAATCCGCCCCATTCAGGATGGGTATAATTGTCATCCCTAGTTTTAGGTCGCAAGTGTAAACGTAACTGATATTTGCGCATATACACTCAATCTCATCTCTTTATTGACCTCACAAGTTATTTCGTGAAACATATTTTTTGTTATCAACATAAAAAGACATGTAATTTTCGCAAATTTTGGGGGTGTGATTTCCAAATTTTATCTGGCTTGGGAACATTACCAGAATATTCCTTCGGCCCCACCTTCACCGCCCTTGTACTCGATGGAGAGAGAGGAAGATGACATTTGACCATTATTCCCCCCCAACCCCCCTCCCCCGGGGCTTTTTTTAATCAGCCAAAGGAAGATATTTGTAATTCGTATAACTAAACTAAATTAACGTGTATCTTAAGCAAAGTAGTCTAGATAGTTAAGATATCAGGAATTCGCAAATCACAACCAATATATAGTAGGAGTAACTCGAAATCCAATTGAAGACGACGTCGTTTTTGAAGGTGCAAATGGACAAAAATTTCCACCGTTCGAATCCTTCTGCGCAGCTTCCTCGGCGTGAAAGTGGTAATGTGATTTGAAGGCCCAAGTTAAACAGATAGAAAAATAATCATATCTAGTCACATTTGTTTTGTTGATGTGGGCCCTATGTTTAGCTTGCGCACGGTGGAATCTATATTAAACAAAAACAAAATTACAATCATCACATCAAAATAACAAAATAAACAAAATATAAGAAGAGTTCTTTCAACTCTGATGCCGGATTCATCACTCTCGCTTATGGAGAAGGTTGGAGGATCATCACTGTGTCCTTCAAAAATCATTATGGAGTTGAATACGGTCTTCGAAAGTCTCTTTGTTTAGCAACATTATGAAACTCGTATTCAAACTTGATATTTGATATGTTTCCAGAAAGAGAGGTTAGGGGAAAAAAGAGCTTTATTGTTGCTGATTTTTCCTCCGCTTATCTCACTTATTTATTTATTTTTTATTTTTGTGGTGATCAGGAGTTGTTCAAATTCTGGCTTGGCGAGGAACTGATTTTTCCGATTTCAAATTTTCTGTTTTATTTTTTGGGTTCAAGAATAGAGAAAGTGCGTATTTGGGTTGAAGGAGAAAGAAAGTAGGTGTGGAAAGTGGAAAGTTAGCTGATCGAATGGTTTTGGGTGTCCATCAGTTTACGCGGTATTTGGAATGTAGGAGAGAGAAAAAGTAAAATTTGGATTGTGGAACTTTTCTCTTTACGAAATTTTTCTCAATTAAAAAAAAAATACCAACAAAAGGAACAAGAAGTCAAGGCACTCTTCTTTTTTTTTTAAACCAACAAGAGTGAAGGTGGCCGTGATCTTGAATATGAGCACATCTTCAATGGTTCTTGTAGGTGCCTAGCCTTCTCGCTCTAATCTGCACAAAGAATGTACGATTAAGACCTGGTCGGGATATTTTCGGCTAGGTCCTCCTGCGAGAAGATGAGACCAGGGTTTTAAGTTTGAGTTTAGGTGTATCTCTTTTGAGCTGTATCACTTGATATTTATAGAGTCTGATTGGCTTGCTTTCCAAGTATAAGCATATGCCTTGCACTGGTCGGTTGGAGTACTCATCGTGACGTCAAAGATAAGGCTGGATAACCGTTCATGGGGTGAGCTGGCACCCTTATGTGCTTTAATCATTATCTCTTGGCGTAACCGTTCCCCGTGTTTTGAGGAAACGTGGCATTGAGAGTGGCCGGGCCCTGACTTTGGCTAAGCCCGGAAGCGGACGGCTCAGGGAGACAGAGGGACGTGATGAAGTCATCTGAACGTGCTTTGACTTTGGCTGAGCCAAAGAGTTCTCTTTTCGGCCAAGCGTTGAGCAGTAAGATGAGATCCTTATCCGAGCTTTGGACTTCGTCGAGCTCGCTCGGGCTTTGACGACGTTAGGCTCGGTTGTGGCTTAGCCCCTATCCGTCTCTGTTGAGGACGTGGACCGAGCAGATTGTTTGGCCTACTACAATCTTTTTTAACGGAAATTTCTGTAAAAAATTTATTTAGGAAGGTGAATCTCATCCGTCCAAAGTAAAAACTCATTACATTGAAACTTAACTAAAGTGTATTGGGGTTCACCTTTGTTGTGGTATGAACAATCAAAGGAATGATTTCAAACATTCTTGAAATTATAATTTTCGATATTGACTAAAATTGCTGAAATAACCTTTAATCCTTTTATTTCTTTCAAAATATTGTCGAGGTTGAAAAAAAATACCACACGAGTCTGATTCTGCATTTTGAATTTAGTTTGCAGATTATAATCATAGCCATTAGTCTTTATAAATTTTTTTAATTTGGTTTGCAGATTGTTTACACGAGTAAAAGGTAGTTCTAAATTTTAAGTCACAAATCAAAAAGATTAAATTCTGCATTTTGTTTATCACTTAATGGCAACTAGTAAAATTAATTTTGTGCAAGTAGCCACTTGTACTATAGGATCCTCCGGTCCGCAATTCTTAAGGCTTAAGAATGCTGCAACTGAGATTTCCGCGAAGCTTCCTTTATCTTATGAAATATTTGAGAAATAGTGGAGTGGCCCCATGCCCCTGGCAACTGTCTCATCACATTTTCATTTTAACATTGTTTTGTTTTTGTTTTCTAATCATTACTCTCTTTTTTTCAATCATTATCATATTTTTTCAATTATTATTTTTATTTCTCTTTAACTCTCTTTACTTATTATCTCTCTCCAATCATCATTTTATTTCTTTATCCATACACTAACAAAACTAAAATACCCCAAAGATAGAAACCAAACAAAGTCGTTCTTTTTACCGTGGTAGTGGTGGAATAATCTCTGTTATTTGTTTTTTATTATTTGATGTACCAAAAGAAAAAAAAGTACTAGAGTGGGACAAAAGAGTGTAATATGTTTTTTCTTATTTATTTATTTAGAGTATCCGCACTAGTCTTTCTATTTTTTGAACTAAATTATTCCTTAAAAAGTCACTTTATTATTTTAGTTACTCACTTTTAAAATACTTTGTATCTATTATATCATATTCTGTACTCTCATTATTTACTTAATTAAATATTCATACTTAAAAAAACTCCAACTCAAAAAAAAAAAAAAAACCCCCGAACCAGCAAAACCAAAACCGGATGAAAAAAGAGAGAGAAAACAAGAACGTTGAAATGCTACACTTACAACATTTTTCTACAACATGTTTACAACATAGTGATGTGAGTGGGTCACCATGTTCTTTTTTTTTTTTTGGCTGGGCTCACATCACTATGTTGTAAACATGTTGTAGAAAAATGTTGTAAGTGTAGCATTTCTCCTCTCTCTGGGCTTCAAAAGCAACAGGCTGAAATTTCCAAAAAACTCTGATTAAAAAAAAAAAAAGAAAAAGATACCAAAAGCCTTCCCATTGAAAAATCTCTCTCTCTCTCTCTCTCTCTCTCTCTCTCTCTCGTCTTCATCATCTTCAGCTTTCTGTTTGGAACACATCACCGTCCATTCCGTGCAACCATTCCTGCCGGTCTGTTTGGAAGCTGATTAAAATAATGAATGAGGTGGTGTTCCACTTTTGTGGAAAAAATATTTTTTGAAAAAAAATGTAATTTTAAGTTTAAAAATTATGTGTTTACGCAAATAATTTTTCTACTAATATGGATCTTGTTTCATAAATCTCATTAAGATCTTTTAAACGGAGCAAAAAAAATTGAAAAAATATTTTTCAATTTCATTATATTTAAATTTAAAATTACCTTCGTTTGAAAAAAATGTACTTTTTTTTAAAGTGAAACACTGCCTGACTTGATGAACAGTGACTCGTGGGAATAAATGAGTTGCTGTAGCAAAGTTAGAATTTTTTTCAAATTAGAGAGAGAGAGGGGAAGAGAGCCTGATGAAGGGGGTTTTGGGGTTTTTTTTTTGACTCTTTAAGTAAAAAGGCAGATGAGGATGCTCTAAGTTCAACTTAAGTAAATCTGATAATTTTGGTAAACTGATATAGGTATCATAACAAATAAAACCTTTGTCCGTAGCACTGCGTTTCCTTTCCTTGATCTAAAAACGAAGAAAGAGAAGTTAAAGAGAGGACATTGCGGAATATTCCTGGTGTGAAGGAAAAGTCTTGGTCAAAAAGCGCAACACTTGTATTATTATCCTCACAATGAGAATTACCCACCTTATCTTATTTCTGGCTAGTTTTGGATAAGCCTCATCATTTGGCCCAACGGCCCACGGCCCGCCCGGCCCATCGGGCTTTTACCGGGCCAGAGCCCGAGAAACGGGCGGGCTAGCCCGGCCCGTAGCTTGTAATGGGCGGGCTCGGGCCTATGAATTTTTACTTGGCCCCCCCGTAGGCCCGGCCCGTGAGCCCGCCCGGCATACCCGTCCAAAAGCCCGCCAACGGGCCCGCCCATTAGCCCAAAATCCCAAAAAATCCTTTCTTTTTTCCCTTATTTTAGTTTTGCCCAAGGAAATTTAAGCCCGCCCGTTGGCCCGCCCGGCTTTTGGCCCGCCGGCCCGCCAATTGGGCAAGCCCGTGGGCCGGGCTTGGGCTTCAATTTATGGTAGGTGGACCGGCCCGCCTGACCCGCCAAAAAGAATAAGCCCGGTCGGCCCGGCCCTTGGGCGGGCTTGGGCCGCGACTTGGCGGGCTGGCCCGGCCCGGCCCGGCCCGATGATGACCCTTAGTTTTGGATTACAATTTTTATTTTTTGTTTTTATTAAAAGAAAAATTACATTTATTAATTTTGCGTCAAACTTAAGTGATTTATTGATTCTTAAAAGACTATCTTTTTTTATACTTATTTTTGTCTTTATTAAAAAATTATGAGTTCCAATTTTTTTTTTTACTTATTTTTATCTTTTGGAAAAAAATTATGAGTTTTAATCATAATTTTTTATTTTTCCGATTCCTCTTGTCAAAACGAATCAACAAGTCACAAAAAATTTGACGCAAAGCTAACAAGTGCGGATTTTTGTTGAATAAAAAAAAAGTTGACTTTATTTTTTAATCCAAAACCAACCTCTATATAGCATCTCCTAATTAATCCTAAGAAAACACCTGTTTTCTATATCCATCTCTCTACTCGTTTCTTCTGGATGTTAATTTGATCAATGTGAAAGAAGTGGACTAATGAAACAAAGCAATATAACCGGCGAAAATGCAACTCAAGTTAGGTGTCGTTTGGTTGTTTCCAAATTATTATTATTACAATTATTTTGGATAATACTTTAAATGACAGTTTTGAAAACTTGTTTTCTGCCAATTTCGGAAGGATAAAATTTTATTTATGAAATAATATCAAGATGTTATTTTAGAATTCTCCAAATCAAATGCTATATAGGGATAATATGTTAATTTTAGTATACACAATTTAGACGCGTAATTTGCCCAGACTATTTTAAAGGTTTGGTGCTCAGAAAGTAATGGTTGGCAAATAGAGGGGGCGTAGAAGAAGTGAATCATGAGCTGTGGGGTATATGTTTCCGCGTAATTTATGATGGTGGGGGTTTCCTAGCACCTTCCCTCCCATCTATTAATTCTCTTTAGTTTTCAGATTGAGAAAAACTTATTCACGGCTCCGTTGTGAAGAAGTTTTTTACAGCAGCAACTAATTGCGATCGTCTAAAAGTATTTTGGATAGTTCGAACTTTAATAAAAAAAATTCAAGAAAGAATTAAACTCTTGACCACCCGAATGATCTGAGAGTAAGCCATCAACCACAAGACTTTGATGATTATATACTACCCTTACCATTCATAGAAATTACTCTTCAAACCACCGCACTCAGCCGCGGCCACCACCCCGGCCGCCCCACGAAAGCTCTCCGAGACACCCTCTTAGCCAGTAGTTCAAATTCAATACACATATACCTAATGACCCATTTCCATGTGTAAGACACTTTTGAGGGGTTGATATATATATATATATATATATATATATATATATATATATATATAT
>BPLS01000532.1:844944-858721 GCA_019656275.1 Rhododendron kiyosumense
AAAAACGCTATCAAATTATGCTATTAAAGATGGTATTTGTTGTAGTGGATGCGCATCTTCTTAGTTGCATCGCTGCAACTTTGACTCCTTCGATCTATACGGCGATTCTCCATTTCACCAAAAGTCATGACGTGTGGTCTTTTCTTGAACGTCGTTTTACTTCTCTATCACGTTCACATGTTCATCAGTACGTTGAAAGATAGGTTTCATTCTGTATCCAAGAAATCACATACTATGGAAGAATATCTTGACCAGATTAAAGACCTTGCGAATCAATTAGCATTGGTCTCTCATTCTGTAGATGATGAGGATATGATTCTTACTGCCCTAAATGGCCTACCTACTGAATATGATGTTCTTAAACCTACAATTAGGGCACAATTGGGCACAATCACTATGGAGCAAGTTGCTATGCTGTTATGTTCTGAAGAAATTCATCTTGAGGCTAAAAATAACCACACGACTGCTGATGCTCTTCCTGTTGCTTATGCTATGGCTAAAGGATCGAATTTTGGTGTTTCCTCTGGTTTTTCTCCCACTTCACGTGGAGGTGGTGGATATTATAATTCCAATCGTGGTAGAACCTTTTCACGAGGAAATCGTGGAGGTCGATCCTCCTTTCGAGGAGGTTTTAAAGGCAATTTTCATGATAATCGTGACAATTTCAGGCCAGGTTTTAGGCAGCCATCTCAGTATTTTTCCTCTCAAAATACTTCTAGTGTCGTGTGCTAGATTTACAACAAGTATAATCATACTGCACACAATTGTTGGTATCATATGGTTGGTGGTTTCCAACCCTCTCCGAATTATCAAACTTATCGATCAGAGGCTCCTCAACCTAAGGCTTTTTCTGCTGCTACATCTACAACTTTTAGTCCTACCTGGTCTCACTCTGGCCCTTCCAACTGGTTCCTTGACTCTGCTGCAACCAATCATATTACCAATGACATCTCTCATTTGGATGACTATCATCCTTATTCTGGTTCTGAACAAGTGACAGTTGGAAATGGCGCATAGCTTCCCATTCACAACACTGGTAAAGGTTTACTCCCTACTCCTGTTGGCTCCTTTCGTTTAAATAATGTCCTCCATATTCCTTCTATGTCTACCAATCTTCTTTCTGTTACTCAATTAACAAAGGATAATCATTGTAAAGTGACCTTTGATTCTGACTCCTTTGTCATCCAGGACAAAGCTACGAATCGTATTCTTCACAAGGGTACTAATATCAATGGCCTCTATCATTTTCCTTGGATTCAATCTGTTGGTCCACAGGCTTTTGTTTCTTCTACTAATTCTGGTATTTCCTCTGTTCCTGCTCATATATGGCATCATCGCTTGGGTCATCCTTCATCTTTAAAGTTTCAACGGATACTTCAACATTTAAAGATTCCTAGTGATAAATCCCTATCTTCTTCTTGTATTCCTTGTAATGTAGCTAAAAGCCACAGATTGCCCTTTAAGTTGTCTAATGCTACTGTTAATAAGCCCCTTTCTCTTATTCATAGTGATGTGTGGGGTCCTTTCAATCAAGACGCTTCCAACTGCAAATTCTATGTTCTTTTCATTGATGATTTTAGTCGGTTCACTTGGACATATCCTCTTAATTACAAAAGTGAAGTGTTTGACAAATTCTTTGAATTCAAAGCATATGCAGAAAAACAATTCACCACATCTCTGCAAATTCTTAGAACTGATGGAGGTACTGAATATATCAATAACAAGATGTATCGGTATTTGACTTCACAGGGTATTATTCATCAGTATACTTGTCCCTACACACCCCCACAAAATGGTGTTACTGAACGTAAACATAGGCATATTACTGAAACAGCTATTGCCTTGCTTCATCATTCTGGTGTTCCTCTTAAATACTGGTTTGATGCCATTGCTACTGCTACTTTTCTTGTTAATCGTATGCCCAGTCTCACTCTTAATCATCTCAGTCCCTTTGAGGTCTTGTTTCATCAATCTCCCGATTATTCTTCTTTTAAAGTTTTTGGTTGTCAGTGTTTTCCATGGCTTAAGCCTTATATGACCCATAAATTACAACCAAGGTCTATACCTTGTGTGTTTTTGGGCTACCATCCTACTGTCAAAGGCTATCGCTGTCTTGATCCTTCAACTGGTAAAATTTACTTATCAAGACATGTGATTTTTCATGAACAAGAGTTTCCTTTCCGGCCTTCTTCTATTCCTCCATCTCCTTCCTCTCCTTCACCTTTTTTACATAACTTCTTTTCGCCACCCTCACAATCCTTCACATCCTCTGGTCCCATCTCTCAGTCTTCCGTTTTGTCTCCCACTCCATCCAGTTCTACTGAGGACTTTCCTACAGCATCTTCTTCTGAACCTCGCATTTCTTCTGGGCCATCTTCTGAGCCTGCTCAATCTCCCTCTCAGTCTGGTCCTATCTCTCCAAATTCCATACCTATTGGTTCCCTATTTGTTGATTTACCTGTCTCCAATGCACCTCTTCCTTCCAACATCCCCTTAGTGTCTCTTCCATCTAAACCAATGCGTTCTAATACTCACTCTATGCAAACCAGATCCAAAACTGGTCATCTTTCCTCTTCTTTTCTTCTTTGTCTTACTGCTGCCATAACTTCTCCTCCTACTGGACCACTTACTGTTAAAGTAGCTCGTCAAACTCCGCAATGGACTCAAGCTATGCTTGATGAGTATGCAGCATTACAAAAACAGGGCACCTGGTCCTTGGTTTCTCTTCCTCCTAACAAACATGCCATTGGATGCAAGTGGGTTTTTAAACTCAAAAGGAATTCTGATGGTTCTATAGCTCGCTATAAAGCACGTCTTGTTGCTAAAGGACACTTACAAGAAGAGGGCATTGATTATTTTGAAACCTTTAGTCCTGTTGCTAAGCAACCCACCATTCGCATTCTTTTTAGTCTTGCTCTTTCTTATAACTGGCCTATTCGTCAACTTGACATTTCAAATACTTTTCTCCATGGTACCCTTGATGAAGAGGTTTACATGCTTCAACCTCCTAGTTTTATTGATTCTACATCTTCTCATTTGGTGTGCAAGCTTAAGAAGGCTCTTTATGGCCTTAAACAGGCCCCACGTGCATGGTATTCTACATTTTCTTCCTTTCTTCTATCTCGAGGTTTTAATTGTAGCCACTGTGATTCCTCTCTTTTTATTCACCATACCTCTTCTTCTCTTCTTCTAGTTCTCGTTTATGTTGATGATATTTTGGTCACTGGTAATACTTCTCAAGCTATTTCTTCTCTTGTTCATGAAATGCATACTGCTTTCTCTATGAAAGATCTTGGTTCCATCTCTTATTTTCTTGGGCTGACTGTTGCACCTAAGGGGCATGGCTATTCTTTGACTCAAACCAAGTATGCAGCTGAGATTCTGGCTAAGGCTGGAATGTTGAATTGTAAACCTTGTCCCTCTCCTTTGGCTACTGTTAAACCTCCAGTTTCCCCTTCTCCTCCTTTTAGCCAGCCCTCTCTTTATCGCAGTAGTGTAGGGGGTTTACAATATCTTACTATCACCCGGCCCAATTTGGCCTTTGCAGTGAATAAGGCCTGTCAACATGTGGCCTCTCCTACTGAGGCACATTTTTCTGCTGTTAAACGTTTACTACGATATGTTAAAGGCACGCTCGATCATGGCCTATTTTTTTGTCCAGGGCCCTTCTCTTTACAGGCTTTTTCTGATTCGGACTGGGCAGGGGATCCTTTAGATCGACAGTCAACCTCTGGTTATTGTTTGTTTCTGGGGCCTAATCTCATTTCATGGTCTGCTAAGAAGCAGCCCACTATCTCCAGGTCCTCCACTAAGGCCGAATATAGGGCTCTTGCTCATTGTGTTGCTGAAATCAGTTGGGTTCAAATGTTATTTCAGGAGCTTTCCAGTCCCTTATCCTCTCTACCACTTCTTTGGTGTGACAATTTAAGTGCTCTGGCTCTTGCCTCCAATTCTGTGTTTCATGCCCGTTCCAAACATATTGCAATTGATTATCACTTTGTTCGGGAAAAGGTTGCTGCCAAAAAAGTTGTGTTAAAGCACATTTTTTCCGAAGATCAACTTGCTGACATCTTTACTAAACCTCTTGCCATTTCCCGATTTCATCATCTGAAAAACAAGCTAATGGTGAGTTCCTCCCCCATTAGCTTGCGGGGGGATATTAGATATACTGCTCCTATGATTCCATCTCACATAGTAGAAACCCAAAATTAAACCCGCACTCTAAATCGGTAATCCTAAATCCAAAATCTATATACCACCATCTTCATGTAGCTAGTGCATATTACCATCCCCCAGTTCCTTCATGCCAATTGCTATGGGTGACCCAGGGTGGTGATCGAGTGGGGTTGAAATTGGAGTAATGGGGTTTGAGGAGGGGTGTGACTTGTGAGGCGAGGGTGGCTTTAGGATTTGTCATGGATGGGGACCAAAAACACCTAGAAGAACTTTTGGTAGTTTGGCTCTTTGACTTTTTGGCTTGCTATAGATGGGGGTTTAGATTTAGGGTGTGAGGCTCGTATGGATTTTTGGTTGTTTAGGTTCTGTGGGTTTCTTTGGTCTTCAGTTTGGCACCTTGCCTTCTTTTAGGTCTCGGGTAACTTTTGTCGGTGTACCCTTGATCCTTTTAATCTTTGTAATTTTTTATAAAGATTAATAAATTCTTTTTGCTTAAAAAAAACCATGATGTCAAAAACAATATATTTACTACTATTCCTTTTCTTAATTAACAACAATTAAAAGGACATAATTAAACTAAGAGGGTGTTTGGGAGCCTACTTTTTGGCTTTTCATTTTCAGCTTTTTAGCTTTTTGGCTTTTTAGATTATGTTCAAAATGTGTTTTGAGTATAATAGGAGTGTTTGGGAGATATGTGCAGAATGTATTTTGAAACAGTTGTAGTGTTTGGGAGATATATGATCAAAATGAATTATGAATTGATTTTTTACCATTTTGTCCTTAATTATTTATTATTGTTTTAAAAGATATACAAATAATGTTATTTATACATATATTTTGGGAATGTAATTTTTTTGGGTATCGCACCGTTTCATAGTTCACATCTCAATTCCTTGGATCTCCCATCACTGATGCACGTAAAAAAATCCAACAAATAAACTCTTCCACCCACTTCCTATTCCAGATCTAATTTCTGAAACCCCCCCTTTGATTTTTGCAGAGCGGAATGGGGACATGGAGCTAGTCCAGAAGGCAAAAACATTCAGGCTCCGGAGCCTCCACGAGAAGTACCTATTAGGAGAAGAGGACAAAGAATCGGCGTGCCAAGATTGACAGGGTTGAAGGGCCAAATGGACCATCGAATTCGTCTACGGCGTGGACGGCGTTGTCAGGTTCTTGCCAACTCTGGTGTCGAGAAAGAGAGAAAAGATTGGTGTAGAGAATAGGTGGAGAAGAGGATAAAGAAATAAAGGGAGGGCAAAACTGGTAAATAGCCAAGTATAGGTAGGGTATTTTGGTAATTCAACATAGAATGGAAAAAGCCAAAACCGGGAAAAGGACCTCCCAGGCTCATTCTCGGATTATGCCTCTAAATACAAAATTTGGGAATTCATTTTGTCAGAATGAGGTTTGGCTTTGGGTTGCCAAACACCCAAAACCCAAAAAGTAGAAATGGAAAAGCTGAAAATGAGGTATCCAAACAGGCTCTAAGTACACAAGTATCTTAAACTAAATTTACTAGTTCATGATTAAAACGAAGATATTTATACTTATTCTGCAAATCGATCAACACCAAAATTGTACCTAGAAATCGAATTAAGGACGACATCATTTTGATGAAGTTGCAAATGTTCAACAGTTTCCAGCGCTTTGCTACAAGAGTTTCAACCTAGCTAAATCACATATAGTAATTCACATGTGTGAGCGGAACCGTGAAAACGTCTAATAAACCACAACGTACTAAAATTTATAAGAGTAAGGATCAAGAGCACAAAAATAGTACTACAAAAATTAAGAACGGAAAGCACATGTATGACATTTTGAAGAATCATATATCTAACGTCTCAACCCCGACTTTCAGCTTTCCTTTCGTCGGATCCTTCCGCTCACCTTCCTTCTTGTGAAGTTGCTTTTGTGTTCCAAGTTCTAAAGATGGTGAACTAATTGAGAGGGCCCCAACAATTGAATATTTTATTTTGTGTTCTAGTGGCGCGCGTTATCCCATTAGTCATTTTCATCACATATTTTGTTTGGGTCCAAAACTACATTTACAAACCTGAAAAAATACGAGGAAGATAATGCATGACGTTCGGACACCACCTGGCGTTATTTAAGACCGCTGAATAATTACAACTATCTGTATCTCAATTAGTCGGATAAAAAAATAAAAATAAAAATCTGTATCTCAAATAGGAGTATCCTTTTACTTTTTTTTTTATATAGGCAATCTGTGTCTCATTACATTTATTACGTGGGGCCTATGTTTTCCCACTGCATGCTTGCATGAGCACGGTGGAATCTATTTGCACATATGTCCTTGTAGAGAGAAATTTTTGGTGTCGGTGGATACTACGTCGTGCATGCTCAGCGCATTCGGTCCATTCATTTTGATTTTAGACGGTTCGAATTTGGAGAGAGAAAAATAAAAGAGAGTGATGAGGTGAGAGGAGAGAGAGAGTTTTAATCTGAACCGTCCAATACACTTTTGGATGGCCTGGATGAGTTGCTCAGCACCAGTGGTACCCAAAAATTTCTCCCTTGTATAGGGCTGAATAATTTCTTCTAGAATCTCTTTTTTTTTTTTTCTTTCTTCTAGAATCTGTTTATTCTTTTTTTTTTTTGGGTTCTTGAGATCGAAACACATACACACACGATTCACAAGACAGTAAAAAAATCGACACAGCAATATACGCGGTTTCCCAAAACCGGATACATCCAAGGGAGCGAGAGAGCAGTCTTTCTTATTGATGATCACAACACATAGGGTTTTACAATAAAGAATATTTATCGCTCCGTTCCGTTCCGCTCTATTCCACTATACTGACAACTGACCCTTATTGTAGAACTTCTCGGTACCTCTCATGTATGAGTCACAAATCCTAACATGGGTCAAACGGAAATTCATTGATAGCTTAGGAACGGAAGTACCACATCAAGAAAGAATCTATTTATCAGCTACATATCATCAAACTTGAAATTAGATAGTATCGGCAAACTTAGTATTAAAGGTTCAGAAAGAAAGTCGAGTCCTTTTTTGTTATTTGTTCTTACTTTTGATGCACCAAAAAAATTATCGAAGGTTTGACAAGAGATCACTCTAGTCTTTTTTTTTTTTTTTTTGGCCGATTTCTGGTTATTTTATTTATTTAATTTACCAGGTTATAAACCAAATAAATAAATAGTAATTACCAATTGAGTTCGAAGGTGTAAGTGCCGTTTCAGGTTTCTCAATACTAAATATATCTATGTGTTGGATTTTTTAAATTTTCTTTTAAATGTTGTTTATCATTGACATACTTTTACTTTTGAAAGTAGTCCATAATTTTCCACGTATCTTTTTGACCTCATGACTTTCATAAGCGCACTGTGTCTCAAACTCGTGACTTTCATAAGCTCTCTTTCCTAGATGCTTTGAAATTTCGCGGAAACAACATTAAAGAGTGTTTTGGAATTAATCTAAGGAAAAAGATGGAAAAAAAGAAGAAGATCTTTCTGTTCTCACTTTAATAGGAAAAGAAAAGAAAAGAAAAGAAAAGAAAAGAAAAATCTAGAAAAAGCATAAACTAGAAAGATATTCCATTACACTTCTCAAAAATTGCTCTAAATCTTTTTCTTCATCCCACTCTCAGGTAATTGGCATTTTCTACCTTCTTTCATCTCATTTTACGAATCAAACAAGAAAAATTTTCATGCATCAGAAAATTAAACGTTACTCCCTCCGTTCCGTAAAGTTAGTCCCTAGCTAAGATATTACGTGTAATTTTTAAATTTAAATTTACTAAAATAATTTTTCAATTTTTTTGCACAGTTCAAAAGATCTCATCATATAAGATCCATATTACACAAAAATTATTTCGGCAAGTACATTACTATAGTTAATGACCAACTCATCTAATAACTGAAGCTGTTAGAGAAAGGGAAAACTTTGTTATATATGTATTCTCAACTTGTCTTCTCATGTGTAGCCAAGCTCTCCTCCATTAGCGTGCTAAACACGTGTAAATTTTAATCATTAGGTAGGCAGTGAGGTTTAAACACATGATCTATTGTCTGCTCTGATATCAAATTAGATAGTTAATGACCAACTCATTTAATCGCTTCAGCTGTTAAAGAGAGGAAAATTTTCATTACTTATATTCTCAATAGATCAGTTTTGAGATTATTTTTAAGATTAAAAATTACACGTAATTTCAAGGGGACTAATTTTACTAGACGAAGGGAGTAGTATTTTCTCTATTCTTTTTCCCATCAAACAAGCGAGAGTTATGCAGTCAACGGCCTACACCAATCCAATCATGTGCTCAGGAGAGTCACCAATTAAATAATGGAAATGATTTTGTCATTCTCTTTTTTGTTAACACCACTCCTCTGCAAAAATTAGCAGCCTTAAACAATGAGTTGAATGGTCAGTTTTGTGTTGGTTCTTTTCCATCAGTTCAGTTATCTTTTTCCTTTTCTGTCTCATTCTTCCAACTTTGTGCCTTCTGTTCTTTGTCTCCTCACCTTGCTTCATGGCATGTCATGGGTCGGTCCTGCTATAGATACCGACGTGTTCAGTAGGAAAATCGTATCGATGGCGGCGCCGGGCTATCTCCAGGCACCGAATGGCCGATCCGAGCAGTTCAAAAATTAAAAAAAAAATAAAACGAGGGGCCCAATATATACACGAAAAATAGGGTGTTTAGATCAAGTACTTTATACACATCGGATGCCGTTGATTCTCGCGTTGGGCCTCTCGTTAATTTTTTTTTAGAATTTTTGGACGGCTCGAATCGGCCATCCGGTGGCCGGAGATAACCTGGCATGGTCATCGATACAATTTTTCTACGGAGGGCGTCAGTACCTATAGCTTTATCGAGTCCAATATTTCTTCTGAAAATTAAAAAAAAAAAAACAATTAGTTGAATGGCAAAAATAAAGTAAATGAAGATTACGCTTCCAGTACTTTATTCCCCGGTGAGTTCAGGACGAATAAATCAATTTCGCCATTTCGCACATACAGAAACCCGGCGTTAATGTCTTTCGTAATAGCACCATCATAAATATTAAAACTATCGCATATATATATAAATAAAACTGTAAATGAGAAGACAACTTTCACTGAGGTGTGTCACACCTGATATACCCCTAGCACAATTATATGTCACTGTTTGTTTACTTTGCTTACCTTATTTACTTTATTTTATTGAAACAGTAGCATATTAGAAACAACACAATTAGAGGCAACCGGAGATCTACGGGAAACAGTTTGACAGAGAGAATGGAGTTGATGAGTATGTGTTATGCGATGGTTTGGCGAGGGAATAAACGTACACCATGGACAGAACGCCGGCAGAGGCGCAGAGCGACCAAACATAGCGCTCGGGGACAAACACGGCCATCATGAAAAAGAACCCTAGCACGGCCGAGATACTGCCGGCGTGGCTAGAGACGGTTGCTACAATTGGGTGGGCTTTCTGCAACATCAACCCAATCAACGTAAACGTGAAACCGAAGAGCACGGTCACCCCAACCATGGTGAACATAAATGAAGACAAAGCCGGAGACGAATCGACACCTTGTGGCTGGAACCGGAAAATCATCAGAGCCAAGGCGGCTTCGAAAGCCTGGACCACAATTATTTTCCCCAACTTGAAGGGGTAATTCTCAGTATTACCCCTGAGTGTGGTAGCACTGGTGGTTTGCACAGACTCTTGAGCAGTACCGTCCTTTGGAATATTGACATCAGGGCGGTTTTGAGAAGCTGCCGCCCCGTCGGAAAGATCAGTATTGGAATCAGAAACACCATGATCATCAGCTCCATTATCGGTCTCCAAACTTTTATGATCATCCGCTTTCGGCTGCAAACCTAATGGCACAATTATAAGGAGAATCATAAGAGAAAAAAGAGTGAGAGAGAAAAAAAAACACTTGTATAGTGGGAGACTTACAGAGAAAATAAAGCATGAAAGATTGAGTGAGTCCGTAAGCGTACTTGAAGATGTTTATCAATTTTTCCATTTTAGTGGAAAAAATACACTTGTAGACCATGGACTATACTTTCAGAGAAAATAGGGCAAAGGGAATGACACTCTATGTACTTAAATATTAAAAGTTGAGATTGCGGCTCGATTTCTGAGCAACTTCGCTGTTTGATCTCGTCCGTTAATTCTTGTTAGTGAGTCAGTGACGTTCCAGATTACATGTACAAATAAAAGATGGTACTTCTTATTTACGTCATATATACACCAAAAATATTAAATTAAATCTGCATTTTGTTTCTCTAAACTCCTTCTTGTTCTAAGGCCTTGTACCAATTTTGGATGAAATATCATTTAGGTCCCGATCCGCAAAAGAAAATAAGTTAATTTATTTTTTAAATAAGTAATTTTTTTTTAAATTAAAGGTGATGAATTGTGAGAAAATAACATGTTTCGTATAACGATTTAACAAACTAAAAACCTTAGCAGAAATGGACCTTAATGGAACTAATTAATCAATCTTGTGCAATTCATAATGCTTTGGAATACAATTATTTGGTAATGCTTTTACCACTGTTTATTAATAGAAAGTTACGATGCTGCGAAGAAGTAATTAAACTAGATCAAAAAGAAGAGGTAGAGAGAATGTTAATGATTATATAATTCAATATTATTTGGGTACATATATTTTGAGTCGAATCTAAACTTTTACAACAATATCTAAAAGAAAGCAGCTAGAAAAACGCGTTAGAGACCGTGTGGAAATTAACGACTAGCTAGTTAATTAGAGACCGTGTGGAAATTAACGACTAGCTATTTACTGGGAAAAAACTGGGGAATTGGATGGATCCCCACCCCAACCCCACAAATTAACGGGCTGTACTTCCCATGTGCTAAAGTGATGTAGTACAATTGAGCCCACTTCCCCTAATTTCTCGCACTCCTTGTCATATTACTCCAACGAATTGAAGAATGGGCATTCCTTGATTCTCTCTGCGATGGGCCTATGCAAAGAAGTTTACGAAACATAAAATTCTCACAGATTGTTTGGTACTTTGCGAGGTTTAGAGGGCCGGCGTTTTTTGTTTATCCTATTTGGCTGGTATTTTAGATACCGTTAAGCTTTTTGAGTATGTGGCGGCCTCTAAAGTTCCAAGAGATGTTGTAAAGGCCGCTCATGCATTTGCTAAATCTGTAATATTGCATTGATTATGTACTTGTAGTTCTTTGTACTTTTTGCTTTCTCATCGATGTACCTCTTTGAATTTAATAAAAAGTTCTATTTGCCAAACAAAAAAAAAAGAAAGCGTTGATTATGATATGTATGTAATTAAGTTTGCCGTACTCCAACGAATAAAGTGTTGATAAGAAAACAAAAAACACAACAAAGTATATTTCTGTGATAACTTCTCTCTCTTGCAGATAGGGATCCGCCGGGGGAGGCGTCTCCCGGCCTACTTCCCCCGGGCATCCATTCTTTCTCCCCTCTCCCTATTCTTCCGCAGATCGGATCACTCCGATTTCACTTCTATTGTTTCCGCGTTCCCCTCTTAGTTGTCTGATCTGGATATTTTAAATCAATACTTGTTTCGGGCTTTGCCCCTCAGGTACTTGGGTCTTGGCCTTTTAGGTGTTGTTCAACCTTTGGTTGAATCCCCCTCCCCTCTCCCCCTACTTAATGCATTCCTATCAAATTTCTTAATAAATTTTTGCCGTTTAATTAAGTATATTTCACTAAGGGTCACCCTATTAATTAGTTCTTTCACTATTTCTTACCATTTCTGTAATTTTACCATGTTACTCCATCTGATTGCGACAAAAATCGATTGATTTACGAAGTAAAAATATGAATATCCTTTTTTCTGAGAATAATATTCAATATTATTATCTAAACCGTAAGCCTTAATAAATCTTAATCCGAACACTAAAACCCTTAACCTAAACATAAACCCCAGAATCCCAAACCTCCTAATTTGCAAGCCCGCAGAAATCGATAAAATACAAAACTATAGGAGAAACCCGTAAACACCGGATTTTTGCCCTAAATATTACTACTCCATTTCACAAATCCTTCAGTCGGGATCGTCATTCTCCGACATGGTGACGTAACTCGTAACAGAAAGGAGTGCATAACAGTCAGAAAATGGGTACTGGTAATCCTAATTTTTTTTTATGGGCAAAATACATTTCATTCATCTCAAAAGATACAAAATGAAATCAACATAATATAGTAGGAAAAGAAATACATTGAACAACTTCTTCTCGCAGGATCTTAACCTACTATTTCACCTCTCAATATTAACAATATCCTGTTGGTGAGATGCCAACAAGACAACACCTAATGTTTGAACCAAGCAAAAAGCACACCCAAAATAAAACAACTAACCCAAATGCAATCTAATTGGGCCAAAAACCTATTTGCATTGGGCCGGCCCATACCAGCCAAAATCCTTCAGCAACCCTAGCCCTAGCAGCCCACTTTCGCTGCTATACTGCCGTTGCTCCTCGCCACCTCCATCGCTGCACCGCCTTTGCCTCTACACCCCACCACTGCAAGCCATTCCCTCGCCAATCCTAATCTTAAACAACCGGCCGGCCAACATATCCTTCGAAACATCCAATCTAAAATCGGCATCGTGAATGTACAACGATTTTGTCTATTTTGCTACAGAATCTCAATCTTGGAGCATCGTTAAAAAGCACCATGTGGCGTTGCTTCAATTGCAAGAAATACTTTTTCCGTCCCTTTTTTAGAGTCCAATATTACATTTTGAGTTGTTTCTCAGTAAGTGTTCATTTTATAAAGTTAGTTGGTAAAAGTTGATACGTTTTTCATTTTACCCCTCAAAATAGATTCTATTTTAAAAAATTAGTAAATAAAAGTGTAATGATGATACCTCCATAAATGGTATTAAGTAAGTAAAGTAGAGGTTAAAGCTAATGTGAAAGATGTAATAATAATATCTCATTAATAAGTTGAAGTTATAAAACTGGACACTTAAAGAGGGAAGAAAGAAGTAATTTTTTGACCTTATGTTACTTAAATTCGTAATGAATTTCATATCGAATATGGATTTTGTTTAATAGATCTCAATTAATTCTAAAATATAATATTTTCGAAATCACGTAAAACATTATAAATTGAAAAATAGTACTGTATAATCGATTGAAAAATGACACAAACTCTAAAAAAGAATTATTAAATCCGGACGAAGGGATTATTATTATTTTCTCAAAAATCTCTTTCAAGAGAAAGGTGTGGTTCAAATTTGCTTGAATGTTTAAATCACACATATTAAAGTGAATCTCAAATACTTGGAGGATATTTTCGAGGTCCATAGAATTATTGTTCACAACCTCAATGGACCCGGGGATCCAGCGGCTAAGCCGCACTGCAGGAACTAAAGTTCCCTCAAAACTACGTCGTTTTGGCGCAATGCCATCAAAGCGCACGGACCCTAGGAAATAAACCAAGAGAAAAAAAAGAGAAAAAAAATTATGTGTTCTAAATTTTAATCCGTTTGAATCGGTGGAAATTTTTTAGTTTTCTGATCATTTTATCCTAAATGAGCATAATTAAATTTTGACTCTAGGTGTCACACCCTCGATTTTCAACATAATTATAAAGGAATTTTCATAAA
>BPLS01000532.1:878721-924420 GCA_019656275.1 Rhododendron kiyosumense
GGTGTTGGTTCTGTCGGTTTGGGGGGGAGAGAATAGCAGGTCTCTTCCACTTGCATAGACTGCACAGATAGGGGTGTGAAGTTCACCCTAGAGTTCTGCAAAAATGATTTGAGTCATTCTTAGAAACAATTTTGCAACTTGTCCCGAGAAGAATTTGCTCAACCGAATAATTGGAGGTACTTGGTCTTTGTACCCCCAAAAAAAAAAAACAAAAGTACTTGGTCCAATCATTCATTTTTTTTTTCATTCAAAATTCAACATCCTTGATTCTGAATGGATTTTGAGAATAGTAGACAATTCGATTAACCACTTACAGTTATTTGATAAATTGAGCTGATTTGTTGAAAGGCACTTTGAAAAAATATTTTAAAATGAACAAATAGCTCGGATCATTTGAGCCTTTGAGGCCCTAGAAAGGGCCCACACACCCATCTCCCACAAGATGGGGATCTTTACCCATAGTTCGGGCTGCAAACGAGTCAAGTCGAGCCGAGTTTTGCCTTGCTCGAGCTCGGCTCGCCTTAGTTTTCCTCAGTTTGAGCTCAGCTTAAGCTTGAATTGAGCTGAAATATGTGGGTTCGAACTCAGCTTGAACATATATTCAAAAGCTCGAGCTCGGCTTGCATGGCTCGTTCGGTACATGTATGGGTATTGGTATATGTATGTATGTATGTATGTATGTATGTATGTATATATATATATATATGTGTGTGTTTGTGTGTGTGTGTGTGTGTGTGTATGTTTATGTAAGTAAATATTTGTACTGTATGAACTGTATATGATAACTCGCGAGCTTAACGAGCCGAGCATTAAGTGACTCGAGCTCGGCTCGCTTATGAAACGAGCTCAGAATGATGGCTCGAGCTCGTTCGTTTACTTGATGAACCGAGTTCAAACGAACCGTTAGCGAGCCAAGTCACGAGCCGCTCGCGAGCAGCTCAGTTCGTTTGCAGCTCTACCCATATTATTGTTTTTCAATTACAAGATCACTAAAAAACTTTCATTCACTTGACCCGTTTTATAATTTCAACCAAACCAAATCAAATTCGACAGAGCATTGGGTCCCATCAATTGGGATGGGCTAATCCACGGCCCATTTGTAGTTTTTCATAAAAAAGCCACTTGACTTTTTGGGTTTTATTTTTTTTTATTTTTGTGGTTCTGTCCTCACCCGCACAACCACCACCAGGACCAATCCGGTGGCCACTGCTACAACTGCTTGCCGACCACCCCCAGCCCCTCCCTCCACCGCCCTTTGCTCACCACCATGATTAGTCCAATACCCTACAATAACCGCCACAAACACCTGTGAGAAGGCCGTTGTCCTTTTAGGAAGCCATACCTTAACCCATACTAGGTGTTTGGTCTACTCACAAGACCCCGGACGTTCGTGAAACTCCAACTCTGTCACACCTAACATAATTCGAATACCCATGGTGCAAACAAAAGAGAGTAAACCTGTGAGTTCATATAGCATCAATGATCAAACCAGAGGCGAATGTATGATAATACACGAACATATTCAATCGTAGGACGACCAAGAGAAGACAAATGCCCGAATGTTGATAACAAGCACAATGAGTTCAACCACGTGATGCCACATCTTAGGATTAGAATGAAGGGGCAAGATAAGAGTGGTGGATGGGAGAGAAGAGTAGCGTAGGGAGGGGAAAAGGCAGGAAGGAAGGTAAGCACGCTAGACAAGGGGAGGCAACAACGCTAAAGGAGTGCTGGTGGCGCAAAACACATCGAACCCAAGTGAGAGGTGGCGTGCAAGAGTGGAAGGCAAGGGACGGGAGCGACTCGGGGAGGGGTTGCAGGAAGGCTGAACGGTGTATGGATAAACAGGGGCCTAAACTGTCGAAACATCTCAGGTTCAACCTAGTTACTAATGGTACAAAAACTAATTCAGTTGGTTCTATTGCCAAAAATTACAGGCGGTATTAAAGTACCAAAAGAGCAACTAAAACTCGTGAGATATCTGGTTAGGCTGAGCTTGTAGTGTGACGAATATCAGTAGTGCACACACCCTAGCAGCATTAACAATCAAATCACAAGAAGGCATAAAAAAAAAATAGAGATTTCCAGATTTCATGCTAGTTCCCCATCATGTAGAATGAAGAGAAAAAAAACCAAACTACTACTCCACTTCAAAAGCACATCATATCCTAGGGTTTATATCTGCAATCACATGGCTGAGTAGAGTACAATACCAATCACACTCCACAAACCCATCAAAAACTAGTTTTCAGCAAACATGAGCACAGTCAGTCATGTTGGCTAATCACAACTTTCATTTAGCTTTTGCAAATCACCATCATGATATCATCACATAGGCCTTTAAATTATGCCCAGGTGAATATATGGTGTGTCTAGACTCTATGCTCACCTATACACACCCACAGTAATTAGATCAGTGTGTGATAATCCATGTTCTATATATTTTAGGGTCACGTCGAGATCTATAATTTAGGTTTGAAGACTACTTACACCATCCGCATTGACACAACTACATAGAAGGTTACAAATTTCTTTCTACATTCTCACAACTATCTGCTAATTGCTAACCATGTCGAGAACACTTCGTGCATAATGAAGGGAACCGATAAGAAAACTTATGTCACAAACAAGTTACCTTTAAAGCAAAGCTATGAAGCAATCAACACTAGTGACTTCTAATAATCCTGCAAATTTTAAGAGATTAATCAGCTATCTGACCAGCCCAATCGTGAAACATATCAAGTTCAACAGGCAAGTACAATGTAACATTAATCAGCTATCTTACCTGCCCAAGCGCGAGAGCTCAGGCTCTGCAAGCAGCATATCTTGTAATGGTTTCGAAGACATTTCGTTTTCTCCAGAACTACATGAGCCAAAAGAAGAGATCACTATTCGTGTCAGTCACTTAACAGTGAGTAGCTACTGATTTGCACTTCCTCCGTTAGTTACAAAGTCAAAGAAAAAAGAAAGACAATAAGTATGCACCTGAAAATGTAATCAAGTGACAAAAGCCTGTGGTGAATATTATAATCACTTCCAATATAAGTTGCAACCAAGTTGCCAGCATCTGGGTGGGGCCAGCTCCTTGATGTAGGAAACCGCAGTACAAATGTTCCAGGGTCTTGAAGGACCCCTGGACCTTGAAGTGAAGACTCTGCTTCGTCCTTTGTAATGAATCCTTCCATCCACTTAGGAGATGCAGAATTCCACATTGCATTTACCCAAACTCTTGATAATGTAAAAGCTACAGGGTATAGCCAACACCACATCTTCTCGAAGTTTTCTCGAGCCACAAACTCCTGGCATCCAGCAATTCTCCTCAGAGTCTCGAAGTCCTGGGAGATTAATAAAAATTCAACAAATTTTCATGTATGATGCCAAACCCAGGCCTTTTTTCCATCGTTGATTTCATTCATTAGCCACACGCAACTGAGCTTTGAGAAAGACAATAGCAAAAATTTCATGCAGAAATGCATAAATGGGAATTCACATAATCATGTATGCGTCGGAGTGGTGTTGAAGAAGTGCGCAAGCAAGCAAGGAGTCCAAGATATATGTGTCACAGAGAGAGACCTGCAGTGTCAAAGATCTGGTGCTGGAGCATGCAATCTTCATGAAACGGTGATTTATCTCAGCTACCGCAGTCTCCCAAATAACGTGGGGATTGTTTTGTGAGATCAGATCCCAAGCTTTTGTTCCCTCCTCTACCAATCTCTTCGCGAGTATTACTTGACGCCTGGAAAAATATAGACTTCATATTCACGAGAGACAATGAAACAAATGGCACATATGGTGAAGATTCCAATTGTCATTTTTAGGAGGTCCTCACGAGATACACAGAGAAAGGGTTTAAAGCAAACTCCAATATCAATCTGGTTCCATCTTACGCCAAACTCGTACGGAATAATATGACATAATCTGTTGCTTCTTTGTCACAATTAGAAAGAATACATTGGAGAAACAATGCTACACATCGTACATTCATTTCCCATTTTTCCGAAATAGACTAATCACTACATCTCCTCAGTGAGAAATGAAGCAGTAATAACAAAATGCAAGAATTCATGTCAGTTTGGCAATGAAAGAAACATTCTCCATGGTAACAACAAAAGAATTTAATGTAGACATAGTAAACTAAGAAGTTTTTGTTATCCCATCGAGAAATCAAAAGAGAGAAATGTTTCTTTTCAAGGCTCCACAACTGTTTATCTGTTCTAACAACCGGTGAAAATAGGGTCCAGAATGGTACATGGGTTTTTTTTACTATGTGGTGACCATATGCCAAATAGATCACTTTTACTGCATAGTTTCATAGCTTACCCATGATGAGAACATCCCAAGTATAGGGAAACCTGCCGTGCAAAGTCCGCCAGTTCTTTTTCAGAAGCTGCTGTTGCAACTTCCTTGAGCAAAAGAGCCCTCTCATTTAAGCCTCCTAGGCAGTATTTGAAGATAGCCGTATCTGAAACTGGACTCCTATTGCTTGATGTGCTCATAAAATTGGAGTTTCTTGCTTCAATACTCTCTGAATCTGATGGGGACTGGTCCGTTTCTTCGTGGTTTTCTGGTCTCCGCTCTAAACTAGATCCGTATACATTACAGTCCTAATTCACAATGGTAACAGGCTGAGACGAAGGTGTCAAAGACTCCAGATATAACAACAATAAAATCTCAAAAGTGAAATTAACATCAAAGAGACCACCCCAGGTGTACAATCAATGCAACCAAAAAGAGAATTACAGCTTGTACAATTGTATTGAAAAGCAAGCAGTTTTTGATGAATATGAACAGTACACCCAAGCTCCATGTCACTGAGCTCACCGAAGTATGGAACAGCCAAAACAGTCCACCAGCCAAAAATCAGCACGACAACAGAAAATATTGGCCAAAAGACGGTTACTCAAGAAATGGACAGCTGTGCCACTAGAAACAAGAATGAGCATGTGCCAAAAACTTTTCAAGACTTAGGTTTCCATCTCATTGAGGTCATTTATGGCTTCTGATGGAATAATTTGTTAGCCAATTACGTAAAAACAATTAACAAATGACAACCAACCACAATGAATTGAGAAACAAAAATGTGTTGATTTGACTTGGGTTGGAAGGAAGCCCACAGTTAGGGGTGTCAAACGGGCCGGGTCAGCACGACACGACACGGGCACGACACGGTTAAATGTGGCAAGGCACGGGCACGGGCATAGTCATGCACTAGCACAACACGACACGGCACGGTCTTAGTGAGCACGTGGACGGGCACGAGCACGGTCTTGGCCGGGCACGGCATGACACGGCACGGTTTTAGTGGGTACGTGGACTGGCACGGGGCACGGACGTGGGCGGGCACGACACGGGCACGGCACAGAAGTTGGCCCGCACGGCATAGCACGACACGGTTTAGCCGGGCACAGGCACGGTCATTTTTTTTACCTTTAAAAAATAATCAATTTTTATTCGATAAAAAATATTTGTTTTGTTTTTGTTAGTGAATAGACTTTGGACAATTGGTTTGTAAATTTAACATGACAAGATAACAAGTAAAATTAAAAAGCTTATCAAAATATTTATGGTGCAAGAGTAATTTAATACGAAAGAAAATGTGCAAGAATCGTGTATCCCTAGATCTAATGAGAAATAAGAGAAAAAATCTCAAACAAAAAATAAGGAAAAAATACATAGTAGAAATAAGAGGAAAAAAACTAAAATAAGAAAAAAAAATATTATAGAAATAAGAGGAAAAAAAAACCAAAAAGGAATTAGCTACACTGGGACTTGAACCCGAGTCCCTAGGTTCTATTATACACAATCAAACCACTATGCCGCCAATTAACTTGTGTTATAGATTTAAAAAATTAGTACATAACTACTCCCTCCGTCCCAAATTGATTGTCCCGTCCGCAAAACGGAGTATTAAAAATAATGCAATTTTTAAAGAAAAAATTCAAACTTTTTTCACAAATTAAAAATTCTCATTGATATCTAGTAAGTTGTTGAAAAACTTTTGATTTTTTCTTGCAAAAATTGTATTATTTTTAACACTCCGTTTTGCGGACCGGACAATCAATTTGGGACGGAGGGAGTATTATACAAAAACGAGACCATCAAGCAGGAGCCACACAATCGTAATGCAATCACGAAGATTAATACTATTCAATGCATTCATTGTATTGTGCTTAGTGTTCTAATCATAGGATCCAATTTTTTCGTACGTCGGGTTTTGAAAACTCTTTCATCGGCATGCTAATTCATTATTTGATTGAATTTTTTTACATCCGATCAAGTATGTAGCGATAAGCATTTTACTTGATTATTGGCATAAATGATCTAATCCCACCCACATAAAAGTTAGATGGTTCCGATTTTTTAAAAATAGCTTAGGCGGCCCTCAAGTAAATGGGCTGGCACGGCACGACATGATTAAAAAAATGGCCAACACAGCACGACACAATTTAAGTAAATGGCCTGATCCGACCCGACACGATTGAAAAATGGCACGACAAGACACGATTAAAAAATGGGCCGGCACAGCACGACACGATTTAAGTAAATGGGTCTGGCCCGGCACGACACGACACGATTGAAAAATTGCACAGCACGGCACGACACGATTTAAGTAAATAGGAACGGCACGACACGATACGATTGGCTATGGCACGACACGGCACGACACGATTTAAGTAAACGGGCACGGCACGACACGAAACACGGTTGGCACGGAATTTGAATGGCACGGCACGGCACGACACGCACGTTTGACACCTCTACCCACAGTAGCTTGCAGTATATAAAATCAAGAACAGAAGGCAAAATAGAGAACTTTTGGGGTGCTCTTCATGTTTCTCAGCCCAATCCAAAAAAGTGAAAGAAACTTGGAAGAAACTTTCTATGGAAAAATTCAATGATCCAAGGAAATGTACATAACCCAGAGCATGAGATATGTAAAAAATACTAGCTTACATGAAATTCACTCCAAAATCTAAGTGAACATAGTAATACTACATTATAGATGATTGAGTTACCTGAGCATGTAAGCCAAGCATAACCCATTTGAAATTATGTCATCACAACAAATGTAAAAGAGAATGCATACCAATGGTTGACACCATACATACAGTTCATGTGCAGAAAAAGAGTTCGAAAGTCGTAAGATCAATATATGTACGTTCTAATGATTATGGCAAAGAAGAAAAATCACAAAAAGGGATACCTCATTAGCAGTCCAGGCACGAGAGTTGCATTCGTCATCAGCTCGGTCCATGGTGAGATTAGCCTTGCGAGTTGCAAATGAATTTTCTTGTCCTAATTTCACCCGTTTTGATGATGGGCTAAATTTTGCTTCACGTACAATATTGTACAGAAGTTCTGAGGATCCCTCACCCAACCCACTTGAATTTGACCTTTTCCACTTCACAGAAGAAATCTGTGTGTTACGATTTCGCGAAATACAACGAATTGGACTAAAGAACGCCTCAAAGAAAGGATAACTCCCCATTTTTGGAATCTCAAACCTAATGCGGAAAAGCCTATTGTCACATTTAGATGAAAGCTGAAACAAGAAAAGAAAATCAAGTCACCAACAATTCTGGTAGACAAAGTTGGAATCTATACAACAAAATGGAATAGAATTCAGATATTAGTAGACAAAAGAGGTCCTTTTCATTGGTGGCCCAAATAATGGAACTCCCATGATGTCTAAATTTAGTTGGCTAGTCAACTGTTCATATTTTATACATCTCCACTAGGCAGATATCTTCAAACACCACAGATACGAATAAGTTCTACCTTGTCCCACAATCATATGGTATACTTTCATCAAATTTCCCGAACAATAAATCACTAAAGATCAACTGTATTGACCTAGAACATCCATCTTCCCAACAACAGAACCAACAGTCAATTGACTGAGCAAATAAGATCCCAAAGAAAGACCTAAATGATAATAGTTTGTAATGTAGAGAACTGCATTTTGAACATGTTCTGTAACAAGAAAAATGTGATGGATCAGTTTTTGTCGTTATATAAGAAACATAAACATTTAGAGAGAAAAAGAGAAAGAAGGAACCTTAGGTCGAAAGCCTTACAGATTTCTTTTGGGTGAAATATGAAGATCACTGAAAAGACTGGCGCAACTCAACTCACATACAAAATAATAAGTTAATCATTACATGAGTAAATAAAGAAAACAGATTTATGATATTAGCTAGATAACTCCAGCAACATAATCATATTGTGCTCCACTAATGATCTTCCTCTTAAAAGGATGTTATTGTTACATTTCGAAATGCAACAACACACACCAACAATATCAACCAAATTAACCAACCTATACATGCATACTACTCCCTCCGTCCCATTTTTTAAGTCCACCTTTCCATTTTGGGATTTCCTAAAACACATGTCAACTTTATAAAGTCAAAGATAAATTCTTTGAAGTTTTCCAAAAAAAATCCTCCACAAAGGAGTATGAATGGTTTAAAGATTTGAAATAGTAGAACAATTTTACTAAAAACTACTTTTTTGATGTGACTTGAAGTGCATTAATGTGTGTTCCCTTAAAAAGTTGGAACTCCCGAAAGGGACCAAAATTATCTTAAATTGGACCACCACAAGGGGACAATTATGCTATTCTTGTTCAAAATACAATTACATTCACTAAAAAAGAAAATGAAAGAAAGAAAAAAACTAACGCAATCCAGATTTAGAGGTTAAAAATGGAATAAGGTGAAATTACACGGAAACCCCCTCATCTATACCTGTTTCCCATGGACACCGTCTAATGTTTAAAAGTGCCCAAACAGACCCCCTCTCATCTACTTGAAATGGAAAAATTGCTAACTCTGTGAACGGAATGACAAAAATGACAATTCTACCCCTTAAACACACACACACATTCTCTCTCTCTCTCTCTCTCTCTCTCTCTCTCTCTCTATCTAATATATTGCTAAAGTTTGAACCCAATTTCGCGCTCTCTCTCTTAAAACTCCTCTATTCTTCATGATCAGGAGCTGTTAACCTAGCTTTCGCCAATTGAAAGCACCCATGGACGAATTGAAGATTAAGATAGGTATTGTGGTTTGTTGGATGAGGGTGAGAGAGAGCCAGGGAGAGGATGGGGACAAGGAGAAGATGGGGTAGAAGGTTATGTCTGTATGTAACTAACAAAGGGTATTTTCGTCCAAATGATAACATTTGTCTTAGATATCCAACATTATTTAACAAACATTAAACAGAAGGGGTCCATTTGGGTAAGTTTATAGATTGGGGGGGTCAGTATGGGCGACTTTAAACGTTAGGGGGTGTCTGTGGGAAACAGGTATATATGAGGGTGTCTCTGTATAATTTCACTATGAAATAAGTTCAATCAGATTAAAAATGGTCAACAGCTATAACAAAAAAAAAGGTGTTGTAGGTTTTAATGGTAAAATGTCACACCTCCATGCACAAGGCTTGAAATGAGACAGTCGAAGCTACACAAATGCATAGCTTAAAGCTATTGCATTACCGTCAACTATGTTGCATTTCTAATACAAGAAAAGGCTCCAAAGAGTTGTCAAGTGAAGAACAACTTTGCAGTCATTGTTGTTTAATATGCTTAACCTTGGAAGTAAATAACACTTTATACTTAAAGGGTGCCATTCACAATGGTTACATTGAAGTCACCGCCAACTCACAGATTGGTGAATTTTTGGATGGATAAATTTGCAAACCCATCAAGTTGGATTCACGAAACAGCAATGGATTCACTTTTAACCAACTAATAGTCTCCATGTGTACAACTTATGCAAAAGAAGACACACTGATGCATTACCCCTGCGTGCCCTACCAAGTGAATTGGTAGCAAACAGCTGGTGCAAAGGGTTGAATACTAGGCTTAAGGGAGGGCATCTTACTCACACACTAGCATCTTCATCCATAACCAGTTGCTCCAAATATTTTCACTGCGTTTCTTTCAAATGTCAATTGTTTATTCCATATGGATATTTTTAAAAAATAGGGCCTTCTTGTTAAGATACCAATTGTCTCAAAAGCTCAAGCTATTAAGAAATAATCCCAGCGTTGTATCAAGTTAATCAACATCCTCCCTCACGTGCAACTTTGTCTTGCATGTGGAGATGCAAATATTAAGATCTAAGGAGAATACGAAGGGAAACCAGAACACAAACGAGAAACAACTGCAACTGGAGAACCCAAATGATCTCCCAACTTGAGCTCCAATACCATGTTAAGTTACCAACTGTCCCAAAAGCTTAAGTTGTTAAGAAATGGGTCCGACATTGTACGTCAAGCTATTCAACAACTCTTGAAATGATTTTATGCTATTGCGTTCCCACTCCCACTACTGCTTTGTGTGACCTTGGTTGTATCCCTAACTTTTTGTGATGTACAAGTCACTTGCTCGTATGTCAATAACACAACAAATGCATATCTTCATGAATTTAGTAGAAAGAGATGCAGAAGTGTTTCATATTCGTATTCGCACCTGGGCTATCTTGAGCTTAAAGGAAGCACGGCCATTTGTTAGTTTACTTGGTCTATCACAACAAGCAAACTCAATTCCATCATAGCTTGTTAGAAGAGGAGCTTCTGCATCATCTGGCTTCTCGACAGGTAATCCGTTGTCAGCATACAAAAGTGAGGCAACAACCTAACATGACAAGTACAGGTACAAATAAGTATGGTACTTATACTGGTGAACATAGTACCACTAATCTCATATATGCCAACGACGCATACCTCCATTTCCTTGTTTATGGGCTCACCAAATGCATCTCGTAAAGTGACATCCAAGGAAAAATTCCTGCGACAAGATGCCTGTATTCCAATCAATTATAGAAAATAAAACGCATAAGAACACATTGCTTTTAGTACCATTAACTTGAGTAAAGAAAGTACCATGAAAAATATTAGGTAGTTGGCATTGAATGTGTCCTCTCCATAGGCAAAAAGAACATAATTCCTAAGCGTTCCTTTGCTTAGTTTGAATCCCCAAAAAGGACTAAAAAATGGGGACGGAGTGAGTACAAATTACCACAAACAACAAACAAAATAATCTAGTCCTTGATGCCCGGAATCTGCTATGGAAAAGCTCTTGGTGTAGCTAAGTTAGACTGATATTGATATATATTACTATTAAATTGCTTTGACACAGATACTTTTTGGTGTCTAATATCTAGAGCTTCAACGAAACTTTTTCCACTTCATACACTCGGAGAGTGAAACGGGATTCATGTATCCATTCCAAAATAGCTGGAAGTATGAAGTGCTAAGTTGTCCTATAATGAAAGAGCATATATAAATATCCATTGACGCAAGTGAATGACCCAATAGAGTGCATAACAACATCAAGTTTTACAGTCCTAAATTTCTATTCTGTCGCTTGTATGATACTTTCAACCTTTGACAAGAGCTTATAAAATGCCAACTATTAGCGAAGACCTTCCACCTAATAAGGGAAGGCGGGAGGGAAGTGAAACTTAGCAAGCTATTAGCAATATAAGGGCGAACACTACCTAAGGCGCTTGCAAAGAAAGCTCTTTGAGCTATCCATTTATGTTCATATCTTTTTCTATTCTACTTCGAAGGGGTCTTCCAATCTTACAACTTCGATTCCAATTTGATACATGATGCAAGGACATGAGATATCAGTTCCAATTTAGAATTGGTAACCACTGTATCGGCTTTCTATTTTTTAAAAATTTGACCATCAATGGGCCTCTATGCAAACAAGTTCATCACGACCCACCAAAATAACTATTTTTATCATTTTCTGTAGGGGAGAGGGGGATGGGGTCCAGCTAGACACTTAACAATGATGAATTATTTACTATGGAGATGTTTCTTTTAAGTTTTAACCCATGACCATGAGAGAACCTCCTCCATTCAGTTATTGTTCTTATGACAAATCGCCAATGCATCGCTTGTTTCCAACCTCTAGTAAAATGTCAAAGGACAACGCTTGCATTTCATATCGTTAGAAGGTACGCCAAAATTAAAACAAAGGGAAAAAAATGATAACAATTAATGGGCTACAAAGGGAAAAATGTAATCCAAATGCAATCCAACCTTGCCACCAACAATACTCCAAACTCCATCCTCGTCTTCTTCAATATCAGAGGCACTTGAACCATCGACAGATAATTGCAAAGGTGGATTCTGGCATCACCAAAAAAAATAAGCACAAATAACCAACTACATGAAATTAAAGGGATACGAGCAACCATAGCAAGCTAGAAATTCGCAACACATATACACCTTTACAAAATGAGCTTTGATAGATGATGTTTTAGGCAGGAGTTCAAAACGGTGGACATAACCCTCGAACCTATTATCATCTCCATCCGTTCCAACCAAAGATATACTTCTTAGACCATTTAAATTGGAGTCATTGACTGCTGAAGAACTCAAAGGCATCTCTCCCGCAATCTCCCCATTAATGTGAAGCCGCACAAGATGAGTAGCAACCTAAGATGACCACATTAACAAGAAGTATTCAATAAACAGACGAGATCTGACAGAAAAGACCAGAATGAGCGAGTCAAAGAAATCAATCAGAACCTTGACCAAATCAAATGTCGTCTGAACTTCAAGTAGAAGTTTGGCACATATTTATAGCCCCTCTTTCTCCCAACAAGTGTCTTATATGCATTTTTATTTCACTTTCTATCTGTTTATAACTTAAAAAATATAAGAATTTGCAAAGAATATCATTTCTATGTTGTTCATATCTAGTTTCTCCACATCATATAAGATGCTTGCTCATTTTTCCATCACCTAGTAAACTATTCTAACCCCTATATTGGCCATTCTGGCATACAGCCCAAGGACCGAGATCCTTCAACCATAACTTCATGTTAGACCAATATCTGTCTCTAATTCATAGATTGGTCCGTTCTATAAACCTTTGTTCTTTAACCACAGCGCTCATTAAAAGTTATACTAGAGGATGTCAAATACAAAAAAAAAGAAAAAGAAAAAGAAAAAGAAGTCAGTCCCACCCTTTGATTATCATTTATTTTAGTGTTATAAGAAAATGCTTTACATCTTTTACCTTGATTGTTCGATAACTTCCATGTTCTTGGCAGAGAAGTGAGAAATCTGTCACTAGTTCATAGATCGGTGCGTTCTATTCTTTAACCCAAGCGCTCATCAAAACTTATGGTCGTTATTCATGCAAAACCGGACACAAGGATGTCAAATATTTAAAATAAAATAAAAAAGTCAGTCCCACTATGTGATAAACCTAGTTTTAGTGTTATCAGAAAATGCTACTAGTTTCATCTGATAAACAATCAAGGTAAAATATTGAAAACATTAAAGCATGTCCAATTGATCTCTCTATGTATATACATAAATACATATGTGTGTATCAGATTGTCAATAGTTGGAATTTTAGAATATTCATAAGATACCTCACATCCAACATGAACCCATTTATCAAATGAGAAAGCAATCTTAGCAGATGCATGGGGAACTTCCACCCCTGAAGTAGGATTGGGAGGACTGGTAGCTTCTTTATGCAGGAAAAGCAGTGGAAAAAGCATCATTTTATTCTCCTCATCCAACACAAGGAAAGGAACAATGCCTGCGATCTCCGAGTGCGTCTGCATACAAAAGTTGAGTGAAGTGAACCACCCTTCCACCAACAGCAACAGAACACAAGTATAAGATCAAATTGAAATGTTGATTTACAGAGCATTTTAATGGGAATATCATGTTTACTATAAAAAGTTATACTACTGGCATTGGATGTATCATATGAAATGTGATAGGAAGCAATTCAATAATTTGCAATTTGAATTGACTGCTCACGGAAATTGCTCAATAACAGCCTTCAAAACTCATTCCTTTCTTAGACAACTCTCTTCAGTTTTTACACACCTGCTACGAGAAAAATTATTTTTTGTTGTTGTTATTGTTGTTGGGGACTACATGGGTTCTCTTATTGTTGTTGTTGATACTAGAAAAATTATTTCCACTCACACCCTCCTGTACAGTTCACAAATTGATACATATTTATGATGAGCGAATTGTAAATCACAACTTACTATGTGACAATTGAAACCTAAATTTCCTACCAGTTTCATGTCAGCCAAATTCCACAGGAAACCTCACCTTTTCCTAGTTTCCCTCCCCTTTTGTCAACAACCACTATAGAGTCCCTTTCATGTCACAAGGAACTTTGAGAAAATCAAAGGGGATCAACCAACTAAAGAAAATATTTTTGATGAGTATACCAGCTAGAATGAAAAATATCATTGATTCGCTTGTATAGGTGCCCAGTATCCATCTTACTTTCTTATCAGTCTCTTGAACTTTTGACCTATTTTGAGATATAACCACGAAAGTTACTTTTTTTACTGGAAAAAAAACTAATTTATTAACTCAAAAATATATAGTGCAACTAGTTAAAGGGATTGAAAAAACACATCTAAGAAGAAGGTATATCTCAATGAGGTTGTCACATACTCCTTAACCAATCACTTGTCGTGCTTCGAACCGAAAGGGGGCAAAATTGGCAAACTGCCCATGCATAACAAACACCCCATGCAAAAAATAAATACAGCAAAAACCCTTCAAGAGAGGCAAACAAGTGCATCATCAACCCAGTAGTGTTCTCTGCTTTTCCTTCCTCTTCAAGTTGCGGACCCTCTCAATGCAGCGCGTGAATTCTTGAACTGAATACTCAGTAATTCCTTTTGCTGCTATGACCCAAGACGCTACCCTAGTGCTCACCGATTCAATTAACTCTGTCCAAAACACCTTCTTGCACTTTAAAAAAGAAAAAGACTATTTCTAGACTCCATATGCTCCACATAATTCGCAAAGAAAAGGGATTCCCAAATGGCCTTCTTGACTTTTTCTAAATCCAAAGCAAACCATCATTGATATGCTAGAACTATAACAGAAGCATGGGTGGAGCTACTTGGAGGGGGGTAGTGGCACGGGCCACCCCCACTTCCTCTTGTTTACCAAGATGCTGAAATAAGGAGAAAGAGTTGGGGTTAATGAGGCTTGTCATTTTGTCAAGTTTGGTTTTTTAAACTAATCCGTGGTTTACGAATTACAGGTGACAAAGTATATTGTTCTTTATAATGGCTCATAGTATTGTCCATAATTATCAGATCACACAAGTATAATCTGATTTTTTAGAGGTGATTCTGTTGCTCACTCTCTTTGGCAACTAGCTTTAACTTGTTGTATTACTTGTTTCTGTATAATTGCCAAGGGAGAAAGAGGGATGCCCTTGTATCCCCTCCAAACGTGTTAATTTCTTTGATGTGGCGCACCGTGCACGTTAAGGGAGAAAGTGTGACACAAGGGAACCCCTATTATCCACCATTGCTTTTGGAATATTGAGTATTGATTACTGGAAATTAATTAGGTCCTTGAACCTGATTCATCATTTCGAACTTCTAATGTTTTGATAATTCAATTTCAGCGTCAATTATGTATACTTTGTTTTGAGAATTACGGATGGTTTAACTCGCAGCATGTATCTTTGGAGGGTATTACATATATAGATTTTTTTGGGTGCCACCCCCAACTTCAAATCCTAGCTCCGCCAAGGACACACCCAATATGAACTCCACCACCTTAAACAAGCTGTCCAAACGGCCCAAGAATGATCACACCACAGCCATACATGAACAACTGATATGAGACTTGCCAGAATGGACAGAGTGTAGAAGCCACCCGTTGAAAGAACATTCCAATTTCGCAATTGCAATCCTTTTTTGAAGAACTAGCCAGCAAAAACATTCAGTTTTTGGTATCAAATTCCAAAACAAAAATCCAAAGCCCTAAAACGGTAAATAAACTATAAGTCTAGAAGAAATTCATTGACGAAGTAAAGTTAACAAGGTAAAGCCTTTCACATTTATAAACCTAATGTATATGTAGAGAGAGAGAGAGACCTGACGAATGATTGTGGATGGAAAAGGAGTGGAGTCGGGGAGGTAAAGCCAGAAACAGAGAGAGAAAGTTGCGTCGTCGTTTTGGCCGTTGATTTCAAATCGAAGGTCCTTCAAACTCGAGTAATCGTGCTCCGATGCTACATTATCAGTCGCCATATTTGTAGCCTTTTCCGATCAAAACCCCCTAAAAATAATAAACCCTCGTCAACTATTACCCTCCCGACAACCGATAGACCTTGACGGAGAAACCTATCAGTCCACTTTCTCTCTCTCTCTCTCTCTCTCTCTCTCTCTCTCTAGAGGCGTAAAGACGGTGCCAAGTTTCGTGACGGCGGTGCAGTAACGGTTGGTGATGTCCTGGCAGTTGTGTTCAGGCTATTCCTTTCTGATGTTGGTGCTGGGATCCTATGCATTGCTTCAACCGAGAAACCCCTAGGTAGCCCAATGGCATATTGTCACGTCAACGGATCGAACGGGTTTTGGTTAATAATCCCGCAAGAAAGGGGTCTTATGTCAACTGAGTTAGTTAATTTGGAAGTTGGGGGATGAAGCTTAGGCTCCGTTCCAGAACACCTTCTTAAAAAATAAGTACTTATTTCACATTTTCAAACTAAAATATAATGTAAATGAAAAATAATTTTTCAATTTTTTTTACACCGTATTAAAGATCTTGATGAGATCTATCAAACAAGATCTATATTGATAGAAAAATTATTTGCGTAAACACATGATTTTTGAGCTTGAAATTGCCTTCTTAAAAAACAAGTACTTATTCCTCTTTCCGGAACGGAGCCTTAGTCACAAATCTTTCAAATAACATTCGCTATCACTTTCGATCATTACTCTTCGTTTGCTTTCAATTTTCAGACTTACCGAATCTTAGACCCCTTATGTAAATCCCCTTTAGCCTTTGGATTGGACTAACAATTTCAATAGCTTCATAATCCCTTGTTTGGTAATCCAAAACTACTCCGAACTACGAATCCCATGGGATTAGCAAAACTCCAAATTGGAGGTATTAGCAATCCCCTTTGGTCCCGTTTGATAATAGTGATAGGTGGATTGGATTCGTAAGGAGATTGAATTAGAATTAGGATTGGAATTGGTAATGAGAAGTAATTGTTAATGAGAAATGATTGATAATGATTAATGAGTATATTTGTTTGAGATGAGATTAGATAATGAGATTATTAATATCATGTTTGTTTGAGATGAGATTAGATGATGGGATTGAATTGATAAAAGAAATTAGTAATGAGAAGGGATTGGTAATGAGAATGGGTTAAGATTTGATTACGAATACCAAGTTCTAAGGGGTATTGCTAATACCTCCAATGAGCCGGATTGTTCATCCGATGGGACTACCAATCCGAACCAATTTTGAAAACCAAACAAAGAAATGAATGACTTCGGTGTCCCCGGTCATTTTGGGGACACCGTAACTTTTGGCATAACAAAATCATTATGAGTATAACCAAAATCCATTACAAGCATAATAAAACCATAGCAAGGCATAACTAAAACCATAGTAAGACATAACTTATTTGTTATGCCTTGGTTGGGTTTAGTTACTCTTTGGTTGATTTTTTGGATATTTCTTGGTTATGCCTTGTTTTGGTTCTGTTATGCTTATAATTAATTTTAGTTATACTCCTAATGGTAAAGTTATGCCAAAAATTACGGGGTCCCCAAAATAACCGGGGACACCATAGCATCATCCACAACAAAGAATTACTAATACTATCACCTTAGCAATCCAATCCCAACATCCAATCCATTTATCAAACAGAGCCCTTGAGACTTGATATTCATAGTCCAATCACAATTCCTTCTCATTACCAATTTCTTTTATCAATCTAATCCCAACATCTAATCTCATCTCAGACAAATATAATATTAATAATCTTATCATCGAATCTCATCTAAAATAAACATACTCATTATCAATTACTTTTCATTAACAATCCAATCATAATATTATCTCCTTACGAACAGGGCCTTAGTTCTTTAAGTGGTTTTTGAAAAGTGCTTTCACACTTGTGCTCCCACACCCTCCTGCAGCGCATAATGTGACTTAGGAATGGAGGGAGGAAACACAATCCATGAATTCAAAGACAGCCTGAGGGTGTGAGGGGCTTGACACTGCAATGCACCTTACACAATTGTGAGAGAAAAGGCTAGTGTACGTTAATTTCATTGAGAGATATATGAAGGTTTATGTACTCGATTTGTGCATGTCATTCTTACGCAAGAGCCATGTTAATCTTCTCTGTATCATTCCAATTTTTTCAGATGTCCTCGAAGGGACACTTTTATGGATTAAATGTGTACACATGTCTATATCCTTAAATGTCAGAGCCTATGGGGGATTCTAATTCCTAATGAAGCTTCTTGGGTAGTAAGGAAACTTCAGAAGCTGAGACTTATTTGTAAGGAGTGTATGAAATATGTTATTGGTAATGATAGGGATACCATTCTTATGAACTGATAACTGGCATCCAATTGGGGCTCTATTCCAAACGATTGGTGATTCTGTGGTGGTTAATAAAGGACAGGCTTTCAAGGTTAAAGCATTTTCTATTATTGATAATGGTCTCCAGAAACGGCCTAGGCAGCACAACAGGATCATTATAGACATTATTAGGCAAACTCCGACTGACTTTCTCCCTAATCCATCTGTTCCTCATAAGGTCATATGGACTTTAATCTCAAATGGTAAGTTTTCAACCAAATCGGCTTGGGAAGCCTTTAGGCATTGGAATTCTTTCCAACCTTGGCATCCACTTGTGTGGTTTAACCAGGGTGTGCCTAGACGGGGTTTCATTGTTTGGTTGGCTATCTAGGGAAAGTTGTCAAAAAAGGACAAAAGTGAGTTGGGGTATGGTGGTGCCCCCTCTTTGTTCTCTCTACTTGACTGATATAGAATCTCATAACCATCTTTTCTTTGAATGCCATCTCTCTAAGATGATTCGGAGGCAAATTTTGGCTAGAAATGGGATTACTAGGCCAATTCTGCCTTTGGCCCAGGAATTAGAATGGGCAGTTTAGTATAGAAAAGAGAAAAACTTGCGTGATTCTTTGTATAAACTGTCTTTGACAACCTTCATTTATGTTTTTTGGGGGAACAAAACTTGAGGATATTCCAAGGCAAATCTAGAGGTGTTTATGTGATTGTGGGTGAGATCTTCAACTTTGTGAGTGCTAAGATCAGCTCTTGGTCATCTGTCAAATTCTCCATTCAGAACAAAAGGCTTTGCGATGACTGGCTCCTAGATCCTAGGATTATTTCTATAAACAGTTGTTCATAGTTTCCTTATGAGTTGTTTTTTGGTTGTTTCTTGGACCTTTTGATGTATAGGTGGCCAGGGAATGTCCCTGTTGATTCCTTGTAGCGTCTTGCACGTTTTTTGTTATATGAAATTTCACTTATCAACCTCTGAACCTCGTTATCTATATGTTTCATTTTTCATTTTATTATGTAGTTTTTGCAATGCATAATTATGCAGTTGAATCTTAATTGTAAATTATTCAGTTGTATAGTTTATGTACAGTGGCGGAGTCAGAATTTTAAATTTGCGGGGCCAGCTTAATAGACACATATTTTTTATCGGAGCATATACGTATTATATCATAAAGTTTTTGTTTTCCAATACATTGCATTTATACATTAAAATGATTCTAACATAATGGAGTTAGAGTATATCAATCATTTTATTTTTTTCTTAGGCTACTTCAACTGTCATGTGCTTATTTTTTATTTATGAAAGAAATTAAAAAATAAGAATGTAAAATAATATGTTTTTATCCAATCAAACCAAAATTATTGGGATTATAAATAGTTATACACTAATAATTATTAATAATATTTAAATTCATGTATATATTGAATAAAAAATTTAAAACTTGGACATTCAAAGAGTCAAAACCGGGGAGGCTGGGGTCTTCCGGAATCTAACATAACTCCGCCTTTGCTCATGTGGGTGTCACATTTATTTATGAGCTTGAGGGGTCTATCCTCATGTGGCCACTGTCTTGTCAATAATTGTCATCCTCTTGAGGGTTTGTCCTTATGAGTCGCTTTTCTTGCCAGTTGGCCTCTTTTTGGATGTGGAGTGACATGATTCTCAAGGATATGCCAACATAGATGGGATGCTTTCCCTTGTTGGGATGCCGTTTTCCTACTCCTCTGTTTAATCTCTGTACTTATTCCAAATGTTACTGAGATCTTGTTTTTGCTATTAAAAAAAATACTACTATTACTAATATCCAAATAATTTTAACGATTGAACGCGTTGTTTCTGTGAGCTTTTAGCCATTGCATCACGCGAAAAGTTCAAGGAGCGAGAAGATTTTTACGCAAGTAATTTGATACACTTAAGATTAGGCCTAAAGAGAGAGTTTAAGAGGTGTTAATTAAGATACTCCCTCCGTCCCTTATTTATAGTTCAGTATTCCATTTTGGGCTGTCCCTTAATAAGTGTCCATTTTATAAAGTTAGTGAGTAAAAGTTGTTGAATTGTCTATTTTGTCCTTAAAAGTAGATTTCTTTTTGAAAAGTAAGTGAGTAAAAGAGTAATGATGATGGGTAAGTAGAGAAAGTGGAGGAAAAAGTTGATATGAAATGTATAATGATGATGTCTTTTTAATAAGTTGGAGTTACGAAGTAGGACAATTAAAAAGGGACGGAGGGAGTATGATTCTAGTGATTCGATGGCTAAAGTACAATAATTAAACTGCCGGTACAAAAATAAAATAAAATAAAAAATTCAACAAGCTGCCAATTCTCATTTTGCCCTTATTGCAACAAAATTGTCACAACATAAAATAAACGAACACATTTTGGCTATGTTCGTTTGCTGGTTTTGGCAAAAAAATTTGAAATATTTTCATAAACTTGGCTTTGAACTTCTCTCAAAAAATCTGTTCGTTTCAAAATTATGGAGCAATTATAAAACTGAATTTTCTGAGATGCTGTTTGGTTGATATTTTTTAATTTTTGAAAAGTTTTTTTTTTTTTTTTGTAAAAATTTCGGCTACAAACCATTGCATTAAAATTAAAAAGGGAAAAAAAAAAGTACCAGGCACAATCAAATTCAAAAGGGGGAAAAAATATATGACAATATAAAATTACAGTACTTATTTTTTTTGGGCTAATTTAGTTTGAAATGGAAAAAGAGGCTTATGCAATTTTCTGTTGTTTAGCAGCAAAAAATTGCATACGAAGGCAGCTAAACAACAACAAAACATCTTGATAAAATTTGCTAAAGGTATCTACAAGCAATCTACCATTAGTAATAAGCAAAACCCCCTGTTCGATTGTCTTAAGTAGATGACCTGTATATGATCTTGGCATCCCACATTCGAATGCCCAAATATCAAATAAGATCGGTTACATATTCATTGCATAAAGAAAGCAAATCAATTCCATAATCCCAACGGTTCAACATAAGCAAAATCAAATTCAGAGTTTAAAGCTATTACAACATTACTAGAACATAACCATTCCTAAACACTCCAACACAAGCAAATATTAGTACCATTACATACCCCGAACGAAAGTGGCTGGAAAAAAAAAATGACAACCTACGAAATTAAAAATGCCATTACTTCTCTAGGTGAGAAACAAGCAATGGTAATGCACTTATTTGAACCACCACGACCATCCATGTTTGATTGCACATTTAAGAGCAAAGGGACTGATGCTCCACATACACCTTCTATGCATCATAGGAACTTCCAGGGACTTTTCCAACAAAAACAACACAATAGGAACTTTTTCCAGCCATGCCTAGAAAAAAATTATTTTGTCAACATTAATTCTTAACCTTAATGAGGCAGAACTCAAAAAAAAGAGGGCAGGGTGGTTAATTAAGAGCAACAAAGTAGATATCCAGCATACTAACCTACCAATTGTGTGCATTTCATAATTGAGTTGCAATTTCATCACGCCTATTGACCATTTGCTGTAAACCGCCACGGGACATGTTTACGACTTCAATATCTCCACCATCGTCATCATCATCCGAAGAATTAAAATACAAGTCTCTTTGACGCTAGATTATGATCCAGTTGTGAACAACACAACAAGCTGTCACAATTGAAGGTTGCCTCACTGGCTTGTACGAGGGCATACTTTTAAGGATCGGGAATCGTCTCTTCAATACCCCAAAACATCTTTCAATAACATTTCTCAACGACGAGTGTCTATGATTGAACAACTCCCTATGTGAGTTGTAGACAGGATTGAGACCATTGTATTGATTCAAATGAAACCTTTCGCCACGATATGGAGCTAGGTACCCAGGCATGTTGGTGTATCCAGAATCCACCACATAATATTTGTCTAAGTACCCTACCCTAAAATTTTAGGTACTTTTCCTAGGGTACCCTAGGGTTTTACGTACTTTTATAGGGTTTTAGGGTTCATCTTCCTATTATATGGTTTTAGCAGTTTAGGCACTTTTATAGGATACCTTAGAGTTTTAGGCACTTTCATATATAGGGTATCCTAAGATTTTAAGTACTTTCATAGGATTCTTTAAGGTTGCGGTTCGGCATCCTCAAGCCGTCCTAAGAGCATCACGAAATGTGGTAAAATCGAAAATGTAGTTTATTCCGAAACGACTTCCTCGAAAAGTGGACCATCGCTAGAATTTGATTTGATCATCCCCGTTTATGAGATTTCACTGGATATGTCGGAATATTCTTCATCATTTTCCACCTAGCTTTCTAGACGCTGAAAACACGAATATTCATCATCATTCTCTACCTAGATTTCCGGACACTGAAAACGCGTTCAACGCAACTTCGCAGCTTCTTAGAATTATTTCATTTCATTTCATCTTTCTCTCCTCTCTGCGACCGGGATTCTTCTACTGATGACTTTTTGTATGATTGATTCTCGACCTCAAAACCAAACCAAACCGTACGTTTTCTTTTCACACGGTTTCCTTCTTTTGCTTTTCGTAATTAGGCCACTTTAGGAATTTTGTGACCCAATCCAGCCGCCATCGGATCACCGCCTCGCAACCCACTGAAATCTGCACCCCCGGCCACCAACTCCAGCCACCAGCAAGAACCACCGCCCAAGATCCCAAACAGCCAATTCCCACAAATGTTTTTCCAAGTTACCAAACCTGCTGAAAAACCACCATGCATATATACTGATCAAAGTTCCCTTAGATTAGAAGGATATGCCCAATTAATATGCGACCCAAGGTTAATTTTCAATAAAGGCTGTTACGTACTGAATTGGTCGTTATGTAACACGATTTTGGATCTCCGATACAGTTAATTACAATAGCTGTCCAATCAAAACGATCAATGTTTTGGGCAGTACCAGTGGACAATGTGGTGGGGAGTGTCCGTTGAGGTCGTCGGATGATGAAGGTGGCTGTTTGGCCCCTACCTGAGGGCAACAGAGGATGCAGTGTGGTTAATTTTGGGCAGTCGCACAAATCTTTGGAAGTCATGTTGGGAACATCAGTTTATTTGTTATATATCATATCATGTTTTGGTTATATTTTATGACATCTTGTCAACAATATATTGTTTTGTTTTGTTATTTGTTTTTCTTTATAATATAAAATAAAACTCTGAGAGGATTGGATATGATGTATGTTTTGTTCTTGTTCTCGAAAGTAGCAGTAATAGAAGAGTCATTGTACTACTCCTCTCCTATCCTATTGTATTGGTTTTATACTTAGATCTTCATGATTTATGAATTATTAATTTTTTGCCGTTAAAAAATTCTTAGACTACAGCCGCGATTCTTTCATAGGCTCGATCGAAAAACAATACTATGCATTACCACCAAAAGAAAAAGAGAAGATTTGCAACTCCACAAAATTACTTTATTAGTAGTATATATATCCTTAACTAAGGGATTCTTTAAATTAGTCCCACCAAATCTGTACATGCAACCATTACCATCCATCCACATGACTACCATCCACCAAATTCGCCGTTTAAAAAAACAAAAAAAACATGACTCACTTCCATGCCACAACCAATGCCTCCTGGCCTCCAATGGAGTGACATACCCGAAATCAAACCTGAGCCATAAAAAAAGAACAAGAAAGTTAGATAATCGATCTCAAACTCTTAACAGGTTAAATAAAGCAAGAAAGGTGATCGATCCTCATTTTGCAGAAAAACACAATTCTAATATTATATGTTGTTGGCTTTAATTACATAAAATATTGGAACTTATGAAAACTAGTTTTTCTTTGCAAAGAGTTGTGAAGAGAAAAAGAGAAAGAAAATTAAGGAAACCTGTGAGAAGATAACTAACTGTAGATTTGAGAGAGAGAGAGAGAGGACATGGAATAGTCATTGGCGCATGTTAAAAGGAAACTATCGATCCCCTCATGTTCTAAGTAATTCAACTTCACAATACCAAAAGGTTCAGGGAAACAATTAATTACACAAGAGAATGGAATTAGGTATATGTTACTCTGATTTTACCTGATCATAATCTTTCGCCGAGGGAATAAGCGAACGCTAGCGCCAGAACACCGGCCGCGGCCAACACCGCCCAAGCAAGGTGATCGGGGACGAACATATACGTCATAGAAAAAAACGCTACCGCACCTGAGAAAAAGCCGGCGTGCCTAAAGAAGTTGGCTGCCGTTCGGTGGCCTCTCCGCAACATCATCCAGCCTATCAAACTTGCTGCGAAACCGAATACGACAGCTAACCGGGCCACAGTAACCGGAAATGAGGCCGACGATGACCACAAAGAAGTTGGAGGAGGAGAAGACGTCGACCACGATGGAGACCAAGAACGAGACCAAGTAGCTAATAAGGACAAATTACCGCGCGGCTGGAAACTGGAAACCATCAGAGCCATTTTATTCCCAAACTTGAAGGAATCCTTCTCGTCGTTGTCCTCCACCCGCTCCTCCGTTCGTATCTGATCAGTACTACTACTAATCTCACCAGTCACGGCGGGAACATCGACATGATGAGGTGGAAATTCAGCAATGCAGTCGTTTCGATGGATCCCGGCGGGCATGGCCTGATAATCGCCGCCGCCGAAGGAATCATCATCCTGGCCACCGGAATCGACGACATCATGAGGGGCGCGATCAGCAGTCACGGATGGAGGTGTCGTCAGCACGTCTGAAGGGATTGATGACTGGTGACCTGGAATAAGAACCTCATGGGATCCATTGGTCCCCTGAGGTAGGGTACATCCTGCGTTTGCTGTCGAGATTACTGCAGCCATGAGAATGACGACAGCAATCATTGTCGTTGCCAGTGAACGTCTCCGATCATTGGACTGATGTCGGCAAGCCCGCGCCGGCGGCTGCACAACATAGTCCCCGGATCCGATAAATACAGCCCCGGCGTTGGAGCAGGAGCGACAAAGCACGGTGGTCGGCGCTGACGAAGGATAAGAAGAATAATAAGCTTCAGTGGCCGTTAATAACAAGGCCCGGAAAAAGATGGCTCTTGTTAATAACAAGGCCCGGAACACGATGGCAAGAGCCGTGGCGATGGAAGCCAAGGAGGAGCACCCAAAAAAATTCACAAGGTGCTGGTGGGAAAAACCACTGATTTTATTATTTGCAGCAGTACTGGTAGTGTTATGATCAGAGGAGGAGGAGTCATGGATCAGGAGGGCAGAGAGAGAAAAGGAGAAGGCAAAGATGAGAGAGAGTACGAAGAGGTGGAAGGTAGAAGGAGGGAGGGTGTTGAATATTACTGTCGGAACGGGGGATTTTGCTCCTCCTCCTCCTGTTTCGTCTTCCTTGTACTCACGCGGAAGCGCAAACAGAATCGTCGCGATTGTGAACGAAGTCACGAGTACGGACTCCAGACGATTTCGCGATAACATCATCATCTCTATTTGCTATGCAGTTTCAAGGAGGTTCTTTCTATATATATATATATATAGTATAGGGAATCAGGGATCATCTGCAAACGCTAGTAAAAGGGTAACATGCGAAGAACCCTTTTAATGTTACGTCTCCAATTTATAGTCAAATTTTTAGAAGCAAATAGGGTAGCACAAATACATGGTACCCAAACCAACCAAAAGATGACATTACAATCGGTTATTTTTTTCAAGTTATATGTGTTTTGATCAGGTATTTATCGATTTTTGATCGAGCTGATTTTTGTGCACATGTAGAACTTGACAAGATCTACGCGGTGAATATCTCCAATTGTCGGACCAATGCCGACAAGGCCGCGCCGGAGGTTGCACAGCACAGTCAATATTAATGAGAGTAATGCTCCAACACCTCACCTACGGCAGATTCCTCCTTCCAACGTAGTTTGGTGAGTGGTGTGTAGTTGTTGACAGCTCAGTTAGTTTTGACAAGTTGTAATCAATCGTAAAGATAGAATGAGATGAAGCAATTCTTGAAATCTCTTTAAATATTTGTCCAATCAATGGCCGATTGTGCTGTGCAGCAAGATATATAAAACTTTATTCAGATTACTGCAGCCACGAGCACGACCACGACCACGACCACGGCTATCATTGTCGTTGCTACTTTGGCTATCTGGTGAAAAGACTACCCTTCAAGCAAGATAGTATGATATAGCCCACTTTGGGCGTTTTTGCAGATATAAAAAAAAAGAAAGAAGCAAGATATTATATAAGATTTTATTGAGATTGGACAAATATTGACTTATGTATGGTCAAATATTGACTTATTCTGGCTGGTAGGTTAGAGACTGTGACAAAGTTTCCATAGGCCCTGTTTCAAATTACCTTCTTAATAAGTATTTATTTCATATTTTCAAACTAAAAAATAACGTAAATAAAAAATAATTTTTTAATTTTTTTTTTGCACCATATAAAAGATCTCGATAAGATCTATCTAACAAGATCTATATTACTAAGAAAATTATTTACATAAACATATTATTTTTTAGCTTAAAATTGCCTTCTTAAAAAATAAGTATTTATTTTCGATTCCGGAACGGGGCCTTAGAACCTTCGGCTTCCCCATTGCGCCATGCATTTTAAGTATGGGTGTCAAATGGACGGGTCCGTATGCAAGAATGTGCAGAATCCCTCGACTTGTAGTGAGGTATCCCGCACGTTCTTGTGTTGGATCTTATCCGACGGCTGAGATTAGAAGTCCGCACAAAAATTGCGTGCGGGATCCCTCACTAGAAGTTATATATATATATATATATATATATATATATATATATACACACACAATTAAACTGAACATATTACTCTTGGGTATGTACATATTGGGTGACAACTTTATGTAATGTTGAGGTCCCTCTACTTAAAACGCTAAATTTTCAGCTAGGGCGGCTTTAGGATTCGAGATGCATGGAGACAAAAACTCTAGAGAAATCTAATGGTGCGTCTTCATGTCAAAAAATTGACTGTCACTTTACAATATATATTGACTGTTATTCTTTTTTTATCAGCAAAAGGAAGATATTTGTAATTCATAATTAAACTAGATGGACAAGCTGTATCTTAAACTAGATTGAAGAGTATGCCACACTAAATTTTCCAATTCATAATTAAACGAAGATACTTGTACATAGATATTCAAATCAACACCAAAATATACGGTACCTCGAAATCCAATTCATATCTAAACGCGGTTTTTAATTTGCCTAGCCTTTTCCTTCGGATCCCTTCCACGTACCTTCCTTATCCTCTGAAAGTTAATGTGTATTAGGCTAAAGTTGTAGCATGGCCCGTGGATTGGTTCTTGGAGTTGGCTTCTTGTGGACTTTGGGGGGGCAACTATCCCTTATTGACAGTAGCATTCGGCGGTGCTCAATGTTACCGTCCAAAAATATTTTAGACGGTCCAAATTTTAATAGCCATTTAGTTGGTATATAATTTTTAAAATTGCAACATTCGGCGGCACTCTATTTTCCTCTCGGTTATATAATTTTTTAAGTTGGTTTGTAGATTATGTACACGAATAAAAGGTACTTCTAAATTTTAAGTCACAAACCAAAAAGATTAAATCCTCCATTTTGTTTATCACTTAATGGAAACCAGTAGAATTAATTTTGTGCAAGTAGACCTTGCACTGCAGGATCCTCGGGTCTGCGATTCTTAAGACTTAAGAATGCGATTCTACGCATAATGTTACATCCAAGTTTAGGAACATAGAAAATAAACCAGTGAGATTTTCGGGCTCCTAGACAAGCTTATAAAATGGAGGTTCAACAGTTTTATTTCAAAAAAGGAAAAAATTGAATTATATTCAGATGTCATTAATTACAAGAATGGGACCACAACACACATACACATGTATGTTTTTCTTGCTTCGTGATTACTTGAAAATCCTGTTTGTTTTGGGATTTTGAATTTTGGACTTTCTCTCTGCTCATAGTCTTAATAAATTTTCTCTCAATTATTATTCTTATTTCTCTCTCCACTCGTTACCCAAAATTCAAAATCCAAATCCTAAAACAAACATGGTCATTCCTCTGTTCCTATTGCAGTACTATTACCGGTACTAATTCCACTGGTCACGGTGGGACAAGGACTAGCGTCGATCTGAACATCGACATGATCAGGTGAAAATTAAGCAATGCAATCGTTACAATAGATCGCGGCGGTCGTAGCCTGATGATCACCACCGCGTAGGGTTCATCAATTCATCATCCTGGCCAGACGACATCAAGAGCGGTGCCATCAGCAGTCACCGATGAAGGCGTCGTCAGCACATCTGAAGGGATTGATGACTGGTGACCGGGAATTACAACCTCCATTGGTCCCCTGTGGTAGGGTACAACCTGCGTTTGCTGTGACGCCACGAGCATGACGAAATATAGGACGAGTTTACAAATAGGTATTGACTTGGAGTATTAGTAGGAGTATTTATTTATGGTCAAAAAGTATTTATACGATGTCGGTAGGTTACTGACGAAGTTTCCTAGCAACTTCGGCTTTCCCACTGCTCCAAGCGTCGTTAGATTATGAGCGACCTTTTGTTTTTTGTTTTTTCTTTATTCGTCGTTTTTTTTTGCCTGGTTCGTTTTACATTTTATTTTTGTTTTAATTTTATTTTCCAATTATTACTTTTTTCAATCATTTGCCAATTTCCCTATTTATTACTTTGTCATCTCTCTCTATCTCCAATCATTATCCTATTTCTCTCTTCATCTACTACCAAAACAAAAATATCCAAAAATGCAAAACAAACACAGCCTAGTATTTTCAGATCAATATTGTCTTTTTTGTAATTTTTTTTCTTATGTATAATAGGTTTGTGTTCCTAAAAAAAAAAATTTGTTAGATATTAATTTTGTTTCTGTTGGTTCCTTTTTGGTTGGTTGGTTGGATTTTTTCGGTTGGTTAGATTTTGTAGATTTTTTTTTATGGGTTTTGGTTTTCAAAACTCCAAACCCAAATGAACTGGTTTGGTTGCAAAATTTGTCAATAATCGGACCAAATCAAACTGATTTTACTACTAAGTGTGGCGTTTATATTTGAAGATGGCAACCGGACGAATTGGGAACGGATCCTCAAACCTAATACTATCATTTGCAAACGATGTAAATATAACTTTTCCACAATCCTAATTCTTACATCATTTGCAAACGATGTAAATAATAATTGATGGTTCATATGGGTAAAATGAAAATAACATATGATATTTTTTTTCTATAATAAGAAGCGGATTGGGGAGCAGGGCGGTAATCGGGCGAAGGTACATGATCAAACCACCTCAAAGGGAGATTTCCATGATGGATATCATTATTCTGCAAATTAACAGCCTAATTGAACTCAAAACAATGTGGTTTTTCCGCAAATCAACAGCCAGGTACTAGTACCTCGCAATAGAAATAAAATTACACGACGTGGTTTTTGGGTTGCTATTGTGCAGTGATCTTCGCTCGTTTGTGTTGAGACGCTTTGAGGTTTTTTCTTTTGGCTTCTTTAATTTGGATCCTTCCGCGCACCTTCTTTGTTAAAGTTGTGATTTTAATTATTTGATTTGTGGACCAAATCCAAAATGAGAACGAGAATTAGCTCGTTCGTCGGTTATTGTTATTGCGGCATGTAGCGGTGCCCTAAGACCACCAATTAATTTTGCTTTAGTGAGAGTCCCTTGCCAGTGATTAATTTTGCGTTATTCGTCCCCATCTCAGTAGTTGGTTTGGATTTTGTTCTGGTGAAATTCATTTTCTGGCTGTAGACAGTGATTCCACTAAATTCCAGGCCTTCATTTCTCAAAACCATTATTGGACATGCTTCCAAAGTGTCCATGAATTATATGGACTACTAGTATTTTGTCTCACATAATGTCCCCAGGCCCATGGATATTATAAGTACTTCGTTTTGCATGGACTCCACATACATTCTTGAAAAAAAAAAAATCCAGCGTCGAGCTACAAGACTCCAACGTCCATCCGCTTGCCAAGCGTTGCGAGAGCTGATTGGGCACGAGGCGGGTCTTCAGCATTTTATCCGCGCTCGTTCAGCACTTTCGCACCTAGACTGTGGTTTTGCGTGTTTCCAGAGGTTCAATTTGGACTTGCTAAAGATTTGTTCCTGAGTTTTGTTACATATAGATATAGGGACATGATTAGGGAGTCCTGTGGGTTTGTTCCTTCATGGAGTTTTTCATTTGGTGTCTCTTCGAGAATTACGGATACAACCTGTTCTTTATACTCTCTTCTCATTCATAATGAATCATTTGCTAGCTGCTCTTCCCCGTAGATGTAAGTTTAAGCACGTGTTTAAGCAAAATCACACTAATACTGTGCTTGCATGTTTGTTTGTTTGTTTGTTGTTCTCTACTTCCTGATTGTCATAACAGGATTCAACACAAATCAGCTATCAAGCGCGGCAACGACAATCCACCCAAGCTCTTGCGTTAGTAACAACGTACCTACTTGGGAAAAAAAAAAGGGCAAAGTTTTGTGAAAAGGCAACAAAATAACTAAGAACAAATTTAGGTCTCGTCAAAGTAGATATGTGATGCTAGATCCGCCACTGTTAGTCCGTTACAGAACTGATATATGTAATTTAATAAATGTGGTAAATCGGCACTCGGCAGAGAGGGGGATAATTTACGTTAATATTATTTGCACGTTGAAGGTCCATATACACTTCAAAATTCATACACGACAGCAATTCCTTCGTAGACTCGAAAACACCACTATACATTACCACCAAAAGAAAAACAGCAATTGTAACGTAGTACTCTACAAAACTTTACTAGTCGTTCCATTATAATTAAATTCTACGGCTATTTTATTCTCTTGTTATTGAATTTTCCTTATAAACAATATACATTTTGGATGGTTCGGATGCGCTATACGGACACAACGTGGGCACCCGGCACCCAAAATTTTTTCGGTATCACAAGATTCTATGGAAAACAATTAAACAAGGGAATCGAATTAGGTGTTCGTCTGGTTTTTCCCTCGTCATCTTTGGGCGATGGTATAAGCCATCACAAGCAACAGAATACCGCCAGCGGCCCAAACAACCCAAGCAAAGCTATCAGCGACAAACACATACGTCATTGAAAAGAACGCAACCGCAACTGAGAGAATGCAGGCGTACGTACAGACGATGGCTGCCCCTGTATGTCCTCTCTGCAACATCATCCGGCCTATCAAACGAACTGTGAGACCGAATAAAATGGCAACATGAGCCATAGCAAGTGGAAATAAGGCCGACGACGATGACAGGGAAGGAGGAGGAGGAGGAGGAGAAGAAGGAATAGGAGACATCGGCCACGATGGAGACCAAAAAGGAGACAAAGAAGCTAACAAGGACGTGTTACCACGTGGCTGGATTCTGGAAACCATTAGAAACACCGCGGCTTCGAAAGTCAGGCCTACGAGTGTGTTCCCCAAGGTGAATTCCTTCTCGTCGTCCTCCTCGTCACGCCCCTCCGTTCCACAGATCCAGGCCGCTGTACCCTGCTGATCGCAGCCATCGTCGTCAACGACATCGAGAGGGGCGCTATCACCAGTCACAGATGAGTGCGTCGTCAGCAAATCCGAAGGGATTGATGATGATTGGGGATCTGGAATAAGGGCCTCACGGGTTCCATTGGTCCCCTCTGACAGGGTACCACCACCTTGAGCAGGTGCTATCGCCAACCAGATAACAGAAACTGACACAAACATGAGAATGACTCTTTTTGTATTAATCATTTCTAATTATGACAAAGAAACAATTAGAAATAAAAAAGGACGAATTCCTTTTATAGATTTTGACTCATTATGTAGGGGCTGGTAGGCTACGTACTGTGACGAAGTTTCCCAGCAACTTCGGCGCTGTCCTATTCGTTGACTCATCTTAGATATTTTGGTTCGGTTTTAGTCGTCTCGAGTTTTTTCTGTTTTTGATCCGTTTTGGTGTTCAAAACTCCAAACTGAATGAATTGGTTTGGTTGCAAAATTTGTCAAAAAACGAATCAAATCGAACCAATTTCACCCCTAGGTATGGCCTTTATATTTAGAGATGGCAACAGGGAGGAATAGGGGACAGATTGATCCTCAAACCCACTATCGATCGCCCATCCCGACCTGTTTCCCGAACGGGAAATCACCTCAAGCCTCCAAGTCTCCTACGTCCTTGCCCCGAACAAGGATCAGATGTGTGTGTGTATATATATATATATATATAGAGAGAGAGAGAGAGAGAGAGAGAGAGATAAAAACTCTTAACTCATTCATCATCATGATAAATTTCAACGAAAGAATGGGGAAAAAAAAAAATCTAACATACATTCAACGAAACGACTACAATCTATCTTTTCCCCAAATTCCACAAACCTAATTCACACATCATTTGCAAACGATGTAAAAATTATTGATGGTTCATATGGGTAAAAAATGAAATATGTAATGTTATTTTTCTATATGAAGAAGCAGATTGGTGAGGGGGGCGGTAATCGGGCGAACATACATGTAACCCGCCTCAAATGGAAATCTCCATATGCATGGATATCATTATTCCGCAAATCAACAGCCGAGTAATAGTACCTCGCAATTGAACTCGGAACTACGTACACCTTGTTCGGTTTAGATTTTGAAGAAGATTTTTGAGACTACGGGATTTTAGGATTGCTACCGTGAACAACACTACGGAGATCTTCACTCGTTTGCGTTGTCTCTACGCTTAGCTTCGAGGTGTTTTTTCCTTCTGGCTTCGCTGGGTCCTTCCGCGCACCTTCCCACGCCTCGTCACATTTTCTTCCTTGCGGGCCCTTACGGGGACTTTTGCTTTTCTTTTGTTTCACAACGCGGTTCATTGAACGTGTGCGCTTGTGTAGTGGTGGCACTGACTATAATTACGTCAAAAATCTCTTTGTTCGGCTGTATTCATGGAAACTCTTCAAGCAAGGCATTAATGGCCACAAATAGGGCTGCAAACGACCCGAGTCGAGCCGAGCCATAGCATGTTCGAGCTTGGCTCAGTCATTTATAGGAAGGCTCGAGCTCGAATCGAGCTCGAAATTATGGGCTCGAGCTCGACTCAATAATCATTAGCACAGCTCGAGCTCGGCTCGTCCAAACTCGATAGTACATGAACGAGTCAGCTCGGCTCGAGCTCGAGCTCGTTTAAAGGTTCCACATTCATCTTTTAAAACCCAACTTTCACTTTTTAAGCATATATACCCCCAGATCAAAAAAAATAAAATTATATATATATACACACTCGGCTCGTGAGCCGACTAGAACCGAGCTCATCACAACTCGAGTTTACTTCGGCTACGTTTTATCTAAAATAAAGGTGAAAAATGAATACAGAACAGAAAGTATCTAATTGGATAGAGAGTGCTCTTAAACACAAGTCTCAACTATTGACTAGGAAGTATTGAGTTATGTTATTGCCGGCAAAATATACCTATTGACTAGGAAGTATTGAGTGATGTTATTGCCGGCAAAATATACTTCATGTAGTTATAAGTACATGGCCTGTATTTAACTCATTTTATATTCAACTATGCTATTCACACATACAAATAGAACACAGATCGCGCACAAATTTTGTATGGGATCCACTCCAGGTCCTACACAAACAATCTGAGCCATTCATTAGTTGTAAAACATTTTTCTAAGGGTTCTCACAAAAAATTAGCTCAATACAATACCTATAAATACTCGATCCAACAATCTAACTTTTTATTCGAATTTCAAGATAATGAAAAGTTTGACAATTGGATCAAACATCTATAGGTATTGGATTGAGCTGATTTTTAATTTGGGTCCTTGAAAAAATATTTTACATTTAATGAATAGCTCGAATTATTTGTGTGGGACCCGTAGTGGGCCCCACACAAAGTCTATGTGTGATCTGTGTTCAATTTGTCTGTATCAACAGACTTATCGTTTTATATTTGTTTTCTCCCATATTGGTGTTCAATTCAATTCAAGTTTGGACGACCTGGCCTATAAGTGTTCTGAGAGAATGAAGATGTAAAGTACTTTTAAGGTTTATCTCTCAAGTACAAAAGAACCCTAAATGATCAATAGTTAGTCATCATTAATAAAGAATCTCATATGATAGTCACGGGGAAGTATTATTAATTTTAATACATGGGAGGGATTGCAAAACCGATAGGATTCATAATTGATATCTTCAACGGAGTAAATAGGTTTTCTAAACCTTAAAGTGTAGTAGGCCGAACTAACGACTCAGACCCCATGTCCAACAGGCACGGACCGAGGTTGAGGTTGAGGGAGTCAGTCGTACCCACACTCAGGTTCGGCAATGACCGGAGAAAGTCTTCAGGTTCGGCTACCATCTGGACTACTCACTTCATCGGTGTCATCCCTTTTTCGAGTCACCTGCCCTCAAGTTCGGTTGAGGTTGGGGCTTGGCCAGTCGCGGCACCACGTGTCACCCCACGCGCTGAAGCCGTTATGCCAAAAGATAATGATGGGCACACATGGGGGGTGCCAGCTCACACCTAAAACGGTTACCATATCTTATCAGTGAAGTCGTGATGACGTCAGCTAACCCATGCAAGGCACATGTCCTTACTTGGAGAGCAAGCCAAGCTAATTCTATAAATACCAAAGCAGGACAACCCTAAAGAGGTACATGCGACTCAACCTCTAAAACCCTAGTCTCTTACTTTACTCTATGCACATTCTCATCTTTTCGCCGAAGGGCCTTACCGGGCAACCCCAGCTAGGTCTTAGTCATGTGTTCACTATGCAGGCTAGGGCAAGAAAGCTAGGCAACACTCGATCCAATCGAAGAGGAGTACAAACCAAGGATCAACGGGCCACACAATTGGTGAACCCGTCGTGAAACACTTCTGATTCAAAGCAGCTCGAATTCCCTTCATACCACCTTCCTCCTCTAAAAGACAACCACAACCTCAGCCACAATGGGCGAAGACTTGTCTGACGTTACCATTTCGAGGGCCAAAGACACCAACGGAAATCCAATCATTCCACCCCTGGAAAGGCACATGTCCATCTCGATTCCTGCTAGCTCTGGGCTATCTCCAGCTCAGGATGATGTAACAACGGCCTACATATGCCTGTTACAACGGCAAGACGATGAAAGAGATAATGAACTGGCGGCTCTACGGGCTGAGATGGCTCAAATGAAGTAGTACATGCAAGAAGTTGCACTAGCTACATCCAGATCTGCTAAAGATAGAAGGCGATGAAGGCAAACCCCACCCCACCACCTCTACCACCGCTGCAGGAACAACCCTTCAAAACAGGCTATCGCAGTTCAGTGAAAGACCATTTTGGCTTCACACCCGAGAAGGGCAATGCAAGGGAACTAATCCACTACCAGCAACCAACAACCTTCGCGACGCATCGCTTAAGGAGCCATCAGGAGTGGAGCAAGTCTAGGGACACCATTGGATCTTTCACAAGCTCCTACTCCACTGGTCGTGTGGAGTATTCCCGCACCATGGCTTCCAACCACAGCCGAGCCTCTCTTTCAACAAAGCAACATGTTTCCGAGCGTCTCAAAGAAATCCCACTTGACAACTTGGAAAATGAGAAGAAGGTTCGGTAAGATGGTAAAGACGTCTGCATCGAAGGGCAAGACGACGACCCAAAAGTCCGTCGTGAAAAAGAAAAGTCAATCAATGGACCTCTCCAAGGGGACACCGATTTAAGGGAGAAACTTCGGCACAGGGGACCATGACAAACCATCGGATAAATATACCAAAGACAGAGATCACAAGCGGTAGAGGACTGCCGAGCACAGCAAGCCGCCATGCCCAGGCTTTGAACGACAACTAAAGGACCTTGGTGTCTCGCCCTTCACACCTCACATCATCAATACTTCGACCGAGTCCACCTTCCACTTACCGAAGTTTACCAAATTCGATCCAACAACTTGCGAAGGTTACACGTACCTAATTCATTTTTGTCAAACCATCGAGCTATGTACCACAAAAGATAAAGTCAAATGCCAAACATTCCCCACCAGCCCCGGCTCCCTTGGACTCAATGGTTCAACAAATTGCTTGTTGGATCCATCCGAAACCTTGCCAACCTTGAATGGGCATTCAACACCTATTTCATCACTAGCAATAAGACGGCCAAGGAACCAGAATCCTTATCTCAAATGAGGAAGCTCCCAACAGAGACGCTCAAGTAGTACTTTGAGCGATATTGGCAACTTTTCAAGGAAATCCCGGGGATTGATGAGTATTGGGCCGCGCGATCTTTCAAAAATGGATTGAAGTCTGGCAACAAGATATTGGACAAACTAGCAATCCGCCCTTCGCACGGCATTGGCGAACTAATGAGAAAGGTGGAAAGGTTCAGCTAGACAACGGCCACATCCAAAATTATTGAGGTTCAGCAAACTTTGAAGCTCGGCTAGACTCATATTCAATCCCTACCACACAGTGGCATCGGCAAAGATTGAGGGGCTATTGTAGTAGGCCGAACTAACAAATCGGACCCCATGTCAAACAGGCATAGACCGAGGTTGAGATCGAAGGAGTCAGCTGTACCCACATTCAGGTTCGGCGATGACCGAAGAAAAGTCTTAAGGTTCGATTACCATCAGGACCACTTACTCCGTCGGTGTCATCCCTCTTCCGAGTCACTTACCCTCAAGTTCGGCCGAGGTTAAGGCTCGGCCAGTCGCGGCACCACGTGTCACCCCACGCGCTGAAGCCGTTATGCCAGAAGATAATGATGGGCGCACATGGGGGGTGGCAGCTCACACCTAAAACGGTTACCAGATCTTGTCAGTGACATTGTGATGATGTCAACTGACTCGTGCAAGACACATGTCCGTACTTGGAGAGCCATTCAAGCTGATTCTATAAATACCAAAGTAGGACAACCCTAAAGAGGTACATGCAACTCAACCCCTAAAACCCACCTTGTCTCCTACTTTATTCTCTGTACATTCTCATCCTCTCGCCGAAGGGCCTTACCGGGCAACCTCGGCTAAGTCTTAGTCATGCGTTCACTGTGTAGGTTAGGACAAGAAGGCTAGGCAACACTCGATCCAATTGAAGAGGAGTACAGACCAGGAATCAACGAGTCACACATAAAGATTTAGACAATTTCAGTTGCATGGCCATATCAATGTATTTTTCAATGGATATGATATAATCATATACATGTATCAAGTGGGCAAGTAGGAGAATGTTAAAAATGATATTCCATGTAGGAGTGTTGAAAGACTCACTAAGTCACATGAGTGATATTTTTTTTAATGGTTGTCCAGTTTCACTATGAGTCATTGACCTTGTTCGGTTTGGATTTTGAAGAATATTTTTAATATTGAGTAGATAGAGATAGATAGAAAAAAAATTATTGAGAATCGTATGCAGGAATTTTGAGACCCCCAAAAGAACAAGCTCTCAATTATTTGATGGTTTCAAGAAACCCTTTAAGTACCCACAATCTCTATAAGCATGTTTGAGTTTTCATGATGAAACATAACTATAAGGCTTCTTCAAGAAAACTAATAGTCCCTAGCATAACAACAATATTTATTTATGATCTCTATCGAATTGAGACAATCAAGTTATGCATAGGTTAGAAAACGCTTTATATCTAAAAGGTGAGGATCAATGTCTCATATTTTTCTATAGTGTTTAATTAATTTGAACAACAATGACTAGAAGTCAATACGATTCATCTCCTTTGCGCAGACTAGTAAATTTATAATTTGTCTTATAGAGGGTTGTGGGGCGAGGACAATTTTGGGATTTGAAACAAGTGGTGACAAAAACATAAAGAAAAATGTAACGACAATTTTTATGTAAACGAATTATGACACTTGCTCCGTCCGAACTAACTCTCCCTAGTACACTACATAGACTTTTAATGAATTATTTATAATTTTTTTAATTTTAAAGTCTTTGTCTGATTAAACTAAGTAAAATCAATCAAACAAATTATGTGTGAGAGTATTTTTTAGGAGGTTCAAATAGTGAAATACAATTATTTTGGGATGAAAGGGGGTATCACTTAACGACATAGATTGTTAAATACTACTAATAGTAATAGACAACCATCTTAGAATAAATAATTTCTACTCCATCCGTTCTCGTTTGTTTCTATATGTTGGTTCCTTTTGGCATTGACCATTGCATTTTCTTATCTTAGTAATTAAAAGTTCGCAAGGAAAGAGTGTTGAATAAACTCGTATAATTTTTTGTCCATCAACCATGCTACTACCACACGAATTTACACAAACTCTCTCATATCAAACAAAGAAATGTGGCTAGTGTGTGGGTCCCATGTTTGATGGAAAAGAGTTTGTATTATTGTGTGTGGTTAGAAAATTATTGTTTTGCCTATTAATGTTGGACGGGAAGAATTATTTTGGAATAAGTTGGTAAAAAAGAACAGTATACATAGACGGATCAAATAATTCTTCACAGAATATTAAAAACTCAACAACCAGCCACATTTCTTGTACGGGCCCTACTATGTTTTTAGGGAAAATGACGGTCAAGGACGTGTTTTGATAATTGTTGGGAGTTTGTCCGATGCATCGACCCGCCACTGCGTGCTCAAGGCCCAATTTGTATGGGAGTACCAGCAAAGAGTCCACCACATTACTTGGGCCCAATTTACACTGAATGACCCATATCCACTTAAAAGGCTAAGCCTTGTAAGTGGTGAGCCATCCAATTGTATATTAAGGTCCAACTCTTTTTCTATTTATCCGATGTGGGACTCAACGTTCACACATGTTCTAACAAATCTCCCCCTCATATGTGAACCGAACATTGGGCCTTAACCTCTCTCTGCATCCAAACTCCCCCTTAATTCTGATCTAATACTCTCAACCCTATCTCCCGAATTGGGCTTATTTTGCACCCACTCAATCGATTCAGAGTCATCTCAATTGAGAGCCAACGTGCCTAGTCACTGGCACCATGCTCCCCGACGAGAACTCCATTGAGAGCCAACGTGCTTATTCATCAGCACCATGCTCCCCGACGAGTCAACTCCATCGACAATGAGCCATCCAATACAGCACTCCAACATCGAGCCACCTTGCTTCATCGAGAGTGTCACCTTTTTGGACTTTATACTGCTCCACGAGTGTCTTCTATGCAAACCCATTCAATGGTGCGCTGAGAGTCTTCCCATAGATCGTCAACCAACGGCTCTGATACCATTTGTTGGGAGTTTGTCCGATGCATCGACCCGCCACTGCGTGCTCAAGGCCCAATTTGTATGGGAGTACCAGCAAAGAGTCCACCACATTACTTGGGCCCAATTTACACTGAATGACCCATATCCACTTAAAAGGCTAAGCCTTGTAAGTGGTGAGCCATCCAATTGTATATTAAGGTCCAACTCTTTTTCTATTTATCCGATGTGGGACTCAACGTTCACACATGTTCTAACAATCACAAAGACACAAGATATACGTGGTTCCCCAAGATGGGTACGTCCACGGGCGAGGAGAGAGAGGATTCACTAACCAACGTGAAGAAGAAATACAAGAGCCGGCTGTAATCCGTAACTCTAGAAAGGCCACAAATATGAAAGCCCAAAAAGATACTTTAGAAGTTCCCCAAAAGCCCTATTTATAATAGGCTACAAAAACGGGAACAACATAATTAACCAATGTGGGACTAAGGAATAAAAGGCATTCCTAACAATTCTCCACCTTGACTTGAATTCCACTGAACCAAATCACCAAATATAGCTCTCCCCTTCTAACCTCTCACTCGCCAAATGCCCCCGAGGGGCGATCAACTGCAAATACCAAGCAAGCCCAAGCAATGCTTGAACTTGGCAACCGAAACTGGTTTAGTCAACATATCTGCTGGGTTATCGGCCGTACCCACTTTCTTCACCTCAACTTGCTTCTGTGAGATGATATCCCGAACGAAGTGATACCTGACATCGATATGTTTGGTCCTCTCATGATACATAAGATTTTTAGTCAAATGTATAGCACTCTGCGAATCACAAAATACTGAACTCACGCCCTGTGCAAGACCAAGCTCACAAAGCAAACCTCTCATCCACAATGCCTCCTTCACAGCTTCAGCAATGGCCATATACTCCGCTTCTATTGTAGACAGCGCGACTGTAGCCTGTAAAGTAGCTTTCCAACTAATGGCACTTCCGGACAGAGTAAAAACATAACCTGTCAGAGACCTCCTCTTATCGTGGTCACCGGCAAAATCCGAATCAACATAACCAACAGCATGATCACCAGAATTGGCAACCCCAAATAATAAACCAACACCTGCAGTTCCGCACAAATACCGTAGTATCCATTTCACAGCCTCCCAATGTGCCTTTCCTGGACGCCCCATATAACGACTAACGACACTAACTGCATGTGAAATATCAGGACGAGTACATACCATAGCATACATAAGGCTCCCAACTGCGCATGAATATGGAACCTGAGACATATACTTCTCCTCATCCTTCGACTGTGGTGACAACTCAGCTGAAAGTCGAAAGTGTGCTGCCAAAGGGGTACTGACTGGCTTCGAGTTCTGCATGGCAAAGCGCTCAAGCACTTTTAGAACATAAGACTTCTGATTCAAAAATAATTTGCCAGCTTCTCGATCTCTGCAAATCTCCATACCCAAAATACGTTTTGCCGCACCCAAATCTTTCATCTCAAATTCACCACCTAACTGTTGTTTCAACCTGTTGATTTCTGATACACTCTTGGCAGCAATAAGCATATCATCAACATACAACAGTAGATAAACAAATGAACCATCTGGAAGTTTTCGAAAATACACACAACTGTCATACTCACTCCTAGAATATGACTGGCTTATCATAAAAGTATCAAACCGCTTATACCACTGCCTAGGGGATTGTTTGAGGCCATACAAAGACTTACGAAGTAAACAAACGTGATCCTCCTTATCAGAAACAACAAATCCCTCAGGCTGACGCATATAAATCTGTTCCTCAAGCTCACTATGCAAAAACGCAGTTTTGACATCAAGTTGCTCTAACTCAAGACCATAACATGCAACAATAGCAAGTAAAGTGCGAATGGAACTATGTTTTACAACTGGTGAAAATACCTCATTGTAATCAACACCCTCCTTCTGGCTGTATCCTTTCGCCACTAGCCGAGCTTTGAACCGAGCATCTTCTACCCCTGGAATACCTGGTTTGCGCTTGAAGACCCACTTGCACCCAACAATCCTCTTCCCTTTCAGCGGTTCTACTAACTCCCATGTCTGATTCTTCTGAAGAGACTCAATCTCCTCATTCATAGCAACAAACCACTGTGCAGAGTAATACCCGACATGGACATTTTTAGAGTTAACAAATATTTTTAGTTTGTTCTTAGCGGGTATTAATTATCAAAACATGTCTTGAGCCGTCATTTTCTCATGTTTTTGAGGGGAAACTACAGGCTATACGTAATGGTGGTTGGGCCAACGATTTGGACTGTCAGGAAAGAAAGGATCGGTACAATTTATTCCACAAACATGGAATCTTATCGTTAAAAGATCAAAACAACTACAGTACTCCTTAAGCAAAGACTCCATTTCCGACACATATTGTATAATTAAGCTTTTACATGCCTTTTGTCTTCTCTCTCACATGAAGCATATAATAAATACTCTCTTAACACATGAAATGAAACAAAAAGCCTTTCATATGTAAAACTTCTTTCTTCTAAAACTATTTTTTGAGTTTAAATTCCTTACGCTGGTGGTGGAAACCATAGGTTTTCTGCCACTACCACTGTGGAACCATTGTGCGTTTACTATAATAATTTGAACCGTTCATCTTGTAAGGCCCGCAAAAGGATATATATTCAAGCAAAAAAATCAACTTGATCAGGACATCAACAACTATATCCAAAATTACATGTTGATTTATAAAATAGACGGTCATGGGCAACTTACCTTTAAAATTATTAACATAATCATACCATCCATTATGTAAAACAAAATTCAATTTCTAATATAGCTATCGATCTCCGATCAAGTTGATTTTTTGCGTGAATATACTATTATGTGGATCCTACCAGATGAATGATTAGAATTATTACAATAAACCCACGGTGCGATCCACCATCATGCGTCTAACTTAAAATACAATTTCTTTGTTGTTATTAAGAAATTAAATATTTATGGTTATTATTTAATTACTAAAAGAAAAGTGGTTTTAATTAGAGAAAGAGAATAATAAAGAGTCAAATGACGTAGGTGTGATTTGTATAAGCGCGTGTGGTGTAACCTGGGAAGTTTAGAGTGGGGCAGAGAAAAAGGGTGAGAGAAAGTGGACTAAATGAGTAATTATTCACTAGTCCCGGACTAGCACGTGGCATCTGCATGTGGTGCTTCCAACCAATTATGTAGTGAAAAATTTTACTAGAGGCACATATTCATTCTCTCTTGTTGGGTGGTTGGGAGACAAGAGTTGACCCATTTAGTATGGGTGGCGAGGCGAAATTTTTCGTGCCGGGTGGGTATATCCCATATAGTATCCGCTCGGCACATCCGGGATGCCTAATACAGTTTGGAACTGCTCAGATTGAAACCCTCTCTCTTCTCTCACCCTAACACTTTCTCTCTCTCGAAATTCGAGCCATTCAAAAATGCAATAAACTACTCGGATGCGCCGAGCCGGACACCATGTGAAACCCACCCGGCACTAAAAATGTACAAGGGTGTCGATATTTATTGGCCAAGAGAACAACATGCGTGGTACTCCGGAACTATCGAAGAATTTTCCCCAAAGGAGGGCGAAAGGATGGGAAAGGTAACGTCAATGGGAAAACATTTGGCAACTTCAAAAGAAATCAAATGATACACCACTTTTGGTACTATAAATATCAAACCAAGGTTCAATTAAGTAAGGAGTAGTTAACCAAAAGACTTGATGCATATATATATGGTGTTCTTGTCGAGAAACCATCTGGAGTCCATATTGCTGCTTTCCTTCTCAATCGCAGCAATTCTCATCACACTCCCATGTGAATACAAGGCAGAAGAAAACGGCGGCGGAGGAGGAGGAACGAGAGCCACCCTTGTTCCGACCATTATCTTCGATTCCCTCCCTCCGTCCACCTTCCATGTCTTTGTACTCTCTCTCCTCTTTGCCTTCACCTCATCTCTCTCCGCCCTCTTGATGCATGACACTCGTGACAACGGGACGAGAAATAAAAGCAACTACTCCCAGCTGCTGCATGTCGTAATAACGAGGTGCTTCGGATGCTCCTCCGTGGCGTTTATCACCTCTGCTCTTGCGATCCTGTTTCGGGCCTTGCTACTGACCGCCACTTCTTCGCCGCCACCACCACCTCCTCCTCCGCGATGATGCGGGTTAAACTTATCGGAAAATAGTACTGCGGACACACTTGTACTCCAACATGGATTCGGAAAGGTAGATTCGGACGCTGATGTGCATGTGTGTGGATTCCATAGTGTTTCTATGTACTAGCTATTAGTGTTTTTTTTTTTTCCCTTTTACTTGGGGTAGGTGTACTAGCTAGTAGTTGTTCAGGGAACTTGGCATATTTTTAAGTTATGTATATCTGTGTGCGATTTAATAGCTGTGCTTTAATTAAGCATGAATGGATTAATTAATGAAACGTCTAAGTTTCTCCATGTTTCACAGAGCCTTGTTTTGAACAATATTGCCAGGAGCTTAATTAATCAGGTTCTAAAAGTAAGAAGTAATGGGTTTTCTAAATTAACATAAAGTCTGTGTAACATATAGTATTCGTTCTATAACATATTTAGAAGCACATATTTTTAAAATCGTTTGATGCACCTGAGCTCATAAAATAATGAGAATCTCACATACATCAAGCAGTTTTTGAGATACCTGTATATGTAACGTAACGTTATTGTTCTTCTAGTAAATGAATAATTTGAAACTGGAATGACAAAAAGTAATTTGAAACTTAAATTTTCCTCTCTTATCGTTGTACAAATATGTTTTGTTAAAGCACCTATTGATATTCAATGAAGTTAACTCTTTATGTGAACGACATATTCAATGATCTCTCTTCAAGACTAACGTTTTTAGATCATTGTTGTAGATCCAAAAGAAGCTCAGAAGCCAAAAATTGGATCAGATTGGACCAAAGTGTGAACAAAAGAGAAATGCTATATTATTGATTGTGTACAAATTATAACCCCAACAAGCCTTTATATAGGTTACAGGACTTGGTAACTGAGAAACTAACAAAAAATTAATGAAACATGAATAACAAGGAAACACAAATATTAGCCTAGCCTAAACATATAATATACTGAAACCTAAAAAATATTGCAACATAATATTTTCTAATATTATGTTAACACAAAGAAAAACTGGATAGGAGACTGGTTATGTAGAACAATCATTTTAGGCCTCCATACTTATTTATACACCTAATTATACACTCTCACTCATAATAGGGATGGAGTCCGCACACACTACACATCTAGTATATGGGACCTATCCCTATTGTAAATGAAATGTGTAAGTAGATGTAAGTGAATATGGAGTTAGAATTTTTGTATTTAAAATTGCAACTTACCATCATCATCATAATCATTCATCATCCTTGCAGCAGACAACTGTAGATTATGAAGGAACTTTGCTACAGCCACCGATCAAATCCATACCGATTGTTCACCGACAAACACATGCAGATGATTTGAGCCAGTAAATTGCTAATCCCCCCCCCCCCCCCCGACACACACCCCTCCCGGGTCCCACCTCATTTTTCCGAAACTGCCCCCGCCCCTCTCTCTCTCTCTTCTTTCTTTCTTTCCTTTTCTTTCCAGTTTGTGTTTTTTTTTTTTCATTTTATTTCTTTTTCTTTTTCCAGTTTGATTTTTTTTCCTCTTTAATAATAGGTTCAAATCTAATTCTAGGCTTTGTAAAGTAATTGAGAGAAAAAAATATTTTAATTGATCATGTTTATCCGATAGTTTTCTTTTTCTTTTTTTGTCCTTTATAGATTAAAAAATATAGTTACGAAAATAAGTGTTTCAATTTGCAATACGTTTGAACTAGTGCAAAGATATTATTTTTTTGATCATTTCATCCTAAATGGTCGTAATAAATTTTTAGCTCCAAAACTTTTCAATGAACACCCTAAAAGAATCCTGAAACTAAATAATGAGTCTTAGTTTTCTAATCATTTTATCCAAAATGATCATAGTTAAACTTTGACTCTAGAACTCTCGTTAGTTAGTCCTAAGATATTTGGTTTTACGAATTTCTTATGGTTAATATATTAAAAAAATGGTTAAAAAAATAAGTGTTCCAAATTTCAATCCGTTTGAATGGGTGAGAAGATTTTATTTTTTTGATTATTTAATTCTAAAGGGTCATAATTAAATTTTGACTATAGGACTCTCGTTGATTAGCCCTAAGAAAGTCGTAGAATCAAATATCTCTTAGGACT
>BPLS01000532.1:927628-952608 GCA_019656275.1 Rhododendron kiyosumense
TTTTATCATTAAATTCTAAGGGGTCATAATTAAATTTTGAATATATGGCTCTCATTGATTAGCCCTAAGAAAATCGTAGAATCAAATATCTTTTAGGACTAACCAATAAGAGCCCTAAAGTCAAAATTTAATTATGACTTTAGAATTAAATGATCAAAAAAATAAAATCTTTTCACCCATTCAAATGGATTGAAATTTGGAACACTTAATTTTTCAACCTGTAGTTTATATATTAAAAAATATGGTTAAAAAAATAAATGTTCCAAATTTCAATCTGTTTGAATGGATGAAAAGATTTTATTTTTTTGATCATTTAATTCTAAAGGGTCATAATTAAATTTTGACTTTAAGACTCTTGTTGTTTAGTCCAAAAAGATATTTGATTCTACGATTTTCTTAGGATTAATCAACGAGAGCCTTATAGTCAAAATTTAATTATGACCATTTAGGATAAAATGATCAAAAAACTAAAATCTTTCTATCGGTTCAAACGGATTGAAATTTGGAACACTTAATTTTTTAACCATATTTTTTAATCAATAAAGATATAGGTACCGATTGGGGGGGAGGGAAAACGTACCGACCGGCCGCCGGCGGGCCGTCTCCGGCCACCGGACGGCCGATCCGAGCCGTCCAAAAATTCTAAAAAAAAAAACCGAGGGGGTATATACACGAAAAATGGGTGCTCGGATCAAGCACCCTACACACCTCGGATGCCATTGATTCCCGCGCGGGCCCCCTCGGTTTTTTTTTTTAGAATTTTTGGACGGCTCGGATCGGCCGTCCGGTGGCCGGAGACGGCCCGCCGGCGGCCGGTCGGTACGTTTTCCCTCCCCCCCAATCGGTACATATAGCAGCACTCTTTTTTAATATATAAACTACAAGTTGAAAAATTAAGTATTCCAAATTTCAATCCGTTTGAATGGGTGAGAAGATTTTATTTTTTTGATAATTTAATTCTAAAGGATCATAATTAAATTTTGACTTTAGGGCTCTCGTTGGTTAGTCATAAGAGATATTTGATTCTACGATTTTCTTAGGATTAATCGACGAGAGCCCTAGAGTCAAAATTTAATTATGACCATTCAGGATAAAATGATCAGAAAACTAAAATCTTTCTATTGGTTCAAACGAATTGAAATTTGGAATACTTAATTTTTTAACCATATTTTTTAATATATAAACTACAGGTTGAAAAATTAAGTATTCCAAATTTCAATCCATTTGAATGGGTAAGAAGATTTTATTTTTTTGATCATTTAATTCTAAAGGTTCATAATTAAATTTTGACTTTAGGACTCTCGGTGGTTAGTTCTAAGAGATATTTGATTCTACGATTTTCTTAGGATTAATCGACGAGAGCACTATAGTCAAAATTTAATTATGACCATTTAGGATAAAATGATCAGAAAACTAAAATCTTTCTATCTGTTCAAACGAATTGAAATTTGGAACACTTAATATTTTAACCATATTTTTTAATATATAAATTACAGGTTGAAAAATTAAGTATTCCAAATTTCAATCCATTTGAATGGGTGAGAAGATTTTATTTTTCTGATTATTTAATTATAAAGGGCCATAATTAAATTTCTCTTTTTTCCCTCCTTTGATGTGGAATAAAGGGTAAAGTGGGGAAAACAATTGAAGATGTTGCTGACCTCATTCTTTTCCATCCCTGTCACTAACGGAGGGCAACTGAATTTAAGAATTTGAAACCCAAAGTGTGAAATAAGGGAGGTCCCTGTCATTTCTCAAAACAGGGGGTACTGTCTGTCTTTGTCAGATACCTCAGGGGGTCTAAGTGAAATTTGCTCATTAAGAAAGAATAGATCTAAATAGACAAATATTCAGAAACCAACAAGTATAAATGTCTTATATGATGAAATTGAAACATAAAACTAATTATACATGTATATTTTTAAAATATGTGCAAGTGTGTATGTATAATAACACATTTAATTTTGAGTTGGACCTCGTGCCCCTTCCCTCCGTCCCTGCCGCTGCAAGGGCTAAGAGCAAGTTTATTAGTAGTTTGGTAAAATTGCTAGTAAACAGGAGTCCGGTTCCTCTCCAATCCATACAGAATTGGAGGATCCTTCAATTTCAATTCAATGGCCAGGATTATCCTAGCATTTTCAGCCCTAAAACTCATATAGTATTCTACAGGCACGCAATTAGTCCCAAAATATTCTCCAATTATCGCAACTCAAGCACCAATTTATCAAATTCCAAACATTAGTAAAATTTTATATCATAACTTTAATAACAAGTGCAGGTTTAAAGAACTATCAGATTCACAGAGTTAATCAAAGAACTCCCTTTACAATTCTTCTAAAATATTAAAAAAATTTATCTTATGTTCAATTACACACTCTTACGATTTCTTTCTAATTTTCATAACTGAATCTTAATTTTAACTTTCTTACATACAAGAACAACTATATCAATGAGCACACGACACAGTGCGAAGTATACGTGAAAATACAATAGTATCGGTAAAAAAAAATCTCAAAAGCTACATAATAAGATAATATCACCGGAAAAATGATACTGAAAGAAAAAAAATTATGGATATAATATTAGTAAAAAAAAATTCTCATGAGCTATATGATATTGGTTTAAAAAATCCTCACAAACTATGTAAAAAAAGTTTTTCAAAGGCAAGGTTAACAGGCAGAGAAAACGCCATTCAAAAAAAAGAATTTTTTATAAACTTCGAAGAAAATTCATTAATCTTATGTAATTCAGAAATATTTGATTAATCATATGAATCTAATAGTTCTTTGAACCTGCATCTATTATTAAAGTTACGATATGAAATTTTACTAATGTTTGGAATTTAATAAATTGGTACTTAGGATGCGATAATTGAGGAATATTTGAGGGGTAATTGGATACCTATAGAATATCATATGAGTTTTGGGGCTGAAGATACTAAGATAATCCTGACCATTGAATTGGAATTGAAGGATCCTCCAATTCTCTATGAATTGGAGGATTGGAGGATTGGAGGGGAGCCGGACTCTGTAAACAGTGCACTTTTTTCATTTTATTTACTCATATTTCTTTCAATACTACATCAATACCATATATTTAACCTATTCTCTATTAAAATATTATTACTTTTATTTTCTTTTTGTCCTTTTTTGAGAAGAGAGAGAGAGAAAAAACAATAAAGAAATGAAAAAGCTTGTGACCAGCTGCACTCTTCTTTTATCTTGGAACTGTAGTTGAAGAGAGGTTACCTCCTTCTTTACCGATTCTGCTATAGACTATTTTCTCACTTTTGATGATGTAAAATAGCTACATACATAGTTTACATGAGCCGGTAAACTTGCTCTAAAGGTAAGCGAAAAGTGCAATATGCACTGATTCAGGGAATTCACCTCCTAGCAGTAAGCCTTCATGGCTAAGAATTGGGATGATGACATTCATATGTCAGCATTACCATGATGTCATCTTATCCAACGGTCTTACAACAGGTGGGAGGATTGGACCAAAAAAGGATCAGACCAATTCAAAAAAAAAAAAAAACACACATTTCGCAACGGGTGTAAACTTTTGTACTCTTTCTCCCGTGCCAGCGATCTTTCGTATATTTTCAAACCCAAAACAAAATATTTTAACATATTAAACATTTTTATTTTCTTACACAAAACCAAATTAAAGTACTCAATTTGGTGTAAGAAAATAATGAAATAATATTTAAAAGTATAATTTTTTGGGAGTTTGAATATGTATAAAAAATTATAAAAAAAAATTAAAATTGGGATGAAGAAAGTATTTTTTAATTTTTTTTAAAGAACAAGTGACTGTAGAAAAATAAGAGAATCGGTGCGGTGGCGTGCGTTGAGAGGATTTTTTGCTTCGGATCCTTCCGGGTGCCTTCCCGCTGTCCTAATTCTCCATTATTGAGGAGACGAGGACCAAGTGGGAACACAAGTTTTCCAAGTGTGAACACAACTACTCCTTTTTCAAAGGGAAAAAGGACAGCGGAGAGAGATTGGTAGAAGTGTAACCCTCCGAACTACCTTTGAAATAGTATGGAAAGTTCCTGCAATTACGTCCAGAAAAAGAAAAGTGAAATGAATGGTTCATATTCATTTTGGTGCTTGAGTTGTACAAATTGAAGTAATAAATTCCCATCGTTAATTTCACTTTCTTGGAGAAAAGTAGTGAAATATTTTTTTCAATCATTATTTCTATTTTTAATTATTATTCTATTTCTCTTTACACTCATTATCTATAAATCTCAAACTTCAAAACAAACAGGATCAAGACTTCGCATGGTTGAAACCACAGTTTCTGAATGAAACATACTCCGTACCTTATTTTTTTGACTTTCAAAATAGAGATCGATCCCGTAGATAACAACTATTGTGTTGAAGACCAACAAAAGAAAAACTTCAACATGCAATCTGAAATGGAAAAAGAAAGCGAAAAGTAAAAGAAAAAAAAAAGGAAAAGTTACATGGAAAAAGTAGGCGTATTTTTTTTTTTTTTTTTGTCAAACGGAAAAAGTAGGCGTGATTTCGTGGAAAAAGTCCCCAACATGCTAGTTTTGTTAATTAAAGGGAAGAAAGGGGTTATTTCTGTCATTTTAGTTGAAACAATCTACACACTTCTTACCTGCCATATCCTCCAAGGACGCGTACAAAATTTTCAAACTATGAGGCCCACTAATAATAGCCTAAATTGCGGACAGTTGATTGCATGGTGCATTTTTTAATTTTACCTATTTATATCTTTTTTAATACTACATTATTACTTTTTATTTTACTTGTCATTTGTTGGAATACTAATTCTTTTTTTAGAGAGAGAAAGAGTGATAAGGAGGAGAGAGAAAAATAAATAATATTTTAATAGATACATTGTTAATAGTGCTTTGGTACACTTTTACCTAACTACAAAGGCAAACTAGCTTCTTCTTTGGCCGAGCCAAGAAAAAAACTAGCTTCTTCTTTGCCGAAAAAGATGTAGGCTAATTTTAATATCTTAATTAGGTAAAATGACTTTAAAAACTTGTTTTGCTGATAAACTTGCTCAGGGGTGGAGAAACTTTGGCTTTTTGCTTCGGATCCTTCCGCGATACGCCATTTAAAGGACAGCGGAAAGATATTGGTAGAAGTGTCAACCCTCTGGCATGCACCTTCTGAACCTCTTTCAGAAATTTTTCAGTGCCTCGTCGGCACGGAACTCGTGGTGTACGGCACCATCTCGGCCGTCTAATGAAGTTTTGAACGGTCCAGATCTGTTCGGCTACTGAGAGATATTTTAGTCATTCCACACTTTAAAACTGCCGAACAAGTCTGAACCATCCAAAATTTCATTGGACGGCCTTGATGGTGCCGGGCACCATGTGTCCCATGCCCACCCGCACTGAAAAATTTCTCCTTTTTCTACTTTTCTTTCCAAGAGCAGAGTTGGGGTGGATGGAAAGTTCCTAGAAAATGTCCAGAAAATTAAAATGGTTGTGTCCATGACCCTTTCTTGTACAATCCCCATGCAAGTCTATGCTTGTCTGTGCTTGGCAAATCGGAGAGATGGCAGAATTATCGCGAACCCATCTGCTGACCATATTGGTTGTGTCCTTCACAATTGCATCAATTCTTATCACGCTTCCCTGCGAGTACGATGAAGAAGAAGAAAACAGAGGAGGAAAAACAACAAAACCCGCCCTTGTTCCGACAGTAATATTCAACACCCTACCTCCTTCTGCCTTCCAAGTGTTCGTAATCTCTCTCGTCTTCGCCTTCGCCTCTTCTCTCTCCGCCCTCTTGATTCACGACGCTGAAAATCACACCGGTAAAAATGGTAGGATTTCCCGGCTGGTAACGAGGTTGTTCGGCCGCTTCTCGTTGGCTTCTATCATTTTTGCTCTAGCCATCTTGTCTTGGGCCTTGTTATTAACCGCCGCTTCTTCGTGGCCACAGATCATCTCCCCATCGCTGCTCTACCGACGAGGTAAAACTATGTAAAAATTAGTTCGGAAGTGTCCGGATTGTAGGTTGTCCGAATATTTGTTTCTTTCAAATCGATTGTATTGCGTCGCGTCATTAATATAGTTATCTCAATTAATAAAATATGACGACGTGACGCACTAAAATTAATTTGGAGGAAACAAAATATTTAATCTCTATTGTACTAAATGTTTTTATGTACTAGTAACTGTATGCTACTCTCTATAATAAGCTGGCCCTGGCTGCCACTTTTTTGTATCACATGTGTGGCTGGAAAGGAAGGGAATGCGAGGGTTTTCACAGGAGCATTCGAAAGGATGCTCAATTTGTCCTCTCTATGAATATTACTTCAACTGATTTGAGGAGTCATCTGAGCCAATGGAGGTGAGTTCAGCCTAATGCTCAGAACAAGCTCTCGTGTGGGGTGTGGCGTATTTCTCCTGCTATTTTTCCCCCTTCTTTAGTAGGGCTTCTTTTCCTGCTAGCAGTTATACTAAGCTGAGTCCCAATTTGTTCACCGTAATCCTCTTTCTAGAGGTTGCATAGCCTGTTTAGGTGTTTTGTTTTCCGTTGTGATTGCAATTTTGTTCACACTTCTTAAAAAAGGGTGAACATTATCCTTTTTTTTCATTAGCTGAAATGGTGTGGACCTCACCACAAAGTGATGTCATGCTTACCATGCAATACACTTTTTGATAAGCATGACATCACTTTGTAGTGAAGTCCACATAATTTTAACCAATAAAAATGAAAGTAATGTTCACGCTCTTAAGTGGAGGATGAACAAAACTCAACTCGTTGTAATGGTTGTTCCCATGAGGACTTGATATAAGGGTTGTGTTTATTTTGGGTAAAATAAATTTACCTTAACCAGAAGAAAAAAATTTTGTATACCGAAATATTTCTCTCTTTTTTTGTTTTCATTAGTTAAACTTCTACTCAACCGGTATTTACGTACTCCGGCCCCGCTCCGTGTGTTCTTTCTTTCTTTTTCTTTAGCGTTAATTAATGCTTTGTCTGGTACATGAGAAAAGAAATGGCAAAGAATGTAAAAATAATTAAGAAGAAAATGAGGGAGAAAATTGAAAGAGAAATTAGGAGAAAAGTTTGAGTTGTATTTTTAATTTTCTTTAAGAACCAAACATGGGAAGAGGATTTTCTAAAATTCACTTTTTTTCGCTTCTCTTCCCAAGTTCCAAATGGAGCCTAAAATACATTTAATCGGCATATGCTGAAAAATGAAAACTTAGGTAAGTTTTTATATAAACATCCTCAATATATCAGAAGATATCAAAAGATTTTGATATCTCTTCCTTTCTGCTCTCCTTAGACTTTCTCGATTCCAAGTCCAACCTCCGATCAGGCCGTTATTCAATGTCCCAAAACTATTTTATTTCATTCAACTTGCCTTTTCCCAACTAATTATTTAGTCAGCATATGACAACTTTGCCCGATTGAATATTTAGTCGGCAAATGTCACATTTATTGTTGGCATATTACAACTTTACCTACTAAAAGCAATTATTGAAACTACTTTCAAAACCTGCTTAGGATTATTTTTTTGCAATTCCCAATAAATTAAGTCGAGCAACATACATCTATTCACCAACCTACAATTTAAGCGCTGAAATTCGAGAATAATCTATTCAAAAAGCAATTATTGAAACTAATTTCAAAACCTGCTTAGGATTATTTTTTTGCAATTCCCAATAAATTAAGTCGAGCAACATACATCTATTCACCAACCTACAATTTAAGCGCCGAAATTCGAGAATAATTTATTCATAACTTTAATAAAATAAAGGGGGTTTACCAAATACTTAACAAACTGTATCTGAATTCGCAGAGCACAAAATAACAAAAAATTGTGGCACAAAAAGTGGGAAATTAAAAAACCCAAGCAAAGTGTCCTAAGTAGCATCAAACATATTACTATATCCAAGCCCTAGAGAGCAAAATAACAGAAAAGTTCAACAACGTGAAAACTATATTACGGTAGAATTTACGGCAAAAATCCAACTTTTTTATATATAGTCCACAACTAGATGCGGGATACTTCAATATCTGTTGAAAGAACAAAACACAATCCTCTCTTGAAATTTTATCAAGGGGAAAAAAATTGAAGTCCAACACCAAGCCTTCGAAATCCAAGTCAAAAACCAAGTGCTCTCAATTATTAATGTTAGCACAACAGTTAATTGCTCAAGCCAGTCAAGAAGAAGATGATACATCATCTGAAGAATCAGCTTTCCAAGATGCCCAGGACCCATTTGCCTGAAGTCATTATTTCTACTTTTGACCCCACCAGCACCAAAAGTAGAGACAGTCACAGTCAAAAGAAGTAATCATTTTCTACTTTGGGCCCCACTAGCACCGAAAGTAGAAAACTCCAATTCCCTTTGTTCACTGTATCCACTGTAGTCACGTGAGTCTATTGTTCAATATTTGTAATTTCTCTGATCCTTATTCTATAAAAAGATCCGAGAAGCAAGTTAGAAGGCAGACCACAATAATCTGAAAGAAAAGTAAAAGAGAGGAAACGAGAGATACAAGAGAGGTTTTAGAGAGAGAAATTCTCCTACCACTTCCCATGTTCCTCTTCCTCTGTAGTAAATCCAGTCATTGCTGAGTATCAATATACTCCAGCAACCCTTGTAAACCAGTAAACTGCCATGTACTATTTCTGATTCAGCAATTGAAATCAGATTGTTTTAGTAAGTTATTTATTTCAGTAATTTTGTTTAATTTTGTTGTTCAAATTACTAGTAAAGCTACTCTATAAAAATTATAGAGTTATTATATACTTGATTTATTCATTGTTCTTTCACATATTCAAATTTACTATTCATCACTATTCACGTGTCACTATTCACCCGTCACTATTCATTCACGAAGTTACTATTCATAGTACTATTCATTACTATTCACTCACGAATTTACTATTCATCCGTCACTATTTACCATAGGTTTTGTTTGATTCCTCTGATTGCTTTTGTATGATTCCTTTGGTACTCCCCAGTAAACATTAGTATCCTTTTCCAATTCCCACTGTCTTTATCACTCTGACCCACATGTTTTTCTCCCTTGTCTGTGCTTCCGCCCCTCTCCACGGACAAGGGGGAAGAATATGTGGGTCAGAGTAAATACTATCCTAATGTTTACTGGGGAGGTTCAGAGGAATCAAACAATAAGGCAATCAGAGGAATCAAACAAAACCTATGGTGAATAGTGACGTGAATAGTGACGGATGAATAGTGAATTCGTGAGTGAATAGTAATGAACAGTACTATGAATAGTAACTTCGTGAATGAATAGTGACGGGTGAATAGTGACGCGTGAATAGTGTCGGGTGAATAGTGAATAACGAATAGTGATGAATAGTAAATTTGAATCTGAGAAAAAACAATGAATAAATCAAGTATATAATAGCTTTATAATTTTATAGAATAGCTTTACTAGTAATTTGAACAACAAAATTACTGAAATAAATAACTTACTAAAACAATCTGATTTCAATTGCTGAATCAGAAACAGTACATGGCAATTTACTGGTTTACAAGGGTTGCTGGAGTATATTGATACTCAGCAATGACTAGGTTTACTACAGAGGATGAGGAACAGGGAAAGTGGTAGGAGAATTTCTCTCTCTAAAACCTCTCTTGTATCTCTCGTTTCCTCTCTTTTACTTTTCTTTCAGACTATTGTATCAGAGCCATGGGTGAGGGAGCCTGTATAAGTGCAGAACTGTAACTAGTTTTGGGTACTTGCCCAAGAACTTGGTACTTGTTTCCGCAATTAATTGGGGGAAGTGCAAGTTGGTTTTTTGTAGTAGAGGTAGGTTTCTTGCTTTTCTCTGTCATGACTAAACTGCAAATGAATTTAATGTTAAATACAATAAATGCTGCTGAGAAAACAATTTTTAATAGTTGAAAAGTAATTTTATGTCGTGCTAAATAAAAATTCTCTAGTTTATATATATATATATATATATATATATATATATTATAGAACCGAATTCTAGGATGAAATCTTATCCTTTAACAGTCCAATCCCAAAAATTCCTCCCTCAATCCCGAAAATTCCTCCCCCAATCCTTCCCCCATAAATTCCCTCCTCCCCAAAATCTTGTTCCACCAAAAACCCCTCTCCCTGCCGCACCCAAATCCGTTCCTTCCAGACAATCGCTTTGCTACGGCATGTTCACAATCAATTCTGGGGTCCCCTCTTGACTAGGCGTTATCGACGACATTCCTCTTCCTCGGCGCCCGATCATGTCCGTCCCTTAGCACTAGACTATCATCTTCATCCTCTCCAATGGTCCCAGCGCTATAGTCTAAACTCAATTGCGACGACGAAGACAGCAACAAAGACATAGTCCACGATCTGCACAATCTCAAAGCATCCACGATCTCCACAACCTTGTGGGTTTCCGATTGGTATTGTCAATGTTGAGTTCCTTTTCTTGGAAATTAAATAGGCATTATTTTTCCTTGTAACGAGATGGATTTTTTTGAAAGTTGGGTTTCTATCGATATATGAATCGTCATGAAATGTTGAAATCGACATAGTAATTTAACCATGAAACACTGATCACGATAACCTGTTTTGATGGTAATTTAACCATTTTAATTTGAACTGTTTACCGTGAAATATTGTTTGAATCATGGGATATTTATCGTGGTAGTAATCGTCATGGTAATTTAACTATTAAACCATGTAACGGTTTGAATATGTCATATTATTTATTTTTTATGGTAATTTAGCCATGTTTTGTATAATAAGATCAATGAGAAATATGACTTTTTGTTGTCTGATTGACCAACTCGAAGAATGAAGAAAACATGCAAAGATGTGGTCAACTTATCATGTCATATTCCTAATAACATTGATTCCTCAAATACATTCCATGATAAAAAATAAAAAATAAAAGTATCAATCATATTTAAATTTATCAAATCCCACTGAATTAGAAAAATAATCCAATCCAATCCCACTAAATTGAGAAAACAATTCAATCCAATCCCACTAAACTAGGAAAGTAATATAACATAATATATGTATATCATAGGAAAAGTGGTAAAAAAGATAATTCACACACTAAGAGGATGAAAACATAAGCATGAAAATTGGCGGGATGAATTCTTACACGACATGGAAAAAAAGAATGGATATTTGAATATTCCTTTATTAAATTGGAAAAAATGATATTTCCGCGCGCAATTTCTCGTTTGGCGCCACATGTTTAGCGACTAAAAATTAATTTTGATCGGGAAAAATAGTGTTCCATAGGGGCAGGGCCGCCGCCTTGAGATTTTCGAAAATTTGGGCTGAGTTTATTAAACACTCCGCTCCGTATTAGTTGCTTGATATAGGGGGTTCATTTCCAGTCCAGTTTTTTAACCATCCAGTATGGCCCAGTTTTGGGTCTTTGTGGGCCCATTCCGGGCCCACAACGGCCCAAAACTGGACCGTACTGGATGGTAAAAAAACTGGACTGGAAATGAACCCTGATATAGGAAGCAAAATTGCTTGGCGGTGCCGTGGTAAATTGCTTTTAAAAATCCTTGGGTCCCTTTGGCCATGAGATCAAATCCCACTACCAGCAGCAGATAGTTAACGTATTTTCTATATATACAAGTTGGAAAATATGTTGCATTAAAAATGAACATAGCAATTAGCAATGGTCGAACCCATGACCTATAGATTAGAAATTCTAACCTATGAACAATTTCAATCCATCCGAACTCGCTCATTTGTTATCTCTAATTAAAATGCATGCATCTTATTGCCGAACTGCAAACATATTTCGCAAAACATTTGACATACTTAAGATTTAATATGTTATTTGGGGCCTTAGTATTTGGGGAAAAAAATAGGAGCCCTAGGCCATCGCCTGGTGGACTTATATGCTCAATGCAAGCCCTACACAGAGGGGAGAAAAGATTCAATCAATCATCCTCGAGTGCTTGGACGGACTTTATCAATTGGTCGATCAGCTAACCTTTTAATTTTTACATTCTTCAAGTTTATCTCACCAAAATAAGCACAAATCCTTAAATGAGCGCACAATGGTATTTTTCTTGTCTTCGAGTGCTTGGACAGACTTGACCACCATACGGATGACAAAAATTACAAGTTCAAATATCTATTTTTGGATGATCATTCAGACAACTCTCAATCCATTAGTTCTACCGAATAACTACGCATTCTATACGTCCAATATCCCCCCTTGGTATTTTTCACCTTTTTCCCCTAACGCAGTGTTCGGGGCCTATATAGTGCCTACTAGAGCCACAGCATGAATTCCCCCCTTGGTATTTTTCCTTGTGATTTGTGATGAATGGACCTATCTCTCTACTATAATTTTCGCGGAAGTTTCTCTGGGTAAACCGCTACGAATTCACATGAAAATTGAAGCAAAGTGTCCTATGAGCACACATGAATGGTATTTTTCTCGTCTTCGAGTGCTTGGACGGACTTGACCACCATCCAGATGACAAAAATAACGAGTTCAAATATCTATTTTTGGATGATCGTCCAGACAGCTCTCAATCCCCTAGTCCTACCGAAGAAATACACATTCTACGTCTAATATCCCGTCCAGAGTTGGCCCTGAACTGAAACAAGTGTTGCGGTCACTTTAGACCTCCTACAAATTATGAATTGAAAGGGCCTCTTTTATATTTTTTATCCTTTATTATAGTCCAACAAAATATACACTATTTTTAATTTTTACTTCAAGTCCTCGAAAAGATAGGACGCTCTGATCCAGTCTTACTTTACTAGGAAAAAAAAGGAAAAAATGAATAAAAATCTCGAAAACCATGCACACGTAGATTCTTTCACACTTCTCAAAACTTTTTTTTTTTTTTTGATAATCACTTCTCAAAACTTTCTTTATTCTTTTTCTTTCTCACTCTACTCTCTGTTACTAGTTGCCATTTCTGCTTAATTTCTTTTACTCCACCAACGAAACAAAAGAAAGTTATGTATTTCTTCAACATACGAAAATGCATGGAATATTCTTTTTCACTTTTTCCCCCTAACGCGGTGTTGGGGGCCTACCAGAGCCACTGCATGAATTCCCATTTTAATTTCCTTGTGATATTTGTGATGAATGGACCTGTCTATTCATTTCTCGTGGAAGTTTCTCTGGGTAAACCACTACGAATTCACATGAAAATTGAAATAACCTCTACCACCAATTCAGTTGTCTAGCTAATTCCACCAGCCTTCGATCTTGACTTACCGGAGAGTGAGTGTGACAGATGAGAATAACTACTTATTGACGGAGGAACCGTGAATAAGTTATTCACAAAGTCGTGCAATCATATCCGCTCGTTTCAATAATCAATGGGTGAGATGTATTTTTAAACTTTGATCGATAATAAATATCTCTGACTGGTAATAATATATTTTTAATCTGGACCATCCAAAGCACTTTTAGATGCACGAGATTGAGTTTCGTAAAAATTATTCACGGCTCCTTCGTGAATAAGTTAATCGCATGACAGATATGTTAGAGAAATAATTAATTGCGTGTTACAGTAACTTTCAAAAAATTTCCGATTCCAAGAGCACTAAATTTCACCAGAAATGCTACATTGACCGCACATTTATACCACACGATTGGGGTTCACTCTTGAGTCCTACAAAAATAAAAAAAAAATATTCATAACACTATAATGTTTCATAGGACTCTGTTAAAAAAAATTAGCTTCAACGGATAATAGTAATTATTTTTTCTAGTTTCAATTTTGTCCATACGAATTCAAAAAAAATATTTACCGATATTCGTTGGAGTTAATTTTTTATAGAACCCCATAAAATATTATTTCTCCTAAAATTTATGGATATTTTTATGTATTTTTTTAGGATATAGAGTAAGCCCCACACACGTATGATAGACATGTGAGGTAAACTTGTGCAGCAAGCCTAGACTTTCTGTAATTTCATTACCGTGTGTAATGTGTGCGGGACCAATCACTCATTCAAATGTAAGTGTGTGTTTAGATGTGTAAGTTGGTGTGGTACTAGAATCATTGTTTCGAAATTTGAATGTGTAAGTGGGTGCTTGGGTGTGTATGTGTAGAACTCACCACTCATGTGACTATGAATATATGTTTGGATGTGTTAATAAGAGTGGTGCTAGCAAAGTCGTTCTTCGAAGTCTGCTCCGTCAATTTCCGCCCTGTCACATGGCAATCAAGTAGGTGGGCCGACGTCGGTTTCGATCGAGGGAAAGCAAAAGCAAAAGCAATCAATCGGTGACGTTAAATTTCTCCTCGCTCGGGCAAGTAGAGGTAGCCCATTCTTCATTGGCATCTCCTGATCGTTCCACTGCGGAAGGTCATGATTCGAGTCTCGTCATAAACGTTTAGGATTTCAGGACTATAGAAAGGATCTGACTTTTCTTATACTACTACATGTATTATCCGGTGGTGATTATTTGAGAACAAGTAGGAGATTAAATTTTCTAAGGCTAAGATTAAATTTTCAAAGTAAAATTTTTTCAGTATATATATTAAATTTTCAAAGGCTAAGATTAAAAGTTGTTGATTCGATGGTAATTAAGGTAGGTGCAGATGGTACTCCAGAAGGGCGTTCAGTGTAACTGATACCACACAACAACAATTTTCTTATCCTATAAGAGAAAAACTTATTCGCAGAGCTCTGTGAATAAGGTTTTACAGAAGTGAATTGCGGCCGTCTAAAAGTGTGTTAGACAGTTCAGATTTTAAACAAACTTCTTCGGGGAAGGATTAAACTTTTTCTGGAAAAAATTTGTTCAATATTCAGAGCATTGATTACCGAAACGAACGGTTAATATTGTGCATGTTCCGTTTTTAACTTATTCACGGAGCTCCGTTTCTCTCATCCTACAAACCACAGTTACCCTGAAAAACTAGTACAATTACAACGAAATTAAATTATGAGTTGTGCAGGTGTGATGTGCTTGGGCACTCCCTTCCATCCGTCCCTGAACACAGATGAGTTTGAAATTGTCACAGATGTGTTTGAAATCGTCGAATGTGTATGAGCCCCGCAAGCATCGTACTATTTGAGCCACGTGTGTCATACAATGCGAAACAAATATTTACACCGACGGTGTAAAGATGAACGAAGTGCATGGATACAGATGATTTTGCTTAATTACTTTCTTGAGCCTATTGCTTACGAGAAGAGAAATACAACTGATGAACAGTATGTACGTATTAATCATACTCCATCTCTCGGCGAAGGGTATAAACAAAAACCAACAATAGAACGCCGCCGACGGCCCACACCAACCAATCCAAGCCCTTGCCGGCGAATATGTCCATCATGAAAAAGAAACCTAGCGCGCCCAAGAAAACGCCGGCGTAGCTGCAGAAGTTCGCAGCGTTCGGGTGGTGTTTCTGCAGCATAATCCCCGACATGGTAAACGCGAAGCCGAAAAGCGTGGTTGCCCCAACCGAAGTAAACATAATAGACGACAGCGATGACGGATTAGCAGACGACGAATCACCCTGCTGTAGCTGTTTCCGGTAAATCATTAGAGCCAAGGCAGCTTGGAAAGTCAGGCCCAGAAATGTTTTACCCAACTTGAAGAGACCCTTGTCGTCATCGTTGCGGCCTCGTGGCTCCTGATCCCTTGGTATCTCGGCATCATCGGTGTGACCTCGTGGCCCCTGCCTTGGTATCTCGGCAGCATCGTTGCGGTCTGGTGGCCCCTCCCTATCTCTACCAGTACTAGGAGCAGCCGCAGAACCATTAGTCGTACCAGTATGACTACTACCACTAACGTCGTCTGCGGTTGGTTGTTGGGGACTCCCACCGGCCGACAGCTGAATGGATCTCCCCGAGATCACCGCGTCGTGCTTTGGATTACCCTCAGCTCCGGTACTGGCGCCCGAACCCTCTACTTCCTTCTGCGTGAGCCGGGAACTCATTTTCAGCAGCTTTGACTATCGTTTTCCAAGAATCTAAGATGGATATGAAAAAACAAGTATAGAAAGAGGCAAATAGGCAATAAGCGGGGAAAAATACGACTTGTACAGAGGCTGAACAGCCGAACTTATGGAGGAAAGAAAGGCATTATTGACATTTCGATTACCAAATTTACTTCCGTGCCGTTTTGGTCCCCAACATGTTTGCAATTGGTATGTTGAGAACCAAAACGACACGGAAGTAATACTCTAGATCCCTAAAAATGTCAATAAGCCAGAAAATAAGTATAGATTACACCCAAAATATGCTTATTGAACCCCACTTTAGACGTGTAATTTGCCCGCGGGTTGCCCCAGCCAAGATTTGTAATGCTTTTACTACTGTTTCCAATATTAATGGAAAGTTTGGAAATTCGGGAAAAGGAAGAGGTAGAGGGAATGTTATGGAATATATAATTAAACTGGTCATATTATTTGGTCTTAATTTTTTGATATATTCTTTGTCGAGCTTCTAATAAAATTTTGTTAGCTATTAAAAAAGAATTCGTCATATTAATTGGGTATGTACATATCGTGTGGTAACTTTATGTAATGTTGAGATCCCCCTGCTTAATATGCCAAGTTTTCTGCGAGGGCAGCTTTAGAATTAGAGATGCCTGGAGACAAAAACAATAGAAAAAAAAATCTAATGTTACAATTTCATGTCATAAAATTGAGTGTCACTCGACATTTGACAATGCTAGTTTTCCTTTTTTATATCAGCAAAAGGAAGATATTTATAATTCATAATTAAACTAAGTATCTTAAACTAAATTGATGAGTCTGTTAAACTTAGTTTTCTAACTAATTCGTGATTATACGAAGATACTTATACATAGATACTCCTATCATTGTTCAAATCAACACCAAAATGGTACCTCAAAATCCAAGTCAAGTCTCCACGCGGTTGTGAAAGTTGTAATGTGAATGGAAGGCCCCAGTTGCGGCATGAATAAAAGATATGGAGAGATACGATTGTCCTTGGCTTGGTTCTTTGTGTTTGGCTCTTCTTAATTGCCAACCTCCTTTTCGTCGGGCGTGGCCGACATATGATTGTCCGTGGCTTAGGTACCGACCTAGGGGCATGTTTGCCCTTCGGTTGTGATGCCTCTATTGTTGCCTTGTTCTCGCTCAGCATGTATTCTTGTTTTTCTATTATTAATTATACATAAGCAAAAAAATATGGAGAAATAGTTGAGTTCCCATGACAACAACTGTATCTCGCCTTATGTCCCGCCCTATGTTTTTCGCAAAAATGGATAAAAACAACATAGGACATAAAGTAGGAATTAACCCAAAAAAACCCACACCCTAAACAAGTAATCCTAAACCCAAAAATCAATATGCCACCATCTTCCTGCAAGATAGGTGCCCGGTGATCGACTTGGAGTTGAGATTACGGCCTGTTTGTTTGGAGGAGTATAAACAAGGCAGATATGGATGGCACCTGGATATAATAATTCGGGTGGATAGAGATATATATCCGATGTTTCTTGCACTTTAATCCCACGCGGATGCTCCCTCTGTCCCCATTTAGAAACAAAATGTTTATTGAAAACATATATAGGGCCCGCATGCTCAACCTTTAATCCTTTATTTCTTAATTTCAAGAAATTGTCGAGGTTGAAATAAAATCCCACACGAGTCTGATTCTGCATTTTGAGTTTAGTTTGCAGATTATAATAGCCATTTAGTGTGTATATAATTTTTTTAATTTGGTCTTGCAGATTATGTTCACGAATAAAAGATACTTCTAAATTTTTAAGTCACAAACCAAAAAGATTAAACCCTACATTTTGTTTATCGCTTAATGGAAACTAGTACAATTAATTTTGTGCAAGTAGCGCTTGTGCGCACTACAGGATCCTCGAGTTCGCAATTCTTATATAAGGCTTTAGAATGCTGCAACTAAGGTTTTCGAGAAGCTCATGTGAAGGACTTGAGAAATAGTGGAGTGGCCCCAAGCCCACAACAACTCTCTCTCATCACATTTGTTATGCGGTCCGTTATGCTTTACGCATGACTCGATCCACATAAGTTCTCTTCAAACTCCAACTTTTGTGCTTACAATATTGTCTTATTATTTTATTGTTGTGTCGGTGTCTGCTGTTATTATAATTTACAGAAATTCTAACGAATATTTGCAACAATTTGTACTCAATTTTCTCGAACCATTTACAACGATTCGGTAATTGATTCTATCGTAACCACATCAATGTGCACCCCTAGATATAGAAAGGAAATTTTCTGAGGAGGTGCCTGCTAGATGGGACCCCTCCCGGGTTCAAACTATTTATCTAAATCGTTCAATGTAGTTTGTTGAATCGGTAAATCCCATTCATTATGCACATGAAGCTAAAATAATGGGGTATCTGAGTATACTCCTGTTCCAAGAATAATCCGGTGACATTAGTCTAAGCAAGATGGCAACTGGCAGGGCAGGTGGAACATCAAATCGCAAGAAGCTTTCTCTATCTCTCTTCTATATCATGATCTTTACTAATTTTCATGGTCAAGATTCTGCTCCCATTTTCGTTGTCACTTTATCTGATAGAGTCCACTGATATGAAGGGATGTGAGAGATTTGGCTTCAATTTCATGGAAATTATAAGGTTCAGGAGGAGCGAGAAATTTTGTGTTAGTGGGATCAAGTTAAGAATGACCGAGGGAAAAAATGACCAAGGAAAAATATAGTGGACAAATACCTACTAATTTACTTCTGGTTATGAGGAGAGTAACACGGTTAAATGTGCGACAAGGGGTAGAAGAAGTGTATGTTGTACTTCCCGCTAGTGGATGGTAGGGATGGGACTCCCTAAAATTAGTTGAGACGAGCGTAAATTGGTTCGGATAGTCTAAGTTATATTCAACCCAATGTAGCTAGGTGCAGCCGTGCAGGGGCCATGCTAGGTGACTCTACTTGTGTGTGTGTACCTTATTATATACATCCAGTATAAATCTAGCCCGTTTCGTATTAAGATTATTTAGGCTGATTCTCAAGAATCGTGGAGGTATTGGCCCAAAATTTCCCAGACTTTTCAAAATTTTGACGGTGGAGCTTTTAGATTGTGACTATATATGCATCATGGACCACTCATTTTTTACTAATAAAAAAGGGCGGAGGAAGGGATTGTTAGGCCTAAGCGTGATTGCAAGAGGCGGTAGAGTTTGAGAACTAGAAGCATCGTTAGTAGTGCAATTAATTACAGGAATGCTACATACACTACACACTTTCACTACATCATCCACTACATTCTTTATGAAACTCATTTCGGGTCCAACAAAAAATACAGAAAAATATCCATAAATTTTAAAATAATATTTTTGGGGGCCCTGTACAAAATTAGCTTTAACCGGTATCGGTAAGTATTTTTTCTCAATTTATAGGAGCGAAAATGCTCAACTGCGCAGTTTCAAACATACGAACCCAGAAATAATATTTATCGATACCCGTTAGAGCTTATTTTTTACGGGCCCCCCTAAAATATTATTTTAAAATTTATGGATATTTTTCTGTATTTTTTGTTGGATCCGAAATGAGTCCCATAAAGAATGTAGTGAATGATGTAGTGCAAGTGTGTAGTGTATGTAGCACTCCTCAATTAATTATGTGAGTTTATTCTAAATTTTGATTGTCGAGGTTGAAAAAAATCCCACACGATTGTCTGATTCTGCATTTTGAATTTAGTTTGCAGATTATAATAGCCATTTAGTGTGTATATAATGTTTTTAATTTTGGTTTGCAGATTATGTACACGAATAAAAGTTTATTCTAAATTTCAAGTCACAAACCAAAAAGATTAAATTCTGCATTTTGTTTATCACTTAGGCTCCGTTTGTTTGGACGTAAAATATTTTCCGGTAAAATGTTTTACCTATTTTCCGGTGTTTGGTTGTGTAAAAAATGAGGAAAATATTTTACATGTAAAACATTTTCCATCAATTGGATGAAAATGACTTACCCTTAAATTTTTCGTAAGTTATTTTCCGAAATAAACCTACTGCCTTCTCTTGCAATTCTCACTGCTCAGTTTCCTCGACCGCCAATCCTGACCCACGTTCAATTCCAATAATCTCATATCTATCCACCGTTTAAACTCCCCTCCTCCCTCTTTACAATATTTTGTTGATTTCCGAAAATATTTTCAAGTGCCAACCAAACACCGGAAAATAAAAGTTTGAAATTTATTTTCTGAAAAAACATTTTACATCGAAACAAACGGAGCCTTAATGGCAACTAGTGCAATTAATTACTCCCTCCGTCCCGATTTGTTTGTCTCATTTTTTATTTTTTGAGAGCGTTTGACCTCTAAAAAAATTGTCTACAATTTTCAATTCGTAATATTTTCAATATGCATATGGATCTTGTTTGGTAGATTTTAATTAGTTTTATTATACAAAATCTTCAAGATCATAAAAAAATATTATGAAATGTAAGATATAAATATATTTTCGAAAGACACGAATTTAAACAATTTGACAAATAAATTAGGACGGAGGGAGTATGTGCTAGTAACCTTGCACCATAGGGTCATTGGTCTGCAATTCTTAATGCTGAAGAATGCTGCAATTGAGGTTTCCACGAAGCTTCCTTGTTTCCGTGAAGGATTTGAGAAATAATGGAATGACACCAAGCCACCGACAACTCTCTCATCACATTTCTTATGTGGGCCTTGAGTTACCTTCTCTTTTCAATGGCAGTGGTGGAATAATCTCTTTATTAGGTTTTATAATGAAATTGATATGTTTCAAGAAAGTGAGAAAAAAATAAGGGTTTTCTAGTTTGGCTGATTTCCTTGATATATATATGATGTTCTAAGCATAATGTTACATCCAAGTTTAGGAACCTATACGAAGAAATCAGTGAGGTTTTATCGGGTTCCTAGCCTCCTAGTAGACAAGCTTATAAAATGGAGGTCCTATGGTTTTATTTCAAAAAAAAAATTGATATTATTTTTCAATTTTTTTTTTTTGAAAATCACCACTTTCAAGCAAAATTAAAGAAGTCAACTTTTTTTAGTTTTTTTCCTATTCTAAAATTGGTTATTTTTCAAAATAATAGGGTAAAAATAAAAAATAAACATTTTTAGATGGTGATTCGAGATGAGCGAATAAATTCTGGGGGGCATGACGTGGACCGGCTGTCGAAACATGACGTGTTTTGCTTCACCGATAAGCATGAAGACTTTCTAGAGCTTTTGAAGGCTTTTCGGCTTTTCGCTCGGAGGCCATTGTGGACTTTTATGAATCTTTGTTCGAAGACTTTCTGGAAAATGTTTCTGACGAGCTCTAAATTATGAACTCTTCGGATCATTAGAAGGCCGAGGAAGAATCCAAAAGGGTCAAAACTGGATTGCCCGGTCCTTTATATGGATTGGAGAGGATCTTGTTTCTAGATAGAAACTTCAGTAGTACTGCAACATTTCCCAGCAATGAAAATTTCATCTAAGCAATGCTATGGTAATCATGTCTAACTTAGGATCACAGTTTAGATATCATGTGAGGTGTCAGCATTACATTGATAAACAACATGACAAATAGAACATATTTTATCAATATAGTAGTGACATATGATGTACATAATATTCAAAATGTATTACTCAAACATGATCAACACAAAGATAAGTGAATTCTTAATCCCAAGTGATCGAGTTCATGGTAGTAAATTAGTATTGACATTTCAATATTTCATAAGCACTATATTATTAGTAATAAAACAGAAAAATTGTGGATTAAACATTTGACCTCCAGTACGCCCGAGGACTTTAGCCTCATTCTTTACTAACCAACTAGTCCCCCAAGTCATCACTACTAGCCTTGACCACCACCGGCGCCGCTAGCTACCCCTTCCTCTTTCCCACTCCCTCTTTATCTCTATATGTAAGTAAACAGAATAAAAGAAATAGGAGTATTACAATTGATGATTACGTACGTATTAATCATTATATTTGCCTGGATCAGCCTGTGAGAAACAATTGAACGACAGATTATATCTCGAGCTCTCTGCGAAGGGTATAAGCAAACACCAGAAACAGAACGCCGCCGACAGCCCACACCAACCAAACCAAGCCCTCGGCGGCGAATATGTCCATCATGAAAAAAAAACCTAGGGCGCCCAAGAGAACGCCGGCGTAGCTGCAAAAGTTCGCGACGTTCGGGTGGTGTCTCTGCAGCATCATCCCCGACATAGTGAACGCGAAGGCGAAAAGCGTCGTTGCCCCAACCGTAGAAAGCAGGGCAGATGACAGCGACGACAGATGAGTGGACGAATCGCCCTGCGGTAGCTGTTCCCGGTAAATCATTAGACCCAAGCCGGCTTGGAAAGTCAGGCCCAGAAATGTTTTAGCCAATTTGAAGGGACCGTTGTTGTCATCGTTGCGGTCTCGTGGCCCCTTCCGGCTTGGTATCTCGGCATCGTTGCGGCCTCGTGGCCCCTCCCCCTCCCTTGGTATCTCGGCATCGTTGCAGTCTCGTGGCTCCTCCCTTGGTCTCTCGGCATCGTTGCTGTCTCGTGGCCCCTCCCTTGGTCTCTCAATGTTCAAGGCTCCGTCTCTCCCATTAGTAACGGTACTAGTACTAGGAGCAGCAGAACCACTAGTAGTACTAGTACTCGTAGTATTACTACCACTAACTGCGGTAGTGGTTGGTCGGAGGGGACACACGGTCCCTCCGGCCGACAGCGAGGAGGACGATGCAGATGCAGCATCATGATCGCGAGGCGCGGAAGAGGACGCCAGCAGGGTGCGAGCCGGGATTAATGTATGGTCAGCTGGATGACCCTCAGCTCCGTTGCAGGTCCCCGAACCCTCACCCGCTTTCGGCCATGTGATCGGAAGTTACGGCAAAATCGCAACGATAGATAAACAAACAAGTATACATTACAGTTCCTAGCTAGGGTTTTGGCTTGTTTTTGTGTTGGTGGTAATAAAAAGAGGCGATGAGTGGGAAAAAACACTTGTACTGAGGCTGTATTTATGCAGAAAATAAGTACTAGATTACACCCAATTTATGCTTATTTAACCCCACTTGAGACGCGTAATTTGCCCCAGCCCATTTTGAAGCTCTAGTACTTGGAAAATTCACGGGTGGCAAATAGAAATTAGGAGGCATAGAAGTGAGTCATGAGCTGTGGGTTTTTTTTTTTTTTTTTTTGGGCTGCGCGTAATTTCCTAGCAACTTCCCAACCGTTAATTCTCGTTAATTTCCTAGCAAAAAGGAAGTAATTTATAATTCGTAATTAAACTAGATAGACAAATATCTTAAGCTAAATTGATGAGCATATATGTTAAATTAAATTTCTCATAACTAAACAAAGATAGTTATACTACATAGATATCATTATTCAAATCAACACCAAAATGGTGGCCTCAAAATCCAATTCATGTCTGAACGCGATTTATTTTGCTTTTTGTCTTCAGATCCTTCCACGCACCTTCCTTATGTTTGAAGTAAATTTAAAATATGGAGAAATACCATTGTCCAACCTCTTTTTTTTTTTTTTTCCCAGGCGTTGTTAAAGCATCAACCTTAAAACTAATTGATAATGAGTGGAGAGGTCACCCAGGCTCATATACTTGTTTTAGAGGAGATAATTAACCGATATTGGACAATTTTCAACAGGCGTGGCCAATGGCAACTCTAGGAATTGGGATTAGTGGTGTCAATCAATAATTTTGTAGCATCACAATATTTGTCATATTCACCATATTTCTCTAATAAAATTAACAAGTAAATTAATTGCACTTCTCCGACCACAAATAGAAGTCTGATTAAAATGCAGGTATAAATATTATATTAGTTTTGTGGTTAATTTAAAAAAATTCTATGAAATTGGCCCATACAAATTCCTTAGGTTAAAATTTTTCCAAAAATACTGACATTTGTGGAAAAGATTCCTAAAATTTCAAGATATTACTTATTTTTAGGTTGCATGTATAAACGTAAATGACATTTATGCATATACGTATCCACAATCTCATCTCTTTATTGACCTTACAAGTACACATGTAATTTGGACCCTACTAGTCGTAAATTTTGTGTCTGCCACTCAACATATATACTACGGTTTGCACACACACAAAAATGGTATGAACTTTTTTAATTGACCAGATTCGATTCTCGAAGGAATTTGCCGAGTTAAAGTTTGATTTACACGCAGTTCTATTTCAATTGATTAACTGGGTTTTACACTGACGAAAAAGTGAGAGAACGAAGAAAGAAGAGAGTGGGAGACGACGGAGGTTTCTTGTAGGTTGGTGGGGTTTGCTTTTGTATCAGCATGACGTGTCCAAAATCGATCCAAACATATTGGATTATTGGGGTGGAGGCATCACAGCCTCTAGATTTTTTAGAACATCTGCACGTTGTTCGTTCGGAGAATCAAAATCCTTGGATACGGTCTCAAAGAACCTCCCCCAAAATTCCAAATGAAAAAGGCCCTGGATGGGTTCAAAGACAATTTGCAAGCATGTGGGTTCACATGACACCAGTGGCATGATGGTGGCGTCGTCAGTACTGGACGCGGCCGGCATATGATTGGTTAATTGTGGCTTAGGTACCGATCGACCTTGTGGACATATTTGCCTTTGATTGTGATGCCTCCGTTGTTGCCTTGTTCCCGCTCTATGTGCATTCTTGTTTTTCTATTATTAATAATTTTCTTTCTTCGCTTTAAACAAAAAAGATGGAAAAACGTACGGTTGAGTACCCAATATTAGACAACTGTATCTTGTCACAAAAATGGATAAAAACAACATTGGACAAATAGTAGGAACCCAAAAAATCCCACACCCTAAACTCGTAATCCTGAACCCAAAAATCAATATGCCACCATCTTCATGCAAGCTAGGTGCCCCAGGGAGGTGATCGACTTGGGGTTGAGATTACGGCCCGTTTGTTTAGAGTACAAATATAGAAGGCGGATATGGACGGCACTCGGATATAATAATTCAGGCGGAGAGAGATATTCAATGTTTGTTATATACGTTTTGGTCCGACCGGATATATATATATATATATATATATATATATATATATATATATATATATA
>BPLS01000532.1:952618-973107 GCA_019656275.1 Rhododendron kiyosumense
ACCCATTGGAGGGGGAAAAGTTTTGGACGCTTTTCCAAATTTTATAAGGATTGGAACATTACCAAAATATCCCTTTGGCCCCGCCTTCCCTGCCCTTTAATTACTCGATGGAAGAAGAAGAAGAAGAAGAAGAAGATGATGATGATGATGATGATGATGATATTCCTTTTTTTTAATCAGCAAGGAAGATATTTGTAATTCATAATAATAATTAAACTACATTAATGAGTATCTTAAACAAAGTTGTTTAGATAGACGTAATCGAAAACTATCAAATAAGATCTATATTTCATATTCAATTTTTACCGTTCGGATCCTTTCGCACAGCTTACTCGGCCCGTGAAAGTTGTATTGTGATTTGAAGGCCCAAGTTAAATAGATGGAAAAATAATCAAGTGGCCCCAACAAAACTGTATCTGGTCACATTTGTTATGACCATCACAAGATGCACAACAAAGTAACAAAACAAACAAACAAAATATAAAGAAAAGTCGTTCACGTCAGATTCAATCACTCTCGCTCGTAGAGGAGGTTGGAGGATTGTCACTGCTGTGTCCTTATAGGGTTGAATAAGTTTCTTCAAAAATCTCTTAATTTGTTTAGTAACATTATGAAACTCATCGATCCTTCCCCTCGATGTATTTTTTGTTGAGTTTTAATAAAATTTTGCTGTCTATAAAAAAAAAAAACATTATGAAACTCATCAAACTTGGCATTTGATACTATGTTTCAAGAAAGAGAGAGGGAAAAGAGCTTTATTGTTGCGAAATTTTCCTCCGCTCATCTCTCTCTTCTCTTTTTTGTGGTGATCAGGAGTTGTTCAAATTCTGGCTTGGAGAGGAACTGATTAATTTTTCCCATTTCAAATATTCTGTTTTATTTTTTGGGTTCAAGAATAGACACCCAAAAGTATTTGCCTATTTGGGTTGAAGGAGAAAGAAAGTTGGTGTGGAAAAGTTAGCTGATCGAATACTTTTGGGGTTCTATCAGTATACGTGGTCTTTAGATTTTGGATTGTTGGAGAGAAAAGGTGCGTGGACAGTAAATTTGGAACTTTTACTCTTTATGGACCACTGTGACTATTAATCGTACCTTTTCTCAATAAAAAAAATGAGAAAAACTTCTTTATTGAGGATACCATAAAGAAGTTTAGGGAGGTACATCGGGATCGTCTAAAATTATTTTAGATGGTCCGAATATTAATGAATTTTTTTGGAGAAAAGTAATTAAAATTCGGACCATTCAAAAATGTTTTAGATGGTCGCGATTTATTTTATCCGTAAAGAACTTATTTAAGACTCCACCATGAATAAATAAGTATCTCCCGACAAAAATACCTACAGAAGCAACCAAAAGTCAAAACACTTTTTTTACCAACGAGAGCGAAGGTGGCTCAAGAAGTTATAAATGAAAGCAATCTCTATGACTGTTAGATCACTTTCTGTTAAATTTTTAGTTGTCAGATCATTTCTTTTTTTTAAAAGATACAGAGGAATATTCTCCTCATAAATCTGCTATCTCTCTCTATCCTCACTTTTTAAGTATCATATCTCTATGTAATTGTTGTCTTTAATGATCAAATATAAAAATATCTCAAAATGATAATTGACGCTTTATAGATAAAAAATAATAATCTATTTAAGTTGAGACTATGTTAATTATATTCCAATGTGTCTTTAGGCAAGGACATCTGTTAGTTCTTTTAATAGAGAGCAATACAAAATTAAGTTATGAGAATTGACCCAGAGACGAAAAAACTGATTCCATTGAAACTTAATCAAGTGTATTGGGGTTCACCTTTGTTGTGGTATGAACAATCAAAGCAATGATTTGAACATTCCTGAAATTATAATTTTCGGTTTTGACTAAAATTGCTGAAATAACCTTTAATCCTTTATTTCTTTCAAAATATTGTCGAGGTTAAAAAAAAATACCACACGAGTCTGATTCTGCGTTATGAATTCAATTTAGTGTTAAAATAATTTTTTTTAATTTGGTTTGCAGATTATGTACATGAACAATACTTAAGTCACAAACCAAAAAGATTAAATTCTGCATTCTGTTTAAATTCTGCAAGTAACCCTGCACCACATGGTCCTCGGTCCGCAATTCTTAATGCCTAAGAATGCTACAAATGAGGTTTCCGCGAACCTTTCATGTTACAAATAGTGGAGGCCCCAAATCACCAACTACTCTCTCTCTCCCTCTCTCATCACATTTCTTATGCGGGCCCTGAGTTACTTTCCTTTTACAATGGCAGTGATGGAATAATCTCTTTATTATGCTTTATAATGAAATTTGATATGTTTCAAGAATGTTAGAAAAAAAAAAAAAAAGGTTTTCTAGTTTGGCCAATTTCCTTGATGTATATGATGTTCTAGCCTCCTATATGAAGAAACCAGTGGGATTTTTCCGGGCTCCTAGCCTCCTAGATGAACTTATAAAATGGAGGTCCTATGGTTTTATTTCAAAAAAAAAACTGAGTAAAATTTGGATGACATTATTACAAGAATCTCAGCACAAGATCGATGTTTTCCTTGTTTCGTGTTTACTTTAAACTTAATATTAAAGGTTCGACACAAGAGAGTCTAATCTTGTTATGCTATTTGTTTTTTAGTTTTTGATGTACCAATGAAAAGTATTAGAGTGTGACAAATCTTCTTTTTGTGTTATTTACCAAAACGAGTGTTAAAGGTTCTGACTTAAGTAAATCTAGTAATTTTTGCTAAAGTGATCGAGGTATCACAACAACAACAACAAAAACAAAGAAAAACAGAATGCTTAATTGATCTTATAAGTGCAACGTTTGTTTCATATATATATATATATATATATATATATATATATTTATATATATATATATATATATATATATAGGGATTTTCAAGTGAGGGATCCCTCATTTTGTTAAAATACGGGACTTTCATTTCCCGATCAAATTTTGAAAATCTGAACCGTTCAATATGTGCAGAACGTGATTTTAAGGGTTATCGCGAGAAATCGACAAAAAAAATGACCGAGAAGGGCTTCATCCGAGCAGTTTTTTTTAACCGTTCAATGAAAACTGCTCCGATGAAGTCTTTCCCCGTCATTTTTTTTGCTGATTTCTCACGAGGACCTTTAAAATCACGTTCTGATCACTTTGAGCGGCTCGGATCATCGAAATTCAATCGGGAAGGGCAGTCCCGCATTTTAATAAAATGCGGGATCCTTCACCGGCATGCTAAGGTAATCTGTACTGAAAATTTGGCGAAAACAAGTTCCTAATTAATTTGAACTAAAAACAGCCGCAATCATCATCTCAACCTTCAATTAATGTATTCTACAAATCAATAGTAGTAACTAGGTTTGCCAAAACAAAACAAATGTTGTAATTAATGAAACAAATTAAGGAACCTATACTTTGCCGTATCTATCTCATCATCTATTATTAGCGTCAAGATCTTTTTCTGACTTAAATGGTCAATCACTGTTTAATTTAATAGGGACAAAAAAACATGCTATGTGTCATGTGCATCTTAAATTCATCTTTATGGTTCTTTGGAATTCAATTATTGAAGTCAAAAAGCTGGCTGGAGATGTCGACATGTAGACCTAACAGTTGGGAAACTTCTTGATCACGTGTGTATATATATATATATATATATACGGGAGAAAATCTTTGGAGCTAGCTGTGAACAGTTGTTTACGGCGCTAATTGCAGCCATTTAAAAATATTTTGGACAATTCGAATGTTATGAAACTTTTCCGAAAAAAAGTTTTAACTCTTTTTTGAAAAAGTTTTATTTAAATTCGAACTGTCCAAAGCCGAAACAGGCTACCGAAATCGTGTGGAGCCAGCCGTGAACAAGTTTCTCTCATATGTACAAAGTAAAAGAATGTTAGGTGGCGTTTGCAATATTAATATTACTCCTGAATTTGTATTTCATGGGATCAGATTGTGATTGAGTTCAGTAGTATTAATATTAAAATGCTAAAATCATTTTCCTTTGGTGCCATCATAACCACTTGGGGGAAAAGTTTTGGACACTTGGCCAAATTTTATCTGGCTTGGAACGACATTACCAAAATATTCCTTCGGCCCCACCTTCACTGCCCTGTACTCGATGGAGAGAGAAGAAGAGGAAGATATTTGACTATTATCCCCCCTTTCTTTTTTAATAAGCAAAAGGAAGATTTTTGTATTTTTTATAATTAAACTAAATTAACGAGTATCTTAAACAAAGTAGTCTAGATAGTTAAGATATCAGGAATCCGCAAATCACCACCAATATATATAGTAGGAGTACCTCGAAATCCAATTGAAGACGACCTCGTTTTTGAAGGTGTCAATGGATAACAATTCCACTGTTCGAATACTTCCGCACAGCTTCCTCGGCCAGTGAAGGCCCAAGTTAAACAGATGGAAAAATAATCATATCTGGTCACATTTGTTTTGTTAATGCGGGCTCTATGTTTAGCATGTGCATGGTAGAATCTATATTAAACAAGAATAAAATTATATCCAACACATCAAAGTAACAAAACAAACAAAATATAAGAAAAGTCTTCCAACTCTGACGTTGGATTCATCGCTCTTGCTCGTGGAGAAGGTTGGAGGATCTTTATTGTGTCCTTCAAAAATCATTATGGGGTTGAATATGGTCTTTGAAAATCTCTTTGTTTAGCAACATTATGAAACTCGTATTCAAACTCGATAGTTTATATGTTTCAAGAAAGAGAGGCCAGGGGAAAAAAGAGCTTTATTGTTGCTGATTTTTCCTCCACTTATCTCTCTCTCTCTCTTATTTATTTTTTATTTTTGCGGTGATCAGGAGTTGTTCAAATTCTGGCTTGGAGAGGAACTGATTTTCCCGATTTCAAATTTTCTGTTTTATTTTTTGGGTTCAAGAATAGATCGAGAAAGTGCGTATTTGGGTTGAAGGAGAAAGAAAGTAGGTGTGGAAAGTTAGCTGATCGAATACTTTTGGGTGTCTATCAGTTTACGCGGTATTTGGATTGTAGGAGAGAAAAAGTGCGGGGACAGTAAAATTTGGATTGTGGAACTTTTCTCTTTATGAACCACAGTGATAATTAATCGAACCTTTTTTGCAATTAAAAAAAATACCAACAAGAAGTCAAGGCACTCTTCTTTTCTTTTCTTTTTTGCCAACAAGAGTGAAGGAGGCTGGTGATCTTGAATATGAGCACATCTTCAATGGATCTTGTGGGTGTCTAGCCTTCTCGCTCTAACTTGCACAATGAATGCACAATTAAGACTTGGCCAGAGTATTCTCGGCAAGGCGGTAAGAGGATGAAAATATGCAAAGAGTAAAACAAGAAACTAGGGTTTTAAGTTTGAGTTTAGATGTATCCTTTTTAGGCTGCATCACTTGGTATTTATAGAGTCTGCTTGGCTTGCTTTCCAAGTATAGGCACATGCCTTGTACGGGTCGGTTGGAGTCATCGAGACGTCAAAGATAAGGCTAGATAACCGTTCTTGGGGTGAGCTGGCATCCTTATGTGCTTTGATCATTATCTCTTAGCGTAACCATTTCCCGTGTTTGGGGGAAACGTGGTATTGAGAATGGCCAAGCCCTAACTTTGGCCGAGCCAGGAAGCAAACGGCTCAGGAAGACAAAGGGACGTGATGAAGTCATCTGTCTGTGCTTTGACTTTGACCGAGCCAAAGAGCTCTTTTTTCGGCCGAGGCGTTGAGTAGTGAGATGAGATCCTAGCTTATCCAAGCTTTGGACTTCGCCGAGCTCGGGCTTTGACGACGTTAGGCTCGGCTATAGCTTAGCCCAGATCCGTCTCCGTTGAGGACGTGGACCGAGCCAATTGTTCGGCCTACTACAATCTTTTTAACGAAAATCTCTGTAAAAATTAATTTACAGAGGTGAATCTCATCCGTTCAAATTATTGACTGGAAAAACTCATTATATTGAAACTTAACTAAAGTGTATTGGGGCTTACCTTTGTTGTGGTATGAACAATCAAAGGAATGATTTCAAACATTCCTGAAATTATAATTTTCGGTTTTGACTAAAATTGCTGAAGTAACCTTTAACCTTTATTTCTTTCAAAAAATTGTCGAGGTTGAAAAAAATACCACGCGAGTCTGATTCTGCATTTTGAATTTAGTTTGCAGATTATAATCATAGCCATTAGTCTTTATAAATTTTTTTAATTTGGTTTGCAGATTGTTTACACGAGTAAAAGTTTATTCTAAATTTTACGTCATAAACCAAAAAGATTAAATTTTGCATTTTGTTTATCACTTAATGGCAACTAGTACGATTAATTTTGTGCAAGTAGTCCCTTGCACTACAGGATCCTCGAGTCCGCAATTCTTAAGGCTTTTTTTTTTTTTTTTGCTTGGCTAAAAGAAATTTCATAGAACTCAAAAGGTTACATCGAGGGGGAAGGTTAAGGAGCGAACATGTTCAACTCAACAGGGGAAAGGGAAGACAATAATCATCCAGCTGGAAGTTGAACGATAATCATCAAAACAAATTACAAATTAAGCGATCGAATGCCATCTAAAAATCTTTTGAAATCCTCCATAGTGTACATCCTAACATTGAATTTGACTTTAATCCACATCGCAATTCTTAAGGCTTAAGAATGCTACAACTAAGGTTTCCACGAAGCTTCCTTTATCCTGTAAAATATTTGAGAAATAGTGGAGTGGCCCCAAGCCCCCGGCATCTCTCTCATCACATTTCTAATGCGGGGCCTAAGTTACGTTTGCTTTGTTCATTTTTCATTTTAACTTTGTTTTGTTTTTGTTTTCTAATTATTATCCTATTTTTCTCTTCAATTATTATTCTATTTCTCTAATTATTACTTTAATTTCTCTCTATCTCTCTCCACTCATTATCTCTCTCCAACCATTACCTTATTTTTCTCTCCATACACTATTAAAACGAAAATACCCAAAGATAGAAACCAAACAAACCCATTCTTTTTACAGTGGCAGTGGTGGAATAATCTCGGTTATTTGTTTTTTAGTATTCGATGTACCAAAAGAAAAAAAGTACAAGAGTGGGACAAGAGCTAGAGTGTAATCTGTTTTTCCTTATTTATTATTATTTTTTGATTTACCAAAAAGAATATTAAAGGTTCAACTTTAAGTAAATATGGTAATTTTACTAAAGTGATCGAGGTATCATAACAAATACAGAATGTTTAATTTGATTTTAGAAGCCAATTGGGTCAACTTTAAGTGACCCACCACATAAAACTTTTGTCCGTGGCACTGCGGAATATTCCTGGTGTGAAGAAAAAGTCTTGGTCAAAAAGAGCAACACTTAATGATTAAAAAAAAAAAAGGCAACACTTGTATTATCCTCTCAGTGAGAATTACCCACCTTATAACTTTGTTTAGTTGAGGTTTTAAAAAGTTATTTTTGAAAATTGGAGTGATAATGAGTGGAGAGAGATAAAGAGAAAAATTTATTGAAAACTGTGCCGAGAGTTGAAAATTAATCTAAAAAGGGCAACCAAACATAGTGATTGGGCAACCAAACACAGTGATTATTTTCTGGCTAGTTTTGGATTACAAAGTCTTTTTATTTTTTGTTTTTATTAAAAAAATCACATTTGTTAATTTTGAGTCAAATTTTTGTAATTTATTGACTCGTAAAAGACTATCTTTTTATTTTACTTTTTTTTCTTTATTAAAAAAATTATGAGTTCCATTTTATTTTTTTTTACTTATTTTTATCTTTTTGAAAAAAATTATGAGTTTTAATCATAATTTTTGTACTTTTCCGATTCCTCTTGTAAAACGAATCAACAAGTCACAAAAGTTCAACGCAAAGCTAACAAATATAGATTTTTTTGAATAAAAAAAAGTTCTACTTTATTTTTTAATCCAAAACCACGTACCCTCAATATAGCATCTCCTAATCCTAAGAAAGCACCTGTTTTCTATATCCATCTCTCTACTCATTCCTTCTGATCGAATATTAATTAATTTGATCAATGTGAAAGAAGTGGCTAAGCTTTTACTAAAGCAGGACTAATGAAACAAAGCAATATAACCGGCGACAATGCAACTCAAGTTAGGTGTCGTTTGGTTGTTTCCAAATTATTATTATTATTACTATTATTTTGGATAATACTTTAATTTAAATGACAGTTTTCGAAACTTGTTTCTTCCAATTTTGGAAGGATAAACTTTTATTTACGAAATAATATCAAGATGTTATTTCAGAATTCTCAAAAAAAAAAATGTTATATAGGGATAATATGTTAATTTTAGTGTACACAATTTAGACATGTAATTTGCCCCAGACTATTTTAAAGGTTTGGTGCTCAGAAAGTCACGGGCGGCAAATAGAAATTAGGGGGCGTAGAAGAAGTGAATCATGAGCTATGGGTTATATGTTTCCTCGTAATTTATGATGGTGGGGGTTTCCTAGCACCTTCCCATCCGTTAATTCTCGTTAGTTTCTAGATTCAGAGAAACTTATTCACGGCTTCATCATGAACAAGTTTTTTACAGCAGCAACTAATTGTGATCGTTTAAAAATATTTTGGACAGTCCAAAACTTTAATACAAATTTTTTGAAAAAGAGTTAAACTCCTGACCAACTGTTTACACCATATTTCACCGCCTGTCGATAATCGACCGAAAGGTGGCAATTATAATAATGCTTCCTATTTTATTATTATTAAGTGTTCGTATTAATATTAGAACTAGTATTTAGTATTTCTTTTATTATTGTTATTTGCATGCAGGACACTTGGCTTGCTCCTATACATGTAGAAGTTAAAAGGACACTTGTTATGCTCCTACACATTTGAAGGGAAGTGGGAAGTTATTTTGACAAGTGGATGCAAATGATTGAATGAAGACTAGTGGAGAAGTTAGGAAGTTATTTCCTACGTTTGTTGTTTTCTATAAATAGTCTTTTAAGACTTCATTGTAATTCCTCTCCAACAAATCAAAGTCTATCTTTATTTGTCTTAATTTTTGGCACTACTAACCCATTCGGGTTATAACTAGGAGTAGGAGTAGAATTAACTTAATTCTCTTACTTTCGATGAGGATCCGTCCTTCTTGATTGTAACTCTACCTAGAAAAATAACAAAGTCCATGTGTTATTTTTCTTCCGCTCCACCCCACTTCACTAAACCATCAATTCATTCCGCCCAATCGATTTCTTAATCTCACATTTGACTCGACTACCATTTCTCTTCCGGTGAAGTCCTGAAATACGGCGTGGAACCGCGGATCCGTCTTGTGGAGACATGGCCGCATTCGCCCTTATGTCTGTTGTTGGCATTGTTTCCCGAGATCTCTGTCGATTTCGATTGAGGGAAAAATTGGTAAACACCAACCAAACCACCTGAAAGTAAGCCATGAACCACAAGACTTTGATGATTATACTACTACCTTTACCATTCGAAGAAATTACTCTTCGAACCACCGCGCTTGGCCGCCGCCACCACCCCGCCCCACCAAAGCTGTCCGAGGCACCCTCTTAGCCACAAGTTCAAATTCAATACACATATACGTAAATTCCTAATGGCCCCTGTGCATCAACAACCACCACTTTCAACGTGCATGGAATTTTCTCTCGTATCAATTAATTAATCATTGTGTCGCTATTAGCGGTCCCCCTGGCCTGGCCCTCATGGCTTATTTTCTGTTTTATAAAATGAGAGATGACAAATTAAAGTCGGTGCCATGGACAATTCTAATGTGTAATTAAGACACTATCATGGTCCTTCGTCATGATCTTTTAATTAGTGTAAAACAAATGCTACAAACACAAGGCAGGAGATTATCCAAAAAAACAATGATGGAGGCAGGATATATAGCAGGATATGAACCACTTGTATTTCTATAGCAATAACAAAAATTAGATTCCAAATTTTATATGATCGAAGTAACGCATTGAGAAACTTTTATTTTGTTACTATTTAGGATTTTTTTTTTTACAAAAGAATAGTCCATTTTTTTCATTTTCAAAAGCTAAAAATTGAAATTGAAAATGAAAATGAAGAAGATTTTCTTGATTCATTTTTTCTTCATCTTTTTAAGATTTTTATATTTCGGTTTCCTACAAGATCTGCTTTTGTTTTTTCTTAAGCACCTCTACGTGTCACCCTTTAAAACGAGGGGGAAAATAATATACTATCGTATCATAATTGTAATTATTCAGTCCTTTGGTCGACAAAATAAGCATCATGTAGGTTAGGGTTTTGAAAGAAGAACTTCTAGTTTAATTAGGGAAACCACCTAAAATGAATCTTATACAAAATTGTGCTCCACAAATAGGCATTAATAAATAGACCCGCGATCCCATCCCTTGACACAGACATGCATGATCCAAGTTTAAGAAATTTAAGTATTTTGAATTCTTGAATCTTGAAATTTCTGAATTTTATTGTTCACATTGTGGCTTCCTCGTTTTTGAAATTGTGGCTCCATCTTTGCCAATTTGGAAATTTAAGTATTTTGAATTCTTGAATCTTGAAATTTCAGAATTTTATTGTTCACATTGTGGCTTCCTCGTTTATGAAATTGTGGCTCCATCTCTATTCTCTACCAATTTGGGCTGTTGATATTGTAATTTCTGACTAATTAGTTGTATGATTGTGAATATATGTTGTTGGACTCTCATACATTTACGGTATAATCTATTGTAATTCTTACTAAAAATGATGACTATACCCACAATTTTAAAAAGCGAAAAAGGGTGTAGAGACCTAATAATTAAAGATCAAACAAAGCCTTTACAGTATATTTTATTGTGGACTTTTATGAATCTTTGTTCAAAGATTGTATTTCTTCTATTAGTCTTAACAGATGATAGGGGGAAAAGTACGGATTTAATTTGGAGAACGAAATTACTAAAGACAAAAGGAAGGCCCTAAGAGCATCTGCAATGTAATAAGCAAAAGTGAATAATCAAAACTTGTCACGTCAGCTTTTGATTATTCATTTAGAGGGTTACTAAAGTTAGCAATGTAAAATTCCACATTGTTACTTTTGATTATTCAAATACCCAAATTTGATTATTCAAATACCCAAGTTTGATTATTGGTTAGGAGATTGCTAATTTTGATTATTACAATGTGAACACTTTTTTAAGCACACATTGCTAACTTTAGCAATCTTTTGATTTTGATTTTTAGCAATGAATAATCTATCCTTTTTTTCAAGAATTACTATTGTTGATCCAACCGCAAGGGGTTGGCCCTGCTGTCAAGACTTGAGACTTAGGGGTTTACTTCTTTCTAAGATTTTAGGTTTGAAATCTCTTAGGTGCTATCAAACACTTTGAAGCCAGTCCATTTAGAGCTTTGCTTTAGGTTTAATTGGGACCTCGCAAATAAGCAATGAGATTGGTCCTCCAGAATTAATCGAGTTGCGCGAAAGTTGACCCAGACAACTAAGTGATAAAAAAAAATACTATTGTTGATGAGCCTATGTTTAGCGTTTCATTAGTGTACTTTGTATTTGGTAATAAACAAAAATTTAAGTGTTTTGAATGTTTTAGGGACTACGATTTGTTGGGTTATTTCTTTTTTTTCCTTCTCTGTTAGTGCTTTCTCCCTCTTTCTCCCTCAAGTGAAAGGATTCGAATACCTCACAACTACAATAATTACTTCTTTAAGGAGTTGATCACCAAAGTGTCGTCATTTGCAAAATATGGAGAACCGTGTGTATGTTTATTAGAGGGTGTAACATAAAAAAAGAAAATTTGAAAAAATGGATAGATTATTTAGGGTCACCAACTCACCAGTGTGAATGATTTTGAGAAAAAAAAAAATACTGTACTAAAATCTTGAGTGTGAGAAAAACACAGTTTTCGTTTTGTTCTTCCAATGGTTAAAAACTTGACTTTGTTCACTATCAAACAAGATAGGGATTCTACTAGTAGAGTGAATGCTTTTGACGTCTGTTATCCACTCAAATTAGAAGGAAGCTGTCAGGGGAAGGGTTAGGTAGTTGAAGAGTCAAATTTAGAACTAAGGGCAGTTTGGAAAACAAGTTCCATAAGCTACCGTTTTTGACGAAAAGAGGACAAAAGCATATAATGAAAGCCCTTCAATTAAATTAAGATTTAAGAGTCTACCTTTTTTACTAATCTGTGGCGGAGTAGCAGGTTGAGGACTCATTCGACTCATTTATCTCAAGACAGGTGCGGTTTAAAATCATATCAACTCGTATAGCAATATCCGATCATACGATTTTCATAAACTAGTATCCACATATATAGCAACATTTCATAATGGATTTTGATTTGGAGACTGATATTGGCACTCCAAAAATTGATACAAACACTCCAAAATCAGTGTAATTCCAAAGTCACTTTTCTTTATTTTTTGGAGTGCCAATATCATTTTCCTTTGATTTTCTCACTCCACTTTTTATTGATAGTGCTCCACTTTGTTTCAAAAGTGGAGCACCTTTGATAAAATTAGAGCGCAGAAATAAATTTCCTTTCATAATTTTTACATGTAAAACAGAAGAAATTAAAGAGTCGAACATTTGATCTCCAGTAGCTAGGCCCGAGGATTTCACCCATCTCGGCGATGAGTACGTAGTAACGATAATTGAGATTGTATCCCCATCTCTCCGCGAAGGATATAAGCAGACGCCAGCAACATAACGACGGCGACGACCCCCACCAACCAAACCAAGCTGTCATCGGTGAATATGCTAATCATGAGAAAAAAATCTAGCAAGCCCAACAAAATGCCGATGCAGTTGCTAAATTTTGCAACGTTCAGATGTTGTTTCTTCAGTATCATCCCCAACATAGTAAACGCGAAGCAGAAAATCGTGGTTGCCCTAACCGTATTGAACAAAATAGACGACAGCAATGACAGATTAGTAGACCAATCACCTTGCTGTGGCTGTACCCGGACAATCATTAGAGCCATGGCAAGTGGGAAACTCAGGCCCATAAATATTTCACCCAATTTGAAGGGACCGGTGTCGTCGTTGTTGCCCTCTTGTGGCCCCTCCCTTGGTATCTCGGTATCGTTGCGGCCTCGATCGTGACCCCTCCCTCTTATTAGAAAAAGTAATTTGTAATCTTCTAAAATAATGTAGAATAAATATCTGAGTTTAAAATAATAAGAAGTATGTAGAAGTAATAATTACACTAAGAATACATTAGAAGATATTTGTATGGAATAGTCTAGAAGTTGTGAGAGATGTTTTGTAATTAAGCACATTGGCAAAATTAGATAATTTTAGAAGATAGGAGATCCTTGTAATTAATGCACATGTGCTTATTATCTCTAGACAATTCTGGAGAATTGGAGTTTGGTAGAAGTGCTCTATAAATAGAGCCTTGTTGTACTCACTTTGTATAATGAAAAAAATCCAATAATAGCATTTCACAACTTGTTCTTAGAACATCTCTAACCCATCCTTTCCCACTCTCTTGTTCAATTTACTTCAAAATCTAACTAAGCACCCCAACACCCCTCCCTTGGAATCTCGGCATCGTTGCGACCTCGTGACCCCTCCCCCTCCCCCTCCCTTGGTATCTAGGCATCGTTGCTATCTCGTGGCCCCTCCCTTGGTCTCTCGAAATCGTTGCTGTCTCATGGCCCCTCCCTCGGTCTTTCAATGTTGAAGGCTTCGTCTCTCCCACTAGTAACGATACTAGTACTAGAAGCAGCAGAACCATTAGTAATACTAGTACTCGTAGTATTACTACCACTAACTGCGGTAGTGGTTGATCGGAGGGGACACTCCGTTCCTCCGGCCGATGGCGAGGAGGACGACGCAGATGCAGCATCATGATCGCGAGGCGAGGAAGAGGACGCCAGCACGTTAATTCTCGTTAATTTCCCAGCAAAAAGGAAGTAATTTATAATTCGTAATTAAACTAGATAGACAAGTATCTTAAGATAAATTAATGAGCATGTTAAATTAAATCTCTCATAACTAAACGAAGATAGTTATACTACATAGATATCATAAATCAACACAAAATTGTGGCCTCAAAATCCAATTCATGTCTGAACGCAGTTTATTTTGTCTTTTGTCTTCGATCCTTCCACGCTTCCTTATGTTTGAAGTAAATTTAAAATATGGAGAAATACCATTGTCCAACCTCCCCTTTTTTTTTCCCAGGTATTGTTAAAGCATCCATCTTAAAATTAATTGACAATGAGTGGAGAGGTTGTCCAGACTCATATACTTGTTTTGTGCTTAATTTTAAAAAATTCTATGAAATTGGCCCATACAAATTCCTTAGGTGAAATTCTTCCAAAAATACTTACGTTTGTGGAAAAGATTCCTAAAATTTCAAGATATCACTCATTCTAGGTTGCATGTATAAACGTAAATGACATTTATGCATATACGTACTCACAATTTCGTCTCTCTTTATTGACCTCACAAGTAGTCACGTGAAACATATTTTTTGTTGTCAGTATAAAAAGAAATGTAATTTGGATCCCGCTAGTCGTCAATTTTGTGTCCGCCAATCAACATATATACTATGGTTTTTGCTAGAGGTGGCAATTCTAACTCATATTTCTTAACCCGCCCAAATTTGCCCACTTGTAACTAAACTCAACCCGCCCATATTATATAATGGGTTGATATGAAATCAACTGGATCAATCCATCTCTCTCTCTTTCTCTCTCTCTCCAATTCACCCATCTCTCTCTCTAACTAAAAGTAAAGTCAGGACATGCACTTCTCTCTATTCTTTCTCTCTCCCTCTCTTTCTCTCTCCTTTCTTTTTTTTTGATCTGCTTTCTCTCTCCTTCCTCGCTGGGACCAAAAGAACCGAAGGCGGAAAAACGTGAAAAGTAAAACAAAATGCTACTTGCACAACCGTTGTGTTGGTTGTGCAACTAATTCTGACAGTTCAGATGCATTTGAACAGTTTAGATTTAAAAAAAACTCTTCCAAAGAAAAGTTTAATTTTTCCAATGAAGAGTTTGAGTGAATCCTGACAATTTATTATAGTAATAGACGGCTAGAGATTGGTTGTGTGTTGTATTTTACACAACCATTGTGTGTGTAGCACTTTTGGCGTAACTACTTGTGGGGTCACCTTAGGATAAAAGTAAAAAAAAAAAAAATTACTTTTTCGATTCTCGTCGAAACGAACTAATAGAAATAAAAAATTTATCACAAAACAAACAAATACAAAAAAATTTGAATAGAAAAAAAAAAGTCATTTGACTTTTTAATCCAAACCTAAGCGGTAACTTCGGCGAACGCAATAAAGACCGAAATTGTACAATCAGTGCAATCATCGCCCTCCAGACAGTTCTCTAATGCGGCCTCTAACTCCTCGTCGAAGTTACGTTACTGTTTGAAAAAAAAAAACCCTAAATTTTCAAAGTTTTTTTAGCCTCTAATTGCTTCATTTTTATTCAAAAAAATATTAAATTTTAATCATAAAATTTTTTAATCCTCGACAAATCAGAGAATGGGGGAGAAGAGAGGGGAAGGGGAAAAGAAAAGAGGAAAATTGGTTGGGTCAGGCGGATTTGGGTTTGGCTTGACCCATATTCTACCCAACCTGTTTCAACCCGTTTACTTTTTGACCTATATTTGATCCATGACCCGTTTCAACCCTCTCAAACTCGTCCGTTTGTCACCTCCAGTTTTTGCGCACACAAAAAAAAGGTATGAACTTTTTAATTGACTATATTCGATTCTCCAAGGAATTTGCCTCGAGTTTGATTTACACGCAGTTAATTCTATTTCAATTGATTACCTGAGTTTTACACTGATGAAAAAGTGAAAGACCGAAGAAAAAATAGAGTGGGAGACGGAGGTTTCTTGTAGGCGGGGGTGCGGTTTGCTTTTGTATCAGCATGACGTGTCCAAAGTCCAAACATATTGGATTATTGGGGTGAAGGCATCACAGCCTCTATATTTTTTAGAACATCTAGACGTTTTTTTGGAGAATTAAAACTCTTGGGTACGGTCTCAAAGAACCTCCCTTGAAACTCCAAATGAACAAGGTCCTGGATGGGTTCAAAGACAATTTACAAGCATGTGGGTTCACATGACACCAGTGGTATGATGGTGGCATCGCTAGTATTGGAATTGGCCGGCATATGATTGGTTGTGACTTAGGTACCAATCGACCTAATGGGCATATTTGCCTTCGGTTGTGATGCCTCTATTGTTGTCTTGTTCCCCCTCTATGTGCATTCTTGTTTTTCTTTTATTAATAATTTTCTTTCTTCACTTTAAACAAAAAAGATGGAGAAATGGTTGAGTACCCAATTAGACAACTGTATTTTGTCACAAAAATGGATTAAAACAACATTGTACAAATAGTAGGAACCCAAAAAATCCCACACCCTAAACTCGTAATCCTGAACCCAAAAATCAATATGCCACCATCTTCATGCAAGCTGGGTGCCCCAGGGAGGTGATCGACTTGGGGTTGAGATTCAGGGCAGGTCCCGGTGTAAGCCCCGCAAGTCCTCGGTCTTGGGCAATCCCCCGGGCTGGGGCAACCAAAAAAAAAAAAAAATTTAAGTTACATACAATTATAAAAAAGTTTCCTATGCAATCGCAAATCATTGCCTTGGTGATGCGGTAGAACATGTTGTTTAATTTCTCGTAAAGCTGAGTTCGATTCCCGAACTCTTCCTGCGTCTTGATATTTTAATCTCCTCCTTTTGTTTTATGAATTTTTTAAAAAAAGCCCTTGAACTTGTCACAAATTTCCAGAAAAAACACATAAACTTTAACTAATGACGAAAAGACACCTCAGCAAAACACATAAATTTTAATTAATAACAAAAAGACACGTGAACTTGTTATTCTGTCAACAATTAGGCTCTTCTAACAGTAACTAATAGAAAGCGTTAACCTTCGATCCCCCTTTTTTTTTTTTTTAACTTTTACTTCAAAAAATTACTTTTAATTCTTTCTTTCTTTTAGTAGTCAATAAATATGCAATAAATCGAGCGAGTTAGTATAGTTTTTATTTTTATATTCGAACTACCATTTTACAAGAGAAATTAAAGAGATGAGCTATGATCTTAATTGAAAATGAGGCGTCATTCCACTAAGAGTATTTTTGGACATTTGAAGCTAGCTTTTAATTTTTTACGCTTTTCGAGACAGATCATTCTCCTCACTTATATCAACTAAAAAGCCAAAAGTTAGCGGAACAGCCTGAGTTCTTTGGATAAGTAAAGTATGATGAATTAATTGAAAATTTTGCTTCATAAAATGTGAGGAGAATTTATTTTCTTTGAAACCGAGGTTTACATTTTGATGTTATTCAAGCTAAAATAACAATGTAATTTTAATTTTTTTTGTACTCGTATATTTTTTTAATTTTGTATGACTTAATTGTAAGTAGGCAACAAAATATGAGATTGGGCTAGGGCAACCCAAATGTCGGGACCGTTAATCTCAATGAGATTACGGCCCGTTTGTTTGGAAGGCGGATATGGACGGCACTCGGATATAATAATTCAGGTGGAGAGAGATATTCAATGTTTGTTATATACAGGGGCGGACGCATGTGATGCTAAGGGAAATCACGTGACCCCACTGCCCTCCAAACTCTTCACAATGGCTATACATATTTGGGACATTTTAATAAATTTGCCCCAAGTACTACAACAATAATTCAATTGTTGTCATCCCCAAATCCTCACATCATCCAATCAGTCTCTCTTTTTCTGAAGAGGTTTCTGAATAATTTAACTTTTGAGTCTCTTGTCCACTTTCAAGTACAAACGTACCCCACCCCCACCCTATTCCCCTCTGTATCTTTGATTTTTTTATGAACGCAAAACAACACCCCATAACTTCAACAAAACAAAACAAACAAAAAAAAGAAGAAGAAACACTAACAAATTACTACTCCATCCGTCTCACTTTGTTGTGCATGTTCCCTTTTTTGGACATTTTAAAAAATTGTCTACATCTTATAATGTATAGTAATATTTTATATATTCAATATAAATCTTATTTGATAAATCTCAATTAATTCTTTTAAACAAAAATTTTTAAATCATAAAAAAATATTAATTTAGATTATGAGATATAGACAATTTTTTGTAAGATGCCAAAAATGAAACATGCACAACAAAGTGGGACGGAGGGAGTGTAAAATTTGACCCCAGTGCCATGAATTTTTGGGTCCGCCCTTGGTTATATACGTTTTGGTCCCACCGGATATATGAGAATAAATTCTTTACACCGCCGGTGTAAGCATTTATTTCCTTCAAATCAATTACATTGCGCCATGTCGCCATGTTTTATTAATTGGGACCACTGTTTTGACACGTGTTGTGATGCAATTGATTTGGAGGAAACAAATGTTTACACCGGCGGTGTAAAGAATTTATTCTCCGGATATATATAACCCATTGGAGGGGGGAAAGTTTTGGATGCTTATCCAAATTTTATAGGCTTGGAACATTACCAAAATATCACTTTGGCCCCGCCTTCCCTGCCCTTTAATTACTCGATGGAGGAAGAAGAAGAAGAAGTAGAAGATAATATTTGACTATTATTCCTCCTTTTTTTTATCAGCAAGGAAGATATTTGTAATTCATAATAATAATTAAACTACATTAACAAGTATCTTAAACAAAGTAGTTTAGATAGACGTAATCGAAAACTATCAAGTAAGATCCATATTGCATATTCAATTTTTACCATTCAGATCCTTCCGCACAGCTTACTTGGCCCGTGAAAATTGTATTGTGATTTGAAGGCCCAAGTTAAACAGATGGAAAAATAATCAAGTGGCCCCAACAACTGTATCTGGTCACATTTGTTATGACCATCACAAGATTCACAACAAAGTAACAAAACAAACAAAAAATAATAATATATATGTCTATGTAAGAAGAGTCGTTCATGTCGGATTCAATCACTCTTGCTCGTAGAGGAGGTTGGAGGATTGTCACTGCTGTGTCCTTATAGGGTTGAATAAGTTTCTTCAAAAATCTCTTAATTTGTTTAGTAACATTATGAAACTCATCGATCCTTCCCCTCGATGCACCTTTTTTCGGGTTTTAATAAAATTTTACTGCCTATAAAAAAAACATGAAACTCATCAAGCTTGGCATTTGATACTACTCCGTATGTTTCAAGAAAGAGAGGGGAAAAAGAGCTTTATTGTTGCGAATTTTTCCTCTGCTCATCTCTCTCTTCTCTTTTTTGTGGTGATCAGGAGTTGTTCAAATTCTGGCTTGGAGAGGAACTGATTAATTTTTCCCATTTCAAATATTCTGTTTTATTTTTTGGGTTCAAGAATAGAAACCCAAAAGTATTTGCCTATTTGGGTTGAAGGAGAAAGAAAGTTGGTGTGGAAAAGTTAGCTGATCGAATACTTTTGGGGTTCTATCAGTATACGTGGTCTTTAGATTTGGGTGCGGCTATTCGCAACCCTCTATTTTCTCCCATAATCCACCACATTTCGGTAAGTGGTTGTTGAAAATCTTAAATAATATTTTGGTAAATAACTGTTGAAAATAAGATTATATTTTGGTAACTACATGTCGAAAATATGTTCAACTTTCGGTAAATAACTGCAAAACATGCATTTTGGTAAATAGTTGTTGAAAAAATATCATATTTCGGTAACTGGATGCAGAAAATATATCTCAATTTCGGTAACTAACTGTCGAATATAATTGAAAAATTTTAACAGGTTACGGGAGAAAATGAAGGGTTGTGAATAGCCGCGCCCTTAGATTTTGGATCGTAGGAGAGAAAAGGTGTGTGGACAGTAAAGTTGGAAATTTTACTCTTTATGTACCACTGTAACTATTAATCGTACCTTTTCTCGACAAAAAAATGAGAAAAACTTCTTACCGAGGATACCATAGACGAGTATAGGTAGGTACATTGCGATCGGCTAAAATTATTTTAGATGGTCCGAATGTTAATAAATTTTTTTGAAGAAAAGTAATTAAAATTCGGACCGTTCAAAAATGTTTTAGATGGTCGCGATTTATTTCATCCATAAAGAACTTATTTATGACTCCACCATGAATAAATAGGCTATGTTCCGGAACACCTTCTTAAAAAATAAGTACTTATTTCACATTTTCAAACTCAAAAATAATGTAAATGAAAAATAATTTTTCAATTTTTTTTGCACCGTATTAAAGATCTCAATGAGATCTATCAAACAAGATCCATAGTGATAGGAAAATTATTTGTGTAAGCACATAATTTTTAAGCTTAAAATTGCCTTCTTAAAAAATAAGTTCTTATTTGGGGTTCTGGAACACACCCTAAGTATCTCCCGACAAAAATACCAACAGAAGCAACCAAAAGTCAAAACACTTTTTTTACCAACGAGAGCGAAGGTGGCTCAAGAAGTTATAAATGAAAGCAATCTCTATGACCGTTAGATCACTTTCTGTTAAATTTTTAGTTATCAGATCATTTCTTTTTTTAAAAGATACAGAGGAATATTCTCCTCATAAATCTACTATCTCTCTCTATCCTCACTTTTTAAGTAACATATCTCTATGTAATTGTTGTCTTTAATGATCAAATATAAAAATAT
>BPLS01000532.1:973507-1009534 GCA_019656275.1 Rhododendron kiyosumense
TCTCTCTCTCTCTCTCTCTCTCTCTCTCTCTCTCTCTCTCTCTCTCTCTCTCTCTCATCACATTTCTTATGCGGACCCTGAGTTACGTTCCTTTTATAATGGCAGTGATGGAATAATCTCTTTATTATGCTTTATAATGAAATTTGATATGTCCCAAGAATGTTAGAAAAAAAAAATAAAGTTTTCTAGTTTGGCCAATTTCCTTGATGTATATGATGTTCTAGCCTCCTATACGAAGAAAACCAGTGAGATTTTTCCGGGCTCCTAGCCTCCTAGATGAGCTTATAAAATAGAGGCCCTATGGTTTTATTTCAAAAAAAAAAACTGAGTAAAATTCGGATGACATTATTACAAGAATCGCACCACAATATCAATGTTTTCCTTGTTTCGTGTTTACTTTAAACTTAATATATATTAAAGGTTCGACACAAGAGAGTCTAGTCTTGTTATGCTATTTGTTTTTTAGTTTTTGATGTACCAACGAAAAGTATTAGAGTGTGACAAATCTTCTTTTTGTGTTATTTACCAAAACGAGTGTTAAAGGTTCTAACTTGAGTAATCTGGTAATTTTTGCTAAAGTGATCGAGGTATCACAACAACAACAACAATAAAGAATAACAGAATGCTTAATTGATCTTCTAAGTGCAACGTTTGTTTCATATATATAAAAAATAAAAAAACCAAGAACAATTAGGAACACACATGCAAAGGTAAACTGCACTGAAAATTTGGCGAAAACAAGTTTCTAATTAATTTGAACTAAAAACAGCCGCAATCATCATCTCAACCTTCAATTAAATGTATTCTACAAATCAATATATAGTAAACAAATGTAGTAATTAATGAAACAAATTAAGGAACCTATATTTTGCCGTATCTCATCATCTATCATTAGCGTCGAGATCATTTTCTGACTTAAAAAGTCAATCACTATTTAATTTAATATAATAGGGACAAAAAAACATGCTATGCGCCATGTGCATCTTAAATTCTTCTTTATGGTTCTTTGGAATTCAATTATTGAAGTCAAAAAGCTGGCTGGAGATGTCGACATATAGACCTGAACAGTTGGGAAACTTCTTGATCACATTTATATATACAGGAGAAAATCTTTGGAGCTAGCCGTGAACAGTTGTTTACGGCGCTAATTGCGGTCATTCAAAAATATTTTGGATGATCCGATGTTAATGAAACTTTTTCGAAAAAAAGTTTAACTCTTTTCCGAAAAAGTTTTATTTAAATACAGACCATCTAAAGCCGAAATCGCACGGAGCTAGCCGTGAACAAGTTTCTCTCATATATATACAAAGTAAAAGAATATTAGGTGGCCTTTGCAATATTAATACTACTAAATTTGTATTTCATGGGATCAGGTTGTGATTGAGTTCAGTATTTTTTTTTCTAATTACTCTATTTTAGGGAATTTGGGGAGGGGATGAGTGCTTACGAAAATCGAACCCTAGGCCTACCCATGCACTTGAGAATATAAGAGAGGCACCAATTGCACACCACTCCACTTGCGAGTTTAGTAGTATGTGTATTGTATTTGTTTGATTTCTCTATTTGATTTAAGACAGTTTTGTATGGTTTTGTATATCCTAACTAGATGCATTATTTTTTGTCTTAATTTATTTTCTTCGATGCACGAAACCAATTGACAATTGTTAGGGACACTTTTGGGAGTTGACCTTTTAGCTATAGACGGATATATTTGTACATTATGAGGTACAATTCCCACATCATTCTTCGGGTAATGAGTTGCTAAATTTATGTTTGCTCTCAACAAGTGACGACCATCAGCGATTCAAAAGATGATACCTCTGATAAATGGGTGACAATTGTTTGGTGATAAAATGCAAGAGGAAATTATAAAATGCAGATGAAAGAACAACTTTTCACCCATCGATGACAAGAAAATTGTTCTCAATATAATATCTCAAGACCGGGATTATTCTATGCCCTTGGGGCACCAACACCGCCACGACACAAGAAGCCCCGGGGCACCAACACCATCACGACACGTGGTGCCTCAGACCCCTCGTCCACCACACATTGTTGTGGGCCCAAATGAAGTGCATGTCGGAAACCCAGTTTTATATGACTGGTTCAAATAAATTCTTGATTACCCAAAACAGAAGTTCCATTTTCAAGTTTCTTTCCCTTCTCTTGCTTTTTGAGGTTCCTAGTTGTTTTCCTTGTGTGCTGGACTTTTGAGGTTCGTGTAAGTTGATCGATGGATTAGCCATAAATCTAGCTACGAATCACCAGCAACAAACTAAGAAACAGCCAACTAATCAATCTGTAAGCAGTTAGTCATGAAAATAAGCTCATCTGGGCACCCAAATACTGCGCTAAAACAGAGGATTAATCGCTAAATTTGGAAGAAAAATTGCTTGAAAGCTTCATGCAACTTCACAAAACATTCTTTTTGAGAATTGACCATGGTACGGAACTGTAGGAGGGAGAGGTAGCTTCCCAGATGAATATCCACTGGAATTAGCGAGCACAAAGGGAACAAAATACTCATAAACTACGCAATTTCACAAAACAGTCTGTGTAAAATGAGAATGTTACAGCAATCTGGGTGAACGAGAGGAAAACAACGGGGTCAAAAGTAGCATAAGAACCAAACAAAATTAGAAGCATAGCAAAATATTTGTAGCATTCTCCACAGCAGAGGACCTTACGCCTTACGGAAACAGTAAATACTGTGCACAAAATCCATGACCAAAGTTGGCACCTCGTGTGCAAAATATGCCAAATTACAAGCAAGTGCAATCATAAGGTGGAGTTTTGGTCATTGAAGGTGCTAACTCCACCACAAGTATAACAGCACCACACGTCGCACTCAACTTCGACATTTAACAAAGGTTTAGTATACAATGACTATTCAAATACTTCAGTCACAGAGTAAGAGTTTAATACATACAAGTGGCCCAGAAATGGGTATAATTACATACAAATTCCTCATCAGCTATAAACTCAGATCCATCTGGTATGCTTGGTTTGCTCAGGCTCCTACTTGGGTTTCAGTTTCAGGGACGCACTGTGAACACCCATATCAGTATCAACATTAAGAAACGAGATACATAGCACTAATCTAGTAAAAGAAAAATTATCTACCTGTTGATACAGTAACGCTTTCCAGTGGGGGGTGGCCCATCGTCAAAGACATGGCCAAGATGAGCATCGCAAGCTGCACAAAGAACTTCTTGGCGGGGCATGAAAATAATTGACAAGTCCATTTTTGATTTTACGTTGTTTCCAATGGGCTGATAATACGACGGCCAACCGGTTCCGCTATCAAATTTGGTTGATGATCTGTAGGACAGAAAGAGGCCATTGAGTTTCTCATAAAGTTTGAATGAAAAAAAAATGAGACTACATTTCACAGTTATACAGCAAAAGGCGTAAGTCGCGTTATGGAAGAACATTACTTACTCAAACAAAGGAGTGTCGCAACAGATGCAATGATAAGTTCCTGAAGTTTTGGTGTTCCAATATTCCCTGGACAAGATAATCAAGAAGATACAAGAGGTCAGGGATGGAAAAGTTTATGCAATGTAATTGCACAACATGCAGGTTTGGTGGGGCAGAAGATGCTATCTGGGAAAAATTATATTTTGAAGATGAAGAAACAAAGGAATCTCATATAAGAAGCCAACCCAGGAGGCATACTTAACACAATACAATCCAATAGAAACACAAAATTCCAATTAGGTCTATAGAGACAGTTTTTTGAATTAAGAACTGAAGTTCCCTCCAAGGGTAAATGTTCTGGCCATCCTCAATCCCCAAAAGGTGTGGAGATATCTCTAGCAATGTAAACAAGCAAGAGAGTTTTAATTCTTATCCTCAGATATTCTCAGATACTCTTTTGGTTTTTGGCACCGTGCATGGCAACACTACGGCTGCAAACTTTAGATGATGAACTATAGAAGTTAGGCTCCGCTTATCCAGGCCCTTGCCAAGCGTTTTGTTTTTCCCAAACCCAAGGCTAGGGAGGAGTTTGTTTTGGGTGTTTTGGGCAAAGTCCACTTGTTTGGGCTAGGTTCCTCTTGTTTAGGGTTGGGTTGGTTCCTTACCAACATGGGGTTTTTTAGGGTTATCCCCTAGTTTGGGCTCAACCTGTTGGGCCTAAATCAGTTCCTCCGTGTGTTTTGGAGAAGAGGGTCTTGGGTGGTCAGGCCGGTGTACCCAAGCCCCTATTATCTCTTTTTTGAGTTAATGAAATTTATTTTTGCTGATAAAAAAAAAACAAAAAGGCTAGGGAGAGGAGGAAGGGTTTACTCTGTGCAAAGTGACTTTGGAAGAACATTGGGAGACCAAGATTATATCACAAGGGATTCACTAACCGTCCCCAAGAACCAACATCTTCATTTGTTTACATATTATCGAACCTCCAGATGGTTAAACACAGGGCTGTAAAGCCTGAAAACAAGCAAATTGAAGTCTTAAGAGCAGCTATTTTGTGCCTTAGTTGCACAAAGCGGGAGCGGAAGCGGGACTACGGGATTGCAGTAGCGGGGGGTGTAGAAGTTCCCTACTGGGGGTGTAGAAGATCCTAAGTAGGGAACGCCGCAAGGAGTGTGCATAAAAGTGTTTATTATATAAAAACACGAGAGAAGGACGGCCCAATTTAGTTTCCAAATCAAATTTATGGACTATACTCATAGATAAGTCAACTATGAGACGAGAGTCCTTAATCTCTCTTACTTTTTTCTTTTTTTCGTCTTCCTTGCATATGTTTGCTAAGAGAAGCCTGAACTACTTCCTTGAGACTAGGATGACAGCTCCCATCCTATTTAGAGTCCGCTCCGGTCTCAATGGGAGCGCACTCCTTGCTTGGAGCACCAATTCAAGCTCCTGTCTCGGAAGCGCACCACTTTGGAAGCTCCCTACAACTAAGCTTTGTGCAGCTAATGCCCATTTAGGTTTAGGCCCCCGATTTTACCCTCCTAGAACACTCTATCTGCTTTTCTTTGTCTCCAGTCTTAGGCAAGTAGCATAGAAATAGTAGCTCACCCAGTGAAAGCCCTCTCGGTCCCCTTTTGCCGGGTCACATAATATTGTTCCCCTGTGAGCCGCTTATTCCATTCTTCATCACTTACTGAAGCATATTCTACATGGCCTCCACCTGCATATCATATAGCAATTAAATACCCATCTTTCAGGAAAATGAATCCATATAATATAGCACCAAGACAAGAACAAGGGTGATAGAGAGATTAGTCCAGAGAGAGATTCTTTACTCCAAGAACAGCCGTGGCTGCAACAGTAAGGTTGCCAAAGGCTCGTGCAGTAGGTTCCATCATAATTTTGATTCCAAATTGACCACCCAAAATACTAAGAACACCAAACTAAGAATACAAAAAATGTACTTCCAATTTAACTCACGGTCTCATGATTGATTGATTTAACAAAGATGTCATAATCACCTGTCGATGTACTGATAGACATATCTTTCCAATACAAATTTCTAATGCAGATGGCACTTTGCTGAATTCGTGGTCGAATTCCTCATTTTGTACCTTATGTATCAATTTCTTCTTTTGAAGATTCAAATTTAGATGATTCATGCTTCTACTTTGCCAAGACCTAAATTCCTTTCGCAATTTGCTTGTTCAACGACGTAATACTTTTATCTAATTAAATCCAAGGATTTCAGATTCTTGGGATTACTAGTTCTTCACAAAATAAAGCAAACAAAGACCAGCATATACACCCGGTGATAAGTATAAATCAATACATAACTTCAATAATTTAACATGAACAATGGAAACATAAAAAATCCAATCACTATCATGATAGGAAATATCTACTTAGTTTCCAACAAAAATTGCTGATCTAAACACAGCCCAAGAAAGAAAACAGGAAGGGGAAAAAAGCAAGTATGTGTTTCCTCTCGAACCTCATCCATGAAGCATATTGCCAACAAATACAAAGCAAAAGACAATAGTAATCTCTAGCCAAAATACTGCAAACAATATAGCTTAAAAAATTGGGTACAACAGACACCACACACCCCCCCCACCCCCCCCCCCCCCAAAAAAAAAAAGGGCAAAAGGAAAAAACCTAGAGAAAAAAAGAGACCTTGAATTTTGCCCGGCTTTGGAGAAGAAGCAGAGGAGCCCATGGCACGAATTGGGAAAGAAACTCGCCCTCTGGGTATGGTTAACGCTCGAAAAGCTAAAGAAAGTTTCGATTTGGAATGAGAATTGAAGAGGGTTTGGGGGTAAATGTTAAAACTGCTGATGGAATTAGTAGAAGCCATAGCCGACCTCGAAGCCTAAACTAGGAGTAGTACTTTTCGTCGTACGATTGGAGAATATCCACATCTGATTTTTGGATTTTTGATAGGAGAATTTCCACGTTGCTAGTGGGAAAATCTAGAAGTGCAGTGATAGGAAGGACAATAGTGGTATTTTTTATCGATATTTATAATATCATAAAATTTTTATTTTTCAATTCATTATATTTGTGTATTAAAATGATTCTTTAGGATATTTCAATTATTACATGCTTATTTTTTATTTATAAAATAAATTAAGAAATGAGAATGTAAAATAATTATTTTTTTTATGAAATCGAACCGAAATTATTAACATTTTTAATAGCTATATGCAAATAATTATTAAAAATATTTAAAATCAGATATATACAAGAATAAAATTTTAAAAATCAAACGCCTCTGGTAGCTGGGATCGGGCCCCCTGGGCCCCAACAAAGCTCCGCCACCGAGGAAGAATAAGGTTGGTCAAGAATTCAGAAAATAACTTTTCTTGTAACCTTTTTTATTTTGGAGTTTCAAAATTCCTAAGTATGGTCTCAAAAACCCCCAAGCGCATTATACATACAAAATGGGGAAAATGACAGCTCAGGACGTATTTTAATAATTAATACCTTTTAAGGACATGCTAAAAACATTTGTTAATAAACAAAATGTCCTTAACAGGTATTAATTATTAAAACACGTCATTGACCGTCATTTTTCCTACAAAATGTTGGTCGTGAAGCCAGGCCCGGACTGGGCAAGCCGTGAAGGCACTAGACCCTCTATACAAGGTCACTCTTGCGGTTCGGTCCATGGGTTTTTTCTTTACATGCAAGGCAAATTAGTCTTTGTTCAGTCTAGGCTCAATCCATGAGCTAGGCCCAAGTAAGCTAAACAAAGCACGGGCTGCAAATTCAATTGCGGACTTTAATGTATCCATATGATCAATTCAACTAAAGAGCCTAATCAAGGGATGATCATATCTTACTTGAGTTCAATTTGATTTCGTTACTAACAGTTCATTCAAAATAACTGGTTACCAACATTAAATAATTCGGTATCCAACTCGATAAGCTTATATTTTTCTTCGAAACAAAACCAAGCACTTGAAATTTTCTCGTATCGACCCGATAAAAGCTTGCTTGAGATTTCTCAATTGACAAGAAAATCAAAATTTTATGCATCAAACTCATATTTAATTTTCAGACCAAACTTGAAACATCCTGGACTCGGGCTTATTGACAACCATTCTTAACCCCATATCTCAGCCATCAGGGGAATCATATTCCTTAACCACACTCTATAAAAAGCACATGAGTACTAACACAGCATAAAAAGTTCCTCCACGGATCAAATTATTTGCGTGAAATCCATAATGAACCCCATACCGTGATGTAAGCCTGTATGTACGACACGTGGTTGGTACCAATAGCCGAGCTCATTATATAAAACGCTAAGAAAATATCCTGCCAAAAACTAGTCTGATCGGATTTTGTTTTGTATATGAATGAATTGCTATTGTGCAAAAAAAAAAATGAACTGTTAAAATTTCAAACCATATTGGCTTCCTATTTATAATTGGGTAAATTTCACTTACCTCCCCTGAGGTTTCTAGCAATGACAGAAACCTCCCCTCACATTTCTAAAATTGTACTTACCTCCCCTCTGCTTTAGTTGTCGGTTGCAAATTCCTCCATTCCGTTAGGAGAACGTTACCAATTAATGGAAATCACTGACATCACCAACTAAACCTATTTTCCTACCCGTTTTACCCTTAGAATGATGGTATGACATTAATGCCCTTCCCAACTCAATTTAAAAGATGTTAATGTCATTGATCACAACTTCTTAAAAGAGACATATCCATATATACATTTGTATGTTAAATTAAACACATATCGACATTTGGTTTTAAACATGCATGTAAAAATATTTTTTTTTAAAGCTTCAAAAAAATTCTGAATTTTTATTAAGCCACATACATACGAGGCATAAACATAAAGGAATTAGAGTCCCTTTACTTTTTTTATGATACTTCACATTTTTTTTGGCAAATAATAAAAGAAATCTTAAATATATAGCTTCATATTAAAATAATTATATTTTGCTACCCTATACCACCTTTTTTTACACCCCAAAAAAAACATGTTGACATTTTTAGCCAAAAATTCCTTTTGCTCCGATCGATTTTTTTTCTTGAACTTTTGGAATTTCAAAGCCACATATTCATTGAATAATGAATCTTCAAACACTTTACATTAACATTGATAAAAAAAAAACTTTATTATGAAAATGAACTCAAAAAAACTATGCTAAATTTTTTTTTCTTTTGCAAATTGGCAAAAAAAAACCAATGCTTTATAGATGAATGACTTTAATTATCAAGTTTTTGGTTATGTATATTAGTTCAATTAGGTTGTGTATATTAGTTCAACATATTTTTTAAAATTCAAGGTGTTTTGGGTTACTTTATGCACATCATAATTAATTTGGGTTACAACACTTTAATTCAATGTTCAATCAACTTTCTTTGTTTTGTACTAGAAAGGAAAAATTAGAAGTGAAAGCAATTACAAAAAAAAAAAAAAAAACTAGTTTTTTCAAGGGAGGTATCTAATATTATTATAAACCTTAGGGGAGATAAATAAAGGGGTAGAAATGGAAGTTCACACTTTCTGTTAACAGAAGTGAGCCGACAAGACTGACAAGGGAGTAAGTGCAATTTTAGAAACGTGAGGGAATGTGTCTGTCATTGTCAGAAACCTTAAGGGAGGTAAGCGAAATTTACCCTTTATAATTTGGTAAACGCATACACCTTTTCTTTTCTTTTCTTTTCTTTTCTTTTCTTTTCAAGAGATCAATGCTTTATTTGGTTTGATTTTTGAAAAATAATAGGAATAATAAGTGGAGAGAAATAGAGAGAGAAATATTGAAAGTAGAAAGAATCTAAGAGGAATTTTTTGAAATTTTTTTTTAAAAAGTGAAAAGAACTTTTACTTCGGAATATATCTTCATATAAACCAATTAACAGATATAGCTTTAGACGGGTAAAATACCACCCGATTGAGGAACAAAATTTCTACTAACCAGTGAGCAATTTTGTTTTTCTCTATAACCCCACACAAAGGACCATCTTCTGGTCATTGCCCCCAAAAAAAAACATGTGATCAGACTAATTTTTGGCATGGATAATTTTTTGATTAATTGTACAAAACAAATGATTCTGATCATTTTTCTTCCTCTAAATCGGGAACAAATACAAAAAAAAAAAAAAAAAAACTGCAACGTGGAGGGAATTGGAGCCTTGGAGGTTAACCACATTCCACATTGGACTGGAACTCAATCTCTACTCGAGGACTCATGCCAAACAAGATCTCCACAACAAACAAAACCATGGCTTCAGGGAAGAAAGGTGCACGGAGTGAGAAAAACTCAGCTTAGAGAGAGAGAGAGAGAGAGAGAGAGAGAGAGAGAGGATGAGAGGCATAGCAGCACTTTCACCATCAAAACACTTTAACCCAACTCCACAAACCAACCCCAAAACCCAACCAATTCAATCCAACAACCACTTCTCACCCAAACCCAACAAGCCCTCGTTTCCCTCTTTCTCCACAACCCCCTCCAAAACCCCAATCCCAATACCCACTCCCCCCTTAGTAGTCGTCGGATCGGCCAACGCCGACATCTACGTCGAAATCGAACGGCTCCCGAAAGAAGGTGAGACCATCTCCGCCGCCCACGGCCAGACCCTCGCCGGCGGCAAAGGCGCCAACCAGGCCGTGTGCGGCGGAAAGCTCTCGTACCCGACTTACTTTGTGGGCCAGGTTGGCAATAGTTACTGTGGCACCTTTAAATTGTGAAACTTTGTGTCAAATGACCTCCTAATTCTTATTCGCATTTGAGTATTTGGTATGAATCAATCACTCCAATGGAAAAACTCAAAAAACGTAGTTAATGGCATGACTACAAATTGTGAAGAGCAAAAAGAGCCTTCAAAATATTGAGTAAAATTTTTAGTCCAGATTGGAGTGAGTTTAAAGGACTTCTACTCAGATCAGCGTTTCTGGTAAGCTAGAAATTGTGGACAATTTTTAGTAGCTATTTGTAGTCAAGTTGTTTGTACTAAACTGAAAGTTGTAGAAAATGTGTTGGGTGTTTTAGTTTAGTTGGGAGAAAATGTATTGGATGTTTTAGTTTGGTGGAAACAACTCAACTTTTGACAAAAGGTTGTTTAGAAAAAAGTTTGGTGGAAACTAGGCCGGAGTCAATTTAAAAGGTTAAGAACATTTTCAGCCCTTACTCAATTTTATACCCAAATTTGAGTAAGTTTTCATTTTGTACGAAGCGCTCCAATGGGCAAGTTCAAATCTGAACATAAATTTGAGTAAAATGTTAATTAATGGCATAGTTGTAAAGTTACGTGGAAGAAAATGACCTTCAAACTTTGAGTAACGGTTTGAGTCTTTTGGCTAAAGATTTGAGTACAATGTGATATGGATTTGAGTCAAGGGCTGGATTGCTTATCCTTTGGTTTTGAGTTTAAAGTAGAGTAAAAGCAGGAGATGATCTAAGGGCTGGAGATGCTCTAATTTCTTGAAAATTCTTGTCCCTGTATCTATTTATTTTTTGACTATCTTCCAATAACATAGCATTTTTTTTAACTGAAAAGCATTGCATCACTCCAATTATTTCCATATCATGATGTATTTAGGCGCGTAATGGGTAATTCTGGCACTTCATATTGTTTATGTACAATATTATTATTGTTAAGAAAGCTAAGTTCTTTATCATGCCAACGCTTATCTTGGCCCCCCAAATTTCCATTTCTGGTTTCGTCCTTGCCGCAGGTGGGTCAGGATGCTCATGGGAAGTTGGTTATGGAGGCGCTTGAGGGCGGTGGGGTCCACCTTGATTACATGAATACTGTGTCTGCCGCGCCCACCGGGCATGCGGTGGTGATGCTCCAATCGGACGGGCAGAACTCGATTATTATAGTTGGTGGGGCCAATATGAGTTGTTGGCCTGATTGTATGAGTGATGACGATTTGGAGGTGGTGAGGAGTGCTGGGATTGTGTTGCTTCAGAGGGAGATTCCTGATTTTGTTAACATTCAAGTTGCAAAGGTAAGGCTTTTGGATGTATTTTTATATGGTGATTACAAGGAACTAATCTTGTGTTTACATAAATTTCGATTTGTCTTTGTCGTTGGATTGCACATTGAATAATATCCTTAGGTTGATAGCAAAAAATAAAGATCCTTTGCTTTGTGAGATTTGCGTTGAAATGCTGAATTATTGTATATTTGTATGGAATGGAAGAGGATTTTATGTTGTTTTTGGAGGGTAAGTGACTTTTGTTGATCAGAGTATGGATGTTATTAGAGTAATTTACGGCCCAATCTCTTTTTGGAACTTATTTCCCAACAAAACCCATAAATTTTGCACCTTTGGACCATAATAACAGTTCTCAGAAAACTCTTCAGGACACTCATTTTGCGCACACACTCACATAGATTGAGCGGCCCCCACACACTGCAGACGCACTCACAAAGTTTGAGTGGCCCAAAGATACTGCACTGTGCAAAAGTGTGTGTCACTAGCATTTCTCACTGTGAGAATTTTTTCATTGCATCTAAAAAGAGAAATTTATTTTGTTATATTGGCAAAAGAAAACTATTGTGCAATGAAAGGGTGAGACGTTTCTTAGTTGTCTCATTATAAAAGAGTAAAATGTTTTTCAAGAAAGGACTTCGCAGTAAATACGTTCGGAAAAGAGGCATACGATTATGATTACCATGCTCAAGGACCCTAGTTGAAATCAATAAGGACAAAAACACTGCTATAATTGTCAAGAGGTTAAGCATTTGCCATCAAGATATTGTAGCCATATATTCAGTGAATACTGAATTACAAGAGTTGTCTTATTTTATTGTAAAATTGGATTGTTTCAAACTGGTGTGAACCATGTGACAAAAGCAAACTTTTTATCACAAATGCATCCCTCAGATTGTGATACCACAGGGCACAGCTACCATCCTAAATTATGCTGATTTTTTTATTACTACTTATTTAAGGAAAGTGGCTTGACATCAAGGTACAAAAGTTTCTTAGGTTGGTCAGCTTTCATAATTTCTTGCACCAAATTATTTTCTTCAGGCTGCAAGGACTGCTGGTGTTCCTATCATTTTGGATGCTGGGGGAGTGGATGCGCCCATCCCATCAGAATTACTGAATTTTGTTGACATTCTGAGCCCGAATGAGTCTGAACTTGCTCGATTAACAGGAATGCCAACTGAAAGTTTTGAACAGATTAGTCATGCTGTGATAAAATGTCATGAAATGGTGAGTTCTGAAACAATCACCAATCTTGATCATCCCAAGTGTTTGCCTGGTCACCCATCAACTACTTACATTTTTTGTTTGTTTAACCAGCATTTTGGGCACCTTCAAATGTCCCTTGAACTGTAGTTATGGATGACATGTTCATACCTTAAGACTGTCTTGTGGAGCAGAATCGGCCTTCCTTGATTACTGTGGACATATATTAAAAAAGAAAAAAAAAGGTTACTGTGGACGTCTTTTTAGGGGCACTTAAGCATGTTATATCTGTTTTTGTGTGATATATCATCTTTATTGACTAGAGGAAAGAGAGAGGTTTTGAATTTACAGCACACATGCAGGGCTTTTGAACGAGCAATAACACGTGAGCCAGCAATGTGGGGGGCTACATAATGCAATGGTTTTGTTTCCATTGGTGCCATTCAGATCCTTGATGGACAATGTAATTGAACTTCGGTTCCATTATTAGCTTCAAGATCTCTCCAAAACAAAACTGCAGCCCCTAGTAGAAGAGGACTGACCATTTAGCTTTATAGTTGATAAAGATATTTTGCTCTACTTTTTTCTAGAAACTTGGATATTTGGATAGGCATTACACCGTCTTCCTTTTCTTGTTGTGTTTAATTTTTTCGGGTTGGGGTGCATCTTTAACTTGAAAAGTCATCAAAGTGTACCACAATTTTCCTTTGTGAAAGGGTTTTAGTTTGAGAGTGTTGTTGATAGCATACTGCACAAGTACTCGAGCTAGTGTCTTCCAGACAAAACCCATCCATATTTCTTCTAAAATTTACATGGTTCAGTTTATTAAGCACAAGAGATGTTTATATTCAGGGTGTTAAGCAAGTCCTTGTGAAACTTGGGGCCAAAGGTTCAGCTCTGTTCATAGAGGGGGAAGAGCCAATAAAACAACCCATTATATCTGCTCCAAGAGTTCTTGATACAACTGGAGCTGGTGACACTTTTACCGCTGCTTTTGCTGTAGCTCTCGTGGAGGGAAAATCCAAAACGGAATGCTTGAGATTTGCTGGTATGCACAAACGCCTCTGTTTGTGTTTATTTTCCATGTCTACCGTCTGTGTGACAAAATATTCGGAATATTGCAGCTGCAGCAGCCTCTCTGTGTGTACAAGTGATGGGAGCCATTCCAAGTATGCCTGACAGGAAATCGGTTTTGAACCTTCTTCAATCCCTTTGACGAAATTTATTTGTTGCTCATTTTGCATATAAATAAAAGGTGTTGGTCAATTTCCTCTCACCAAATTGGGTCCATTTTCAGTTGAATGAGCATGACTACAATCTCTTCACTCATGTTGGTGAAAATTTTGAACTTAAACTGTTGAATTTCGGCTTGATTTTGGACTTCGCAGTTTGGTTAGTCTGGACCAAGGCCTTGGTGGTCCGGACCAGCACTTGTTACACATTTTTGGAGCTTTCTGTTTTTTGGGCCTGCGGTATAGTCCGGACCAGTTCGTCCGGACGAACCTCAGCACCTTCGGGCGTCCGGACTCCGTCCGGACTAACTCCGGCTTATTGTTCCAGATTTGATCATCGCTCTCTGATATTTTGGTCCGGACCACCATACACTTGGTCTGGACCAGTGGGCACGCGGAATAGTGTGTTTGACTTCGTTTTTTAGTGGTTTTTTGGGGGCTCCATAGCCCAATATGGTTAGGACTTGTTAAGCATCTTGTCATTGGGTATAAATACACTTGTTATGCCTCTTTATTGGTGTGTGAGCGCAAATATTAGGCATTTGAGTAGGGTTTGAGCGAGTTGCCTCCTTGTTTTGGCTTTTGGTAGAAGAGTTCTGCAGACTTCTTCTTTGTAGCTCTTTAAGCATTCGTATTTGATTAGTGAAGCCATCGATCGACTGCCCGTGGACTAGGCTTACATCCCAAAGTAAGACCGAACTACGTATATCCGTGTCTCTCTCTCTCCTTTTGTTTGATTTCTCTCTCCTCTCACGTTTGGTTTGATTAGTTTGGTTTGCTTCACAGATCTATTTTTCTTCAATTCAATATTCATAATCATCGTCTGTTTGTTCGGCTCCCGCACAACATAAACTTCATCTTGTTCCCTTTTCTGGCTCTTTTTGTCTAATTGTATGATGGACTGGAAGTTAGGTAAGATTAATCTTTACCGGCTTTTGCAGTTTGAAAAAGACTGAGCAACTTCACATGTAGCAACATTCTTTCGGGATTTGCACAACAGTAACAAATTTTTATACGCAGCTTATCCATTTTCCTTTTCTAGAAGTTAATACAAATGACAGTCTTTCTTGAGACTGGATTGTTGCAAAATCATAAGACTTTTGTGTGTTTGTTTCACAATGGCATCTGCCAAAGTCACAGAACTTTGAGGACAAGAACTTTCTGCGTTTTGTAAAATAAAATAACCTCTTAACTTGTCCTGCCAAATCACGTGTTAGGGTGGTTAAAATTATCACGAAAATGTGTCTAGGGTTCACATGGAATAGTGAGATGAATAAGAAAGCCTTGTTTGTGCCAAGTAGATATAGCCGCTTCAAAGTTAAAAGCATGTGCACGGCACGATGCTTCAGTGCATGTGGGTGCACACTTGGATGGTCCATTACACGGTCCGAGAGTGCAACCGGCTCTTGGACACACGGCACATGTGCTTGTCATGTTACCAAGATCGTGTGTTTTTTTCTATCTTGATCATCAAGAATCAGATGATTGATATGCTATATATCTGCATGGTCCTACAGTGGAAAACCGCACCAAATCATAAAGGTCTCATAAATGGTTTTTGCGTAGATGGATAGAACATTAGAATTTGATGTCGCATGATGCCAGCATAGGAAGTCATTAATCTAAGTATTAGTCACAGTTTAGGCCTGTTGCCACGGTTAGTTCCTGTTAGGCTCTCTTTTCTCGTTGAATAGAAGCTGCGGTACTTTTTTCAGATTAGTGCATCGGAAGACATCAGGGCTTAGTCTTTGATTGTGTAGATGGGAAATTAACACGCAGCGTATGTGAGGCTTCATTGTATCCTGGAGACTTTTTCTTTGTAACCTCGTGAACGCTATTGGCTAGTGACATGCTTTCTAAGTATGATTCCAACATATCTGCGTTTCCAGTTTCAACTCAAGGGTCACTGGATCAGAAAGCTTTGGCACTTGATTTGAACAATCTTGTCTTGAATCCCAATATTTGGTCTAAAGATGTTTCTTCGTTATGCTTTTCTTAAACTTGGCTGCCAACAATCTGTCTAATCTGCATTCTAGTAGTCTAAAAATTCAGCCTTTTTTATGAATCTTTTCGTCTTTAGTAAACTTTTGCCACCTTCTACCCCAAAAAATCCTTTTTGGTCTTCTCGGCGGGAAGAATCCGAAAGGTAAAACAAAAGTAGACCACATTTAGAATTTCAAAATCCTACTTATTCAGGTTCAAAAGGATACACCTAACACAAAGTCTTTGGTCGTCTTCTGCTACAACGGGACTAACAGAAGCAACATAATAGAATTACAAACTCTGAAAACCACTATTTAGGTTTTGTTAGTACCTCAAAACACAACAGACAGACTCAACAGCAAAACAAAAACTTCAAAAGGAAACCCAAACTCAGGAGGCCTCAACCCGTTATTTATTAGAGAATAACATGTACGGGCAGCAACCGCTGTCCTTTTGGGTTGTCGGAGTTCCTTTCTTATTCGGAGGCACGACATAGACCTCGCCAATAGGTCAATTCGTCAGCGACAAAGTGTTGCCAACATCGATGACAAACCGGTATCTGATATCGACGTTTTCCATGCGTTCAATCGCAGTGTTGACATAGTCCATCGCAATGAGCTCGATGTCTGCTGTTATGTTGTGTTCTGCTGCGAAATCAATCACTTCTTGTGTCTCCTTCAACCCCCCGATGGTACTTCCGGCCACTGTCTTCCTCCCTGTCGTTCCACATTGTAGGTTAGATCTCGATTCTTAATGGACAAACGGAATAAGCACGGGAGATGAGAATTGCTTACCGGCAATAAGATTGTTGACGATGGGGAGCGAATTCGAGCCGCTGGGTGAACCAAGAGAGATCAGCTTTCCATGAGTCTTGAGCATAACGACGAAGGGTTGGAGAGAGCGAGCCTTAGATGAAACATCGATGATACCATCCATTGTGTTCGTGGCATCCTATTCACACATTCAACTTGGCGGCATAAAAATTACTATCGTCCACTGACAACTAATTCAACGACAGTCAAATTATAAGTTGAAAGAAGTAAAGGCTACCTGCATTTGATCTGCGTCTTCACTGTAAATAAACGCATCAGCACCAAAAAGATCGATAGCATCTTTCTTTTTGTCAGACGACGAGCTAATCACGGTCACCTTAGCCCCAAAAGCCTTGGCAAACTTGACGCACATATGGCCGTGGCCGCCTAAACCCACCACACCCAGATGCAAACCAGGCTTGTCAAGTCCGAAAAACTTCATGGCACTGTATACTGTGATCCCAGCACAAAGGAGAGGTGCAGCAACATCAAGTGGCAGGTTGTCGGGCATTCGGACCACGAAATGCTCTTTAACGACGATGTGATCGGAGTAACCTCCGTACGTGTTGGTTCCGTCGTAGTAGGTGTTGTTGTAGGTCAGGATTCTTTCGGCACAGTAGTTTTCGAGATTGCTGTCGCATTCAACGCAGGAGAGGCATGATCCAACCATGCATCCCACTCCGACTCTGTCTCCGATTTTGAAGTTCTGGACCTTGCCGCCAACCTCAGCCACCACACCCGTAATCTCATGCCTGAATTGATCGAGTTTGTCATCAAGATATCAGCATTATTGCTTTCCAGCAAATTCCTATCTTGCCTTGTTTGAATGTGGTAGAACAAAACGGTTTCTCAAATTTAGGAATCAAGTATTTTGCCAACTAAATTCATTGGCAACTCCAATTGCCTGGAGTTAGAAGAATATCCAGTGACGAAACCAAGATTCTAGCGTAGTAGGAGCCATAAATAACTTATTGAGGCCGGTCGTTATATTCAGTCGTTACCTTTAAGCTGGCTCGAATATCGGGTTATAAAAATAAAGTAAAAAAAATTTATTGCGGCAACTCGATCAAGCCCAGTGTAAAAGATTTAAGAAATTGTAGTAAACATTTCTCAAGTACTACATAAGAAGGGTTGGTTCTGAACTTGTAGGAGCTCTAGGCGGGTTTGGAAAATAAGGCCTTGCGTTAAAACAAAAAAATCAAAAAAATGTCGCAAGAGTTTTTGGAAAATAGTATACGCTTCTTTATTTATTTTTTGCCTATTCTACCAAATTCAGTTTATATAAAAAGAAAAAATGGTATCCATATAGCCCAACATGTTTTGAATTCAAATCCTAGTGAGAGGGAAAGAAAAAAGAAAGAAAGAAATGATTTTTCACACTCCCCCTTTCACAATCAACACTCCTGTTTATTTATTTATTTATTTTTGTCTTTATTCACGTGAATATACAATATTGTCCTTGGATGTGTGTATATTGAAAATGGGCAAAATAGCAAATTCATGTGAATAGGATTATAAAAAAGAGAGTGTGATAATCGCTTCCCAAACTCAAAAGTATCACTAATAAATTATCCTTCTCATATTTCCAAGTACAAAATTACCAAGTAAGTGTAATTAAGGTTATCTATCGTCTAATCTTACCTCAAATTAATAGACGAAATAATTGATTCATTCAAGCTTTTGTCATGGAGGCTATCTATCTCCAATGAACAACATAGTTAATCTTGTTCAATCTTTCGTGCAATGTGTTTCCGAGAAATTTTGAAAAGTTAAAATGAATTACTGTACTTTAATGGGCCAGTACTTCACCATTAAAAGTAGTTTTTATGGGCTTTATGATTAAGGGAAACAAATAATCTAAGGCGCCTAAGTATTTTTAGATACGTACTTATTTAATGGTTTAGTGCTGGCCCATTAAAGTTACAATAAATTTATAATTATTTCTCATATGTGAATGGATTTCTTTCTATCTCTCATTAAGAAAAACTTCAGGGGTTTAAATCTCTTGTCATCAATAGATATGAACATTTCAAAGTAAAATAGCAAGAGGCAATGCAGTATACATATATAGTTCAAAGTCTAGCCTTGTGTTCTAAGTAAGAGAAAAACTTATTCAGAGCAACGTGAACAAGTTTTTAACGAAGTTGAAGCTGGACCATCCAAAAGTATTTTGAACGGTTGGAATTTTAAACAAGCTTTTTTGAGAAAGAGTTAAACCCTTATCTAGAAAAGTTTCGTTTAAATCTGCTCCATCCAAAGCTGAAATGAACAGCTGAGATCACGCGACTCCGTGAATAAGTCAATCCCCTAAGTAATGTCGAAGGGCACAGAATAATTTTTGGACATAAATGCATACCCTGGAACCATAGGGTACTTGGCATCACCCCATTGGTTTTTAGTTCGGTGGAGGTCAGTGTGACAAATCCCACAATACAAAATCTTGACCCTCACATCGTCATCTCCTGTTGCCCTGCCACATCCAATACCATTTTCTCATGAATAACAACATCACGTAATACAAGACAACAATTAGATTACATACAAGACGATTGTGTTTTTTTTTTATATATATATTTGAGTGATCCCCTGCGAAAAGACTCGTAATCTTTTAAAATAAAAGTACTCCCATGCATAATTTTGTCAACTGATGCAAATAAATTTAAAAACTCATATAAGGATAAATTGTATATTTTTTCCTGAAAGTTACGTGTCTATTTGTAAGGGCGTACTCTTAAAAAGGAGCAGAGAGAGTATATGTGAGGATTTTTTTGATAAGCAACAAAATCTCGACAAAGGGTATATCGAGGGAAGGTCAAATATACACTTCAAAGATTGAAGTCCATATATATAAGACCTAGGAAAGAGAAAAGGAAAAAAGCAAAATGATACATTCAATGATAATTGAATAAGCCTTAGACTAAAAGGCCATCCAACCATCCTCTCAGAATCAGCTGTTGGAATTCACCAAAAATCAGCAAATTGGAAAAAAAGCAAAAAGATACATTCAATGATAATTGAATAAGCCTCAGACTAAAAGGCCATCCAACCATCCTCCCAGAATCAGCTGTTGGAATTCACCAAAAATCAGTAGATTGAAAAAAAAGCAAAAAGATACCTTCAATGATAATTGGAATTCACCAAAAATCAGCCATCCAACCATACATTCAATGATAACTGAGTATATGCGAGGATTGGTGGAGCCGACTAAGGAAAATCCTTACCCCACATATTTTAAATCTCTCCCTAATTATTCTATTAGTACACTATTTTTGTCATATGTATTATCAGCAAACTATAGTGTAATTAATACTTTCACATCTATATTTCAATACAAAAAATAAATAAATGAACTTCTAGCTAGCTATCCAACACAGAAAATCACAATTCCTTTTGTACAGGTGGTTACCAGAGAAATTATAATGTACAACTTCTTTTATGTAACTTCCTTTTAGGGTTCAAGATGGTTAATGATCATAGTCCATAGATAACTTTGCTTTTATACTATATGATCACTTGAAGGATAATTATGTGTGTTGGTGCGCTTTGGTTTTCTAGAGCCGCCCCCTATATCTCAGTACGATCCCTGATCAATAAGTTTTTTCTTCAATATGACTCTCATTTCTTTGTCCATCCATTCCCACTTAATATTACTCAAAAACATCCCTCGAAAGTCAAAACCTAAACCGAACAAACGTACCTCCGGGAGAATATGAAGGGGGACATAAAGCCGGAGTTGTCTCTCGCTGCATATCCCAACGCCTTCACTCCATATGATTTTGCCATTCCTACAAATCTAGAGAGAGAGTAGAAATGCTAGCTAGTATGCTACCACAATATGGTTAATGTTGATATATAGTAGTACTACTGGTGGCCAGGATACGCGAGATCCACATGCAAGACAATATGCGGATATCGATCTCAGTTGTTGGATTGTATTTTTAATGGTCCAGATTTTAATGAAATTTTTTCGGCGAAAAGTTAATTATGACCGGTCATAAATCTTCCGCAGATCTAGACCTTTGAAAACACGATCCAACAGCTAACAACATAAGTCCGCAAATAACGAAAATAAGGACACCCTTATTATACATATATCTTCAAGGACAAATAGTATTTCTAGAATGATACTAATTAAATACTAATATCCTGATTAGCACCTACAATAATTAACCTTTGGGACTTCGCCCTTATTTTATATATATATATATATATATATATATATATATATATATATATATATATATATATATATAAAAGGACAAATAGTATTTCTAGAATGATACTAATTAAATGCTAATATCCTGATTAGCACCTACAATAATTAACCTTTGGGACTTTTTCCCTCCTGTGTTTCAAAGGACCCCATGTCTTGATGATTACCAACCACTTCAAATTTAAAGTATTAGTACAAGATTTTCGGAATCTTGAGAACCCCAATATTATTAAAGCTACTATTCGAAAATCCAACTCATTATAAGGTGTTTAGATTACACTACTAATTTTTTCCATTTAAAGATCGATAGTGAATTTTTCTCGGGATTCGTGAACATTTTTTTTAGCATTTGGTTGTAATTTTTAAGATTAGACATTCGCCACAAAAGAAATCAAGAAAAGAATAAAATTATGGACCCTTGAAAATATTAAAAAAATAGATCAAGAAATTACCTAACCTGACCTAATTGTGTAATCAATCTCTGTTGGAAGTTCAGGAAAAGCATGGTCATCCACGTGCATCATGCATGGGGGGGGCGGGTGGAGAAATAAAAGCCAGTAGCAATTTTTTTAAGTAATTAATTTGTCGCTGCATAAATCAGCTTGCTTGGTTGGTGCTTCAGAAATGTTCCTGGTCAATTTAATGGCTATGATCCTATCCGTTAGAGATCCAAGGTGCCCTAATTTCAGTGTAGAAGTATTGGGATAAGCTCCTCGTCATACGCCATCTCTCCGACGTCTCCGTACCATTCAATACTCTTATTTTGTGAGATTTCATACTGGGTTTGCAATCATGATCAGAACCATCCAATTTACAGGACATGCACTAATAACAAGGTTGCAAAAAATCGATTTGATCGGATATCTACGGTTACTTAAATAAGATACAATTCTTTAATCGTAAATTGTAAGATTCAAGTTTATAACATATTTTACATTTTAAAATGAACACAACTTGTTATTGACATTCAATTGAACTGGTTTTTTTGCAAACATGTTCTTTTCGTGTTCAATGGAACGGTTCGGATCATGATTTTATGCTGAGAGTATTAAGAGGTAGGGAGAGACGGGGTATGGTGAGGAGGTGATCCCAGAAGTATTGTACTAATGAAGATGAATTTTATTGTGGAAATTGATTTTGTCACTTCTCTTTTTGTTAATGTCACTCCCTTTCTCTTACAAAACAAATCATCAAATAAAGACACAGAGAAGTGTCATTAACAAAAAGGGGAGTGGCAAAATCACTCCCCTTTTTCATTTGATCCCAATAATGTACTTGAATTGTCCCAGACACCACTTTTTAACCCGCTAAACACCAGTATTTCACACTTCCACATCTGAGGGCTGTATTTCATATTTTCGACTCATTATACAGGTAATAGCTCCAGCTTATAAGTGTTGCAAAATGCATTCTACAAACATATTCCAAATCTCTACATGCTCATAACACATTTATTCTAGGCATAATAAAAAATAATAATATTTAAAATGCAAAATAAAAAGTACAAAATACCAAAAAAAATAAAATAAAATTGAGGCTCCCAAACACCCGATAAAGTTCTCTATGAAATGACTCCATAAAACTTGATAGCATTTAAAAGGTTTTGAGAAGGGGATTTTAAAAAAATTTATTGAGGACCATGCGTAGAACCTAATTACAGACATCATAATACAAACATATGTTGTTTACCCATTGTGACATTGTTTGAACAAATTTTTCCCCCTCCACTAGGAATATTGTTCCGTCACACCACCACTATCTGTAAGAGATCCCACCGCATGCATCTATGTCAAGACTTGAAACTAAAATTCCACCACGTGCAAATAGTGTTAGAAATATGTTTAGTCCCAATAGAACTATGGAGACTAAAACTAACTGGGGGACTGTACTGTACAGCTTTGTGCCACACAGTGTGTTGCGCACCCGCCGGCGAGGCCTTGCCGACATCGGTCCGACGATCAGAGACGTCCACCACGTAGAGCTTGTCGAATATTACAAGTGTACCAAAAATCAATTCGATCAAATATTGTTAAGTGCCTCATCAGAATACATATAACCTAGAAAAAAAAAGAATCCTAATGAATACAAAACACTGGATCAAAATCAATGAATCCATTTTTTTCAAGTTACATGTGTTCGGATGAGGCACTTAACGATATTTGATTGAGTTGATTTTTGGTACACACGTAGAACTCGACGAGCTCTACGTAGTGAACGTCTCCGATCATTAGACCAATACCGTCAAGGCCTCGCCGGCGGGTGCGCAGCACGCTGTGTAGCATGAAACTGCACAGCACAGTCCCCCAGTCCGATCGACTAAAACCCTGTGCCCACTAAACCAATTCCTCGTCGGTTGTTCAAATCAGTATTATCACTGTGTATAATTGTCACTGGCAATTCAATTAGTCAACAGTTGTTCAGAGAAAACTTATGAGGTTATATAATATTATAAGGTACCTCTCAATCCCTTGGTATCGTCGCTATACACTGCGATCGATGTCTTTTGTCTCTTACCCATTATTAACAAGAGAAGGATTTATTTAATTGTATCACAGGTTGGATGATGAACAAAATCCTATAGTTGCAGTAACAGTGTTTCTCTAGGAAAATGTACATACTCAAAACATATGTTTGGTGGATTTGTTTTCCACATAATTTATTATGTGAGTTTGGTTTGAGGGGTCAGACAACAAGAAAGTAATTAATTTCTTGTGAAGTCTTTAGTTCCGGCGTGGATGACCTACCATTGACCAGACTAAAGAAGAGATAGATGCACGTAAACTGATTTGGACATCTATAACGGTTGAAAGAAATTACTATGCTTTTCTTTGGGTAAGACTAGAGGTGTCGTATTCATTTAGGTTTCGTGGTGGCCGGGCTGGATACATGATGGCTGATGCAATCCCATCGTGGAGTAAACTTAAGGGTTCTTAAATTTTATTTCGTGCTATAATAAGTGTCGGTTCTGATATTTGAGTCATGCTATAATGAGGATTACAACCCGTTATGCTAGTTAAATAAAAAATAAATATAAATGGAACAGAAGAGAACAAGGTTGGAAAGGTGGCCGAGAGTGATAAATGTTAGTGAGTGAAGATACAAATTTTATTAAATTTACGATATTTCTTAATAAATTAATGTTTATATAAGAGTTTGATCAAATAATTAGAAGAGCTAGAACCTATTTTCGGTCCAAATAGAATGATTTTTGTCCAAATGATATTACTCTTATATTGCAATGAGGAGAGGAATCGACCTGTTGTAAATGAGAAAGGTAAAATACAACGATAAAAACTTCTTAATTTACAAAGCAACACGTAAATAAAGTTTACGGTGCTTAATCGCGCGCATTCAAAATTGAAAAGCAAATCTCAACTATTGATTGCCGAAATGGACAGCAGAGATTAATTATGCGGAGCCGTGAATAAGTTCCTCTCAAATACTCCCTCCATCCCCATTCTATTGTCTCTCGTCTTATTCCAACTGATAAAAAACTAATTATAACATTTAATTAGTAATACTATTTATATGCAATATGAATCTTGTTTGATAGATTTCAATGAGCTCTTTTAAATGATGATTTCAAAATCACCTAAAAATTATAGATTATAAGATATAATCAATTGAAAAATAGCATAGACCCCCAAAAGGACTAAAGAATATTGGGAACGGAAGGAGTACAACAGGTGGGTTTGGATTAAAAAATGAGTGACTTATTTTTTTGTCCTTATTCAAAAAAAATTTGCATTTGTTTGTTTTGTGTCAAGCTTTTGTGACTTATTAATTCGTTTCTACGAGAGGAATTGAAAAAATAAAAAAATTAGATCGAAACTCATAATTTTTTGAATAAAGACAAAAATAAGTTAATAAGACAACTTTTATCTTTGTCTTTTTTAAAAAAATTATGAGTTTCAATCAAATTTTTTTTACTTTTTCGATTCTTCTCATCGAAACAAATCAATTAGTCACAAAAATTTGATGCAAAACTTACGAATGTGAATTTTTTTTAAATAAACACACAAAAAAAAATTATGGTTTTGGAGCACGTGTCAAGACAAAACTTGAAAATTCAGCGCGTGATTTTGTTTTGGCTCTGAAATGCCAAAGATATAGTTGCCCGTTATCACAGCCCATTTTTTCCATATAAGAAAACAGGCCCACAATTATTTACTTTAAAACAAAAACAATTCACAACTTTTGTGTCCAAAAGCATTTTTAGTCCTCTAGTATTGTCAAAGTCGAGGTGATAGGCATATCTCAAAACGATACTAGAGCTTCCGAATGGAGCCTATACCACGTAACCTTTCAGTAAGACACTCTTCTATCGTTCTCAATCCTTATTTTATGCTTGCACTCTTAATTCTCATTTTTGCATATATTAGTAGTTTGAGTTATTTTTTAGAACATAAGCATTATGTGCCTTAGATCTAGACAATACCCTGGGTGAGTTCAAATTTTATATGGTTCGTTACATTAACACTTTGCTTGAGATAAATATATCTTTGTTGGGTTTTTTTTTTTTGCAAATATGCACAAGGCATTGGCCAACTATTATCCTCACCAGAAATGTGGTGAAAATCTTCTAATTAAAAATCCTGATTTCCTTTTCCGACTCTCTGTTTCCTCACAAATTAAATAATTCCTCTCTTTCTGTTTTCCAATCTGAAAGAAATTGAGATACTTGTCATAGGTTGCCTTTCAAGTATGTGCTAAAATGTCACTCCTGAATTATGCGTAGTTGTCCAAAATTCCATTCTACTACTTTTTTTCCCTGGAAGCTAATATAAATACGATAAACATCTTGACAGTTTACTTTCGTATTAGGAAGTAAATTGTGTTTGCCTTTCACAATGGCATTTTGCGGAAGGATTTAGCTTCTTGACGGTCCATCTATTAAAAGTGGACTGCGCCGTACGGTTGGTGGAAATAGTGGAAACTTTCCACAAGAACATGAATTACTGTTGCCATGTTATATGACTGGATGTGCATTTACCTACTGATCACTCCATTAAAGAGTTATATTTCCTAGTTTTCAAGCATATGGATGTAGAAAACATATGTTTGGACACCAGCAACAACAAAAAAACTGACTACACAAGTACCTGGACTCAAAAGATCAACAATTTTACAGTTGAAGATGTAATCGAGGGAAACTGAGAACACAGGAGCCTCATGGCTATGTCAACGATGCTTTGGATTGTTGGTAGTGAAATCATGGTCGGTAGTTTAGACCCTAAGATTGCATGCACATCTCTGCCAGGACTTATCGCGCCTTGTCATCTTCCCGTCGGTGTATCTGCTGATTTCCTAGAAGTGACTGTTTGGCACACTGTCAATATGGTAGATTAGTAGTCTTTTCGCTGTAATAGCTGCACACAGTGGGTTTATTATTTCCTCATTGTAGTTTAGTGATATTCTTGATCTTGCTATCCTCTCTTTCAAAAAAAAAAAAGGGTTGTTTATGATCATTATCTGAATATATCAAATTAATCTCAAGGAGCGGAACCACTCAGGCCAAATGCAATTCGGATTCATATGGAGGTTACTGTGGATCACATGCTCCCCTTCCTTCATCTGGAGGCTACACTGGGACAAAATCTTCAAAATTACAGCTCTCTTATTCATTCAAACTCTTACTACTTATATCACACTAAGATCCAACACAAGGCTGCCAGTCATGTCATGTGACACCAGCACAATACATATGATAACGATACACTAAAACCACCAGAGCTACTTAACTGCCAGACACAGATTCAAATGGCTAAGTCAATTAGGCCGCTTTCAAAGAGTTGGCAACATCAATGACAAATCGGTATCGAACATCAGCTTTCATAAGGCGTTCCATGGCAGTGTTTATGTAGTCTATTGGAATCACCTCAATATCCGCTGTGATGTTGTGTTTTCCCGCGAAATCAATCATTTCTTGTGTTTCCTTCAAACCCCCAATGGCGCTTCCAGCCACTGTCTTCCTCCCTGCCGTTCCACATTCCAAGTTAGATCTTGTTTCTCATTTAATGAACAAAATAAGCAGAAGATAAAAGTTACTCACCCGAAAGCAAAGGAAAGACGGGCAGCTCAAGCGGCTTTTCAGGTGCACCAACCATGATAAGCTTTCCATGGGACTTGAGCAAACCAATCAATGGTACGAGAGGGAAAACCGCAGATACTGTATTGAGAATACCATCCATCGTGCCCATGGCAGCCTATCGATATTCAACATGGGATATAAGAATCTGTATAGACGAATAAAATGCAGAAAGACAAATAATAAGTTTGCAAGAACAATGGCTACCTGCATTTGATCTGGGTCTCGGCTGACCAAAAACGAATCAGCACCAAGATGATCAATGGCTTCCTTCTTCTTGTTAGGTGATGTACTAATCACAGTCACCTTAGCCCCAAGAGCCTTTGCAAACTTCACCCCTACATGGCCTAGACCACCTAAACCCACCACACCCACATGCAAGCCAGGCTTGTCAAGTTCAAAATATCTCAAGGGACTGTACATTGTTATCCCAGCGCAGAGGAGAGGAGCAGCAGCATCAAGAGGGAGGTTGTCGGGGATGCGGATCATGTAATGCTCGTTAACAACCATATGATCCGAGTAGCCTCCGTATGTTATCGTTCCATCGTGATAGGTGGCATTGTAGGTTAGAATTTTCTTGGGACAGTAGTTTTCAAGATTGTTAACGCAGTTGTCGCAGGAGTGGCATGCTCCAACCAGGCACCCAACTCCAACTTTGTCCCCAATTTTGTACTTTTGGACCTTGCTACCGACCTCAGTCACTACACCCACAATCTCATGCCTGAATTGAGGTGGAAATGAAGATATCAAATATAACTTAGGGATCAAAACCAAGTTGAACTAAATGGAAAATTGAAAAAACTTTGTATCCAACCTAAAAACTCAGTGTATTAGAATATGGTAGAATCTATTAATGCGTAACCTCACTCAATGTGAGATTCTCTTCCAATCCCCTTCATGTGCAACCTCCTTCTTTCTAGGACTATCATCGTGAAGTGCGGGCATTTACTTAAAGAATGCTACGATTCTGGCTTTGATACAATGAAGGAACTTGATTGCCAACTCAAAACTTGATGCATAGATCTAGCAAATAAATAAAGTCATCATCCACTCTAATCTCAATTCGACGTGGGATCAGCTAAAAGAAACTAGAAAGGTTGTCTTTAGATCTTGAACTAATATGGAGTTTTATGAAGGAAAAACAATGAAAAGGGATTTGTAAAATCTCTTCCCGTTGCTATTCTTTTCCCACTGCAAAAACTCTAAAAATCTGAAATCCTAACACCTTGTAAAGTTAGAGGCATGAATTGTTATGCACAGTGAACGGTATGAAAGTGCTAAAATTAAGCTCCCATTGATTGAAAAAAAAAAAAAACAATTCAAACGGCAAATTTTGGCAGCCATTTCTATGTTTCTTGTCATAGGCGAGTAAGCAAGAGAACCAACTCCAATCAACACTTCTTCACATCCAAATTTGATAACTAGGGATTTGGGTACACATAGGAATACTGCATTTTCTCATGTAGGTTCCACATCAAGTATTAAGATTAGATCCCCTCAGCTATATGTTATGAACTACAAATGCAGTATCCTAACCACTGCTTCGATTTCGACTTGAAGCAAATGTATCCAACCAGACTTAATTGACACTTCTGATTGCCCAAGAGTAAGGGTGAGCTTGCCCTAAATTAATTTGTCTTAATCTGTATTATTTACTTTTATTTATCAATTGTTTACTTTTCCATCCAAATTTTTAGATCAATCACTCAAAAAATTACTTATAAAATATGACCGAACTAAAAAAAAGTTCAGAAAAGATGACACTAAAAGCAATCAAGACAGTTATTTCAAGTTTCTTGTCTTTGGTGAACTTTTTTTGCTTTAAGACATAATTTTTTACTTTTTTGAGTCTTAGAGTCTTCTCACCAAGACTAAAGACTAACGACTAATTCAAAAAATTTGGCATGAATCTAATAAAAATTGACGAACAAAACTACTGAAACATTAACTTAGGCCAAAGTGCCCCTAGTGTCCTCATATAAGAACTGATAAATAATTAAAAGAGGTGAAATTTGATACCCTGGGACCATTGGATACTTGGAGCCACCCCATTCGTTTCTGGTTCTGTGAAGATCAGTGTGACAAATCCCACAATACAAGATTTTGAACCTCACATCCTCATCTCCTGTCTCCCTACATAACAACAACAAGAAGAAGCACGAATTAAAGAACAAGCAAAGTCGCGTGTGTATCATAATAGTAATTTCGTAACGGACAATTTTGATACTTAGTCCACAAATTGCCTGGTTATGATTCATAAAGTAGTAGCAGAAAAGAAACAGAAAAGAAACGATGCCCTAAACGATTGGGAAAAGTGAGCCATGTTAGAAATAATTTCTAAGTGTTAAATAGCCCACTTAGTCACATGGTGAATAATAGTAGTGCCCACTCGCATTATAGATTTAGTAGTGGTTTCAGCAAGCCCTTTTGACTTCCCCACTTTCACCATTACACTTGTTTAATTAGTTTCTTTGACCATTACACTTGTTTAATTAGTTTCTTTGATGCGAGGAAACTAGAAGGTTAAAGAAGATAAAGGGTTCCTAACTTAGGATTTATATAAGTATATAATCTCCATCAAATCAAGGCACTAAAGACACGCATACTTTACAAGACAACTAAATTTAGAGTGTGTGAGTTTAGCGTTCAACTTGAACAAAAATAGCTAGAAGTTGCGTATGCTCATATGTGTATAATTTATCTTACATGACGGTCTCTACGCGGCTTTATCTCGAATTTAACCAAATTTTCCGTCGGTGAACCATGAGATTAATTCCCCAGATATAAGCAAGGTGCATACGCGTAATCTTGCCGGACACACGAGTTATAAAAAAACAACAATTGGGAAAAAGAGAGAGAGTACCTTCTTGAGAAATTGAAGGGAGAGAGTAGGCCGGACTGGTCTCTGGCCGCCCATCCGAAGGCCTTCACTGGGTGTGTTTCTTCCGCTGATTTCCCCATTACCACCACAATGACCAACTTCTTTTTGGAGGGAAAGAGAGTAAAGTGAAAGTTGGGAGAGTGGTCAGGAATGCGTGCTGGTAGATATATTTATACGCACTTCGGTGGTGTACGGTGGAATGGCTTGGCTGACGTCAGCGCTGAAGTAGAGGGTGGACTATTCGTTGTAATTACGCTATTTACATAGTCGTTCGATCTCACACAGTCACACGTCTATTTTGATAATTACTTCCTCCGTCCAAATTTGTTCCGCCTACTTTAACTTTCACGAAATTTAAGAAAGTATTGTATTTACATTGACTTTTGATCAATTTCACCATTTTATCCTTTCGAAAAAATATTACTAAAATTTTATAAAAAAAAATATTGAACCCATCAAATTCAAAGGCCTCTCCTGTCATGTCATGAACACAATGGTGCCAATTTCAGTTTTGCAGGCCTGCAATTTGTTTCATTTTCCTTTAACAATGTTTAAAATTTGAATTTGGGAGGAAGAAAATTTCTCCCAAAATGAGGGGTAAAATGGTAATCTGGATATCTAAAAATGGAAAGTTTTGAAACAAATATATCATTTTGGGACATCCCAAAAAGGAATAAGGGCGGAACAAATTGGGACGGAGGGAGTAATAATCAAGATACGTTTTTAAATTTAAGCCGGTAATAAATATTTTTAATTGGTAATAATTTATTTTCGATCCGAACCGTGCAAAACACTTTTAGATGCCTACGATTGACTCCATAAAAACTTATTCATTGAACCCTCCGTAACTAAATTTTTTCTCGCCAACCTAGTCAACCTTCAAAATGTCCCGCGCTCTCGTGCTCAATCATTGTACTGCACTCGTGCCTTCAATTTCTTGCTTTCACAAATTTTAATAGATTGAGTTGTATTTTTAAAAATATTCTCGCTTAAACACACGAATTATGTGACTTAGGTGCCAACGACAGTGATTTTCCACCGCGAAATTTCCTACCTGGGACCGTCATCGCTTTGCTCAGCCTCCCGCCACAATTCTTGCTTCCTCGTGTAAATGTAAGAATTGGTGATCTCCTTGCGCAATTGGAATTGGTTGTGTTTTATAACTTTACTGGGAAGATCAACTCTCCCACAATTCGTAACCATCAAGTGAACCCCTTTTTTTCTCATTACTAATGTGTTTTAATCATGTATTTATCATGCTTCGATCAACGTAATTTTATTCCCCCGGTTGATGCTTTTGATGTACTCTAAATGAACAATTTCAATGATCGGCGTGGACCGGAAAAAGAGGAACGGTCCAGTCCTGTTCGGAGCGGGCTCCTTAATTTTAACTCGAATGGAATCAACCCTAAATGTCTTAACTAGTAGGACTAATAAATGAGACGGACAAACTGAACAATTGTTAAAGTTTAGTTTCAAAAATAACGAGCTTCGAAATGCGTTATAAGTTTGGCTTATTAATGAGCACAAGCAACTCTTAAAAATGCTTTAATCGAGTCCAACATAATCTAATCTCGAATAGTTTGAATTTTTTATACTACTACTAAGTCAAACATGTCGAGTAACATGATCAAGTTTGGTAGTTTGTACTCTTGTATAATGGCAGACTTTTTTTTTTAATAACTCGATAGAATTGGCTTAGTGGTCAAGGCCTGAGACTTACGTGTTTGTTACTGCCAAAGGTCTTAGGTTCGAAACGTTACACGTGCTATCATAATATTAGTCAAGTTTCTCCCCTGTGGGATTACTCCCATGTAAGAAGAACTAGAATCTATTTTCGGTTCAAATAGAATGATTTTTTTCCAAATTGGATTACTCATATATTGCAATGAGGAGAGGATTGAGGAGGAGAGGTGTGGTAAATGAGAAAGGTGGTAAAATACAATATATGTGTTGAAGTTGTAATTTGCGGAAATGATAATACAAAATCTGTTTTTGTTGGTACAATACTTTTATGCATTGAAATTATGGCACCAACAAAAACAGTTTTGACATTATCACCGTCCTTTGCAAAAAGCACAAGATATCGATCATCATGGTTTTGGAGCATTTGTCAAGACAAAAGTTGAATATTAGTTGCCCGTTAGCACAGCCCTTTTTTTCCACTTGGAATGGGCCTTTAGTTTTAAAAAAAAAAATTGGGATGCCCTAGCCCAAGGCCGTTGCCTAAGCCTAAGAATTTGCTGGGTTGACCTAAGGGCCTACAATCAACGTACTAGAATAAGCATATAAGAAAACAGGCCCATAATTATTAGTACTTTAAAACAAAAAACAATTCAAAACTTTTGTGTCCAAAAGATTTATTAGTCCTATAGTATTGTCAAAGTCGATGTGATGAGCATATCTCAACACAATACTAGAGCTTCCGAACCGAGCTTATACCTTAGTAACATAACCTTTCAATAAGATTAGGGCCGACCCTGACTTTTCAAAGGCTTAAAGCGAAAATTAAAAATAAGACCTTTTTTGTTGGATGATAATAAGAGATAGTAAAAAAGTAGGAGGGGCATTTACAATTCAAAATTTTTTGAAGGCCTAAAGCGACCACAACACTTGCTTTAGCTCAGGGTTGGCTCTGAATAAGACACTCTTTTTTTTGTTCTCAATCCTTATTTTATAGCTTGCACTTGTAATTCTCACTTTCACATATATTAGTATTTCGAGTTATTTTCAGAACCTGAGCGTTATTTGACTTAGTTCTAGACAATACCCGTCGGTGAGTTATATGGTTCGTTACATTAACACTTTGCTTGAGATAAATATATCTTTGTTGGTTTTTTTTGCAAAAATACACAAGGCATGCATTGGCCAACTTTAATCCTAATTTCCTTTTTCGACTCTCTGTTTCACACATCGAATAATTTCTCTCTTTCTGTTTTCCAATCTGAAAGAAATTGAGATACTTTTCATAGGTTGCCTTCCAAGTATGTGCCAAAATGTCACCCCTGAATTATGTGTAGTTGTCCAAAACTCCATTCTCCTTTTTTTTTCCTTGAAGCTAAAATAAATTCGATAAACATTTTCAAATGGCTAAGTCAATTGGGCCGCTTTCAGAGAGTTGGCAACATCAATGACAAATCGGTATCGAACATCAGCTTTCACAAGGCGTTCCATGGCAGTGTTTGCGTAGTCTATTGGAATCACCTCAATATCCGTTGTGATGTTGTGTTTTCCAGCGAAATCAATCATTTCTTGTGTTTCCTTCAACCCCCCCATGACACTTCCAGCCACTGTCTTCCTCCCTGCCATTCCACATTCCAAGTTAGATCTCGTTTCTCATTTAACGAACAAAATAAGCAGAAGATAAAAGTTCCTCACCCAAAAGCAAAGGAAAGACGGGCAGCTCAAGCGGCTTTTCAGGTGCACCAACCATGATAAGCTTTCCATGGGACTTGAGCAAACCAATCAATGGTACGAGAGGGAAAACCGCAGATACTGTATTGAGAATACCATCCATCGTGCCCATGGCAGCCTATCGATATTCAACATGGGATATAAGAATCTGTATAGACGAATACAATGCAGAAAGACAAATAATAAGTTTGCAAGAACAATGGCTACCTGCATTTGATCTGGGTCTCGGCTGACCAAAAACGAATCAGCACCAAGATGATCAATGGCTTCCTTCTTCTTGTTAGGTGATGTACTAATCACAGTCACCTTAGCCCCAAGAGCCTTTGCAAACTTCACCCCTACATGGCCTAGACCACCTAAACCCACCACACCCACATGCAAGCCAGGCTTGTCGAGTTCAAAATATCTCAAGGGACTGTACATTGTTATCCCAGCGCAGAGGAGAGGAGCAGCAGCATCAAGAGGGAGGTTGTCGGGGATGCGGATCATGTAATGCTCGTTAACAACCTGTTTACACCCATTTTTGGCCAACAATCATGAAATGGATATACGGGTTAAAAGGTAGCCTCGAGGGTCGAGGCCCTAACCTTGAAAGACCTTACGACCAGTTGCCCACGAATTAGGGCTGGTTCTTAAGAAATGATGGGCGCCTTCTGTATAGGCCCAAATCAGTCAAAGGCCCAAGGCTTGAATCAGTCCACTAGGCCTGAGTATTTCATCCAGGCCTAACCCAAATTCCTAGAAGTAACAAGGCCTACGAAATAGGCCCAAATTGGTAGAAGCCTTGGTTTTCTCACCAGGCTTGGGCTCAGAAAGGCTTACAATGGATAAAGGCCCATGATTTACCACAAGTTTAGGCCCAATTGATGAATAGGCCCGCTGCTTGAAGACCATCATTTAAAGCCTTTAATGAGCAAGAAAGGGGTCTTAAGCTGCTCACAAGTAGCTCAAAGGCCTTAAGCTGCTCACAAGTAGCTCAAAGGCCTTAAGCTGCTCACACGCAGCTCAAAGGCCTAGAATGTTCTTGCTGGGTAAGTCTGGACAAGCTGCTTGTGAGGCCTAGAAGTTTCTCCCTAGCAAGCTGCTCAAGCAGCTCGAAGGCCAAGCTGCTCACAAGCAGCTCAACCAGGCCTGCGTTTTTTGGCCTTGATGGGCCCAAATATCCTTTTTTACAAGCATCCATGCATGCAAACAGCTCAACTAGACCAAGGACATGTGGTAGCCATGCATGGAAACATCACAAGCTGCTCACAAGTAGCTCAAAGGCCTTAAGCTGCTCACAAGCAGCTCAAAGGCCTAGAATATTATTGGTAGACAGATTTGGGTAAGCTGCTCACAAGCAGCTCAAGGTCTGAATTGGTGGGACCCCATTCTTCAGCATGAAGCAAGGCCAGAGACAGGTGGCGCACATGCAGCCCTTGGAGCTGCTGGTGAATGATTCATGCAGACCTAAGCAAGCTGCTCACAAGCAGCTCATCCAGGTCTTGTTGATCCTTTGTTTCTGGATCCTTCTTCCGTGAGGGATGAACCTCAGAGGATTTAGAGGGCCCACAAGTATGCAAAGTCCAATAAAATGATAAGAAAGGCCTGGTGAAGTATTGGTCTGCAGCTGTGGTGGGCTCAGAATGGCCTGGATACTACAGGAACAGAAATTTTCTTTGCCCTTTTTCAAAGTTTTATGTAGAAAAGAAGGATTTTTTAGACCTTTGCCCTTTTCTTGAAGTAAAAGGCACGTTTTGTTCAGAGAGCAGCCCCTCATTGGAGCATTTCGAAGCTGCTCAAGTTCAAGCCTCTGATAGAAGGCCATGTGGCAGCCATGCATTGGAGCATTTTAAAGCAGCTCAAGGCCTGTAGCTCCTATAAATCACAGTTCTGAAGGACTTGGCCAAGGTCCACGACCATCAAGCCCTCGGCTTACCCAATTTATCTTTTAATTGTCTTTACTTTCCCGTTTAATCTAGCCCGGACTAGATTTTATTTCCTTTCATTTCCTTGTACCCAAACTTTGTTAAACCGATTAATAAAGTTTGTTTTCATTCCTTCATTACCTTTCAGTCCTTTCCTTTTCTTTTATCCATTTTCTAACAACGGTTAGGAAATATTTAAGTCATTATCCCGACAAGGCGAACAACGAACCATCACGAGGCCTTACCCTTTGGGCCTAGCACCATAGTTTGAAAGAAGGTTAATTTTTGAGGCACGAAGGCCTTGAAATACAGTTTGGATTGCATTCCAGTCCTGGCACGCCCTCGCATTCCAAGCCAATTTGGTTTTAACACTTTTTGTGGAGAAACACAACCATATGATCCGAGTAGCCTCCGTATGTTATCGTTCCATCGTGATAGGTGGCATTGTAGGTTAGAATTTTCTTGGGACAGTAGTTTTCAAGATTGTTTACGCAGTTGTCGCAGGAGTGGCATGCTCCAACCAGGCACCCAACTCCAACTTTGTCCCCAATTTTGTACTTTTGGACCTTGCTACCGACCTCAGTCACTACACCCACAATCTCATGCCTGAATTGAGGTTGAAATGAAGATATCAAATATAACTTAGGGATCAAAACCAAGTTGAACTAAATGGAAAATTGAAGAAACTTTGTATCCAACCTAAAAACTCAGTGTACTAGAATATGGTAGAATCTATTAATGCGTAACCTCACTCAATGTGAGATTCTCTTCCAATCCCCTTCACGTGCAACCTCTTTCTTTCTAGGACTATCATCGTGAAGTGCGGGCATTTACTTAAAGAATGCTACGATTCTGGCTTTGATACAATGAAGGAACTTGATTGCCAACTCAAAACTTGATGCATAG
>BPLS01000532.1:1009544-1058149 GCA_019656275.1 Rhododendron kiyosumense
GTCTGGCAAATAAATAAAGTCATCATCCACTCTAATCTCAATTCGACGTGGGATTATCTAAAAGAAACTAGAAAGGTTGTCTTTAGATCTTGAACTAATATGGAGTTTTATGAAGGAAAAACAAATGGAAAGGGATTTGTAAAATTTAATAAAAATTGACGAACAAAACTACTGAAACATTAACGTAGGCCAAAGTGCCCCTAGAATTGAAAGATGTGAAATTTGATACCCTGGGACCATTGGATACTTGGAGCCACCCCATTCGTTTCTGATTCTGTGAAGATCAGTGTGACAAATCCCACAATACATGATTTTGAACCTCACATCCTCATCTCCTGTTTCCCTACAACATCATTTACATAACAAAGCCCATCAACAACGGAAAAAAATTAAAAAAACAAGCGCGAATTAAAGAACAAGGAAAGTCGTGTATCATAATAATAATTTCACAACGGAGGATTTTGATACTTAGTCCACAATTTGCCTGGTTATGATTCAAAAAGTAGTAGCAGAAAAGAAATGATGCCCTAAACGATTGGGAAAAGAGAGCCATGTTAGAAATATTTCCTGTCTAAGTGTTAAATAGCCCACTTAGTCACATGGTGATTAATAGTAGTGCCCACCTCCATTACACTTGTTTAATTAGTATTTTTTATGGGAGGTGTTAACATAATATTGAGAAATATTATGTTACCATATTTTGTAAGTTCTATTATTCATGTTTCTTAGTTGGACTGATTTATTTATAATGCATGTTTCCTATTTGGTTTAGATTTCTTAGAGACGAATAACATTCTAGCCTATATAAAAGCATGCTAGGGTTATGTTTGAAACACAAGCAATAATAAATCATTTCGTCTTTCTTAACATAGTATCAGAGCTAGGTCTTGGGTGACCTCACCTCTCATGGTCAAGTCTTTGTAGCCCGAAGCAAATCTCCTAGTCAGCTCAATTTACACCTTCACGTGCATCCAGGCTGCACGTGAGGGGGAGTATTAGACTTGTCCCACATCGCTCATCTAAGACACCCAAGTTTGGTTGATATATTTCAGAAATTACTCCATCTATAATATATTGCCAATTAATTTTAGGTTGAAACCCTCCAAAAAATCTAAAAATCTAACAGGAGGAAACTAGAAGGTTTAAGGAGATAAAGGGTCCCTTACCTAGCATCGATGTAAGCATATGATCATCTCCATCAAATAAAGGCACTCAAGACCAAGGTTCTGAATAGTCATGACATGCAAACTTTACAAGACACTTAAATCTAGTGTGTGAGTTTAGTGTTCAAATTAAAAAACAATAGCTAAAAGTTAGTACGATCTATTTTCCGCTACATATGCTCATATGCATGTGTATAATTTATCTTACAAGCCGGTCTTTACAGGGCTTTGTCTCGAATTTAACCAAATTTTCTATTGGTGAACCGTGAGATTAATTCCCCAGATATAGGCAAGGTGCGCGTAATCTTGCCGGACACTTGAGTTATAAAAAAAAACTAACAATCGGGAAAAAAAGAGAGTACCTTCTTGAGAAATTGAAGGGAGAGAGTAGGCCAGATTGGTCCCTGGCCGCCCATCCGAAGGCCTTCACTGGGTGTGTTTCTTCCGCTGATTTCCCCATTACCACCACAATCACCAACTTCTTTTTGGAGAGAGAGAGAGAGAGTTGGGAGAGTGGTCACGAATGTGTGGTGGTGGATACAATATTTAGAGGTCGTTCCACTTTTCACGAAAGCGAGTTTTTGAAGAAGAAGGTAAATTTTAAAATCAAAAATTATGTGCTTACGCAAATAATTTTTCTACCAATATGGATCTTATTTAATAGAACTCATTGAGATCTTTAATACGGTGCAAAAAAAATCATAAAATTATTTTTCATTTTCATTATATTTGAGTTTGAAATTTAGAAAAAAAAACTTTTTAAAAAAGAAAGAAAAGTGGAACACTATCTTATACCTACGTGGAATAGCTGAAGTCATCGCTGAAGCAGGGAGGTGGAAGCCTCTATTTTATTTTATTTTTTGATCGACAAGGAAAGCCTTTGTTGTGCCAACATTTAATCACAGTGTTCGTACTTTGACTCGCGCTCTTACTTTTAATTTTTGCACTGCGTTCTTCTTTCAATTCTTGCTTTTGAGAATTTTAGTAGATTGAATTGTGTTTTGAAGACGTTTTTACGCTCTCGCTTACGCACGAGAATTGTGTGAGTTACGTGCCAACGCAAAAGACAGTCGTTTCCACTGCCTGCATGGGACCGGGATCCCTTTGCTCAGCCTCCCGCCGTCTTAGACAATTCTTTGTAAATATAGGAATTGGTGACCTCCTTTACTGGGTAGATCAACTCTCTGACAATTCAAAACCATCAGTTGGAAAATAACGAGCTTCGAGATGCGTTATAAGTTTGAATTATTTATGAGCACGAGCAACTCTTGAAAAAGCTTTAATCGAGTCTAATACAATCCAATTCAATCTCGAATAGTTTGAATTTACTACTTAATAAGTAGAACATTCCGAGTAGCTTGATCGAGTTTGTTAGTTTGTTATTACCAAAAAAAAAAATAGTTTGTTAGTTGTACAATGGCAGAAAGATGAACCCACGTTCTTTTTTTATGCTAACTCGAAGGAGTTGGCCTGGTAGTCAAGGCCTGAGACTTATGGGTTTGTTACCGCCAAAGGTCTTAGATTCGAAATGGTACACTTGCTATCATAATATCAATCAACCTTCTCCCCTATGTTGAATGGGCTCCCCGCTAGTAGACGATAGAATTAGCCCCAAAAGATTAGTTGATGTCAAAATTTGTTCCATTTTGTCGTTTTCTTTTAACAAACCTTTGAACTCAGTTGTAATTTAAATTCACACACTTATCTCGCAGTTTAAACATTACATTTCATTGATCGAATGATAATAACTTATTGGTAACTCAAGAGAAGCATTGTTTAGACGTAAAGTACAATAATGATGACTTATTTACTTGTTTTTTATTCATTGGCCATTTTTAGAATGAACTAATATCGTTACTTTTTTCTATTCTTCTCATATAGAAATGTGTTTAATAAGTATCCACAACGGTGGTTCCGTGCCCAGCGGGATGCCCTTCTCAAAATCCGTGCCCAGCGGGATGCCCTTCTCAAAATCTCGTGTCCAACGGGATGCCCCTCTTTTACAAGCAGCTTTCGTGCCCAGCGGGATGCCCTTCTCAAAATCCGTCTGACCCAATGGCTAAAGTTTGCTATATCAACTGCAATTCACCTATGTGCACACCTGAATGCAAAAGTAAGATATGTTGAATATAGCCAGTGTCTGGTATTTAATATGTGTTCGTTTAACAATCATTGTGTACCCCTTGATTGTGGGAGAAAACTAACGACCTTATGTTTTATTCTTTTCAGCTGGGAAACCAAATTGCAATACCCCTGGAGCAGCGTGCTTGGACCCGCGGTTCATTGGTGCAGATGGCACTGTATTCTATTTCCATGGCAAAAGAAACGAGCATTTCACCTTGGTTTCAGATCTCAATCTTCAAATCAACGCTCGCTTTATTGGACTAAGGCCAGCGGGTAGACCTAGGGACAACACATGGATTCAAGCACTAGGAATCCTTTTCGGCTCTTACAGTTTCTCTGTTGAGGCTATCAAAGCAGAAACATGGGAAGACGAAATCGACCACCTAAAATTCTCATACAATGGCAAAGAGCTAGTCATACCCGAAACCTACCCATCTTTGTGGGTATCTGCACAAAACAACCTAAAAGTAGAAAGAACATCGAGGAAAAACAGTGTTTTGGTTACTCTACCTGAAGTTGCAGAAATTTCAGTCAATGTGGTGCCAGTGACCCAAAAAAAAGCCTATGAATATTTGAATGACAACACATGAAAGGTGGAAAAAGAGGTATCTAATATTTCTGAAGCTGATACCCAAAACCATTTTAGGGAGATCTTGATAATATCCATAAAAGACAAGCCTTAGATTTATTTTCACTAAGGACGCAAAAACATAGCACAAAATTGGCCACAAAATACACAGAAGGAAAGAATTTTTTGAAAGTAAATCGGAACCAGATCTTTTAAAATCCTATCCATCCAGCCATGTACTTTTCAACTCTGCATTTGTACGTCCACTTATTTTGGATTCCCACCACTTTGACTAAGGCTTCAGTCTCCGATATTTTCTTGGTACAAGAGAAGCTTGCACCTCAAATGTGCATGAAACTCATATACCTTGTGATGGTAAATTTGCCAATAAGATTGCTAATTATCATCTCTTGTAATAATGATGTCCAAATCACTAACAGTCCACTCTAGGATTTCGTTGCCATCGATGTACACTTCAGCTCCCAAGTCAATCGACGGCCAATGTCTATCCACCGGTTTGGTGCCTGGATCCTGCAGTATGATACACAACCACCAATGTGAGACAAGAGTCTAGATATAACCTTATATGTCGCGGATTTAGCAAATCTTCTTCATGTTTAACACAAGGGAAAAAAGGTAATTTGATATCCAAATGGCAACGTTTACACTCATGATGCGGTTCCTGTGCATGCTTATACCAGATTTTACAGGAAAATAAACTCAAAAGGAAGTTATCAATTTGGAGACTTTTGAAATATCGTATGTGATATCTAATAAGTTTAATGGAAAATTGAGCCGCAATCATCTTTATCATGCATAGTATGTGTTTTCATGAGAAAAGACATGAATATATTCAGGCAGTGTTTATTTGACTGGAATGAAGTTCATGAACTCATACCGACTTTTACAAAATCTTAACCATCGCAAGTAGGATTATTGCATTTCAAGGTCAAGCAATAAACTAGTCCATTCTTTCTCCAATCATTGTAGCAAATCAAACACTCTCTTAGAGAAGTTAGGAATTTGAGCATACCTGATAGAAATAGAGCGCCTGAGAAAGTTTTCCAACATCAAGTTCCCAAGTTCTTGGATCGCCAATCCAACCATCTCCTCTTTTTGTTGGGTAACCATATTCTCCCCAAACTGGGTGAGGGACAATTTGCAATATTTCCTGTGCTTGGGGATTACTATAAGGATCACAGAAGTTTTTTGGCTCCTCAGTATACTTAGCATTGCCCGGGGAGCAATGCATGTGATAAGCCTCGTAGGGAAAGTTATCTTTGTCTGACCTATGGATACGTGTTCCATTTCGAAAGGTGTGATAAGGAGGGCAGTCACTAAGGTGGTCCGAGTTGCAGTATGACTGTACGTCTGGGTTTATAATCATTTCACTGTATCTAGTGACATCCGTTGTGACATCCCCATTGCAAGGTTGGCCATTGTTCTTCCAACAACTTCCGATGTCCATGAGGTAGAACTGGTTTCTCGAACTCTTTCCTTTTTTTACATTTAGAGTGAATCTCACTTTGAAATTTGGTGACTTTGGAACCTTGAAGGAAATAAATAAAAGTTAGAAAAGATAACTTTTTGCAATTTATCATGATCTTAATACCATTGAGCATATAAGCAGGGGGAAAATGATGCTACCATTGACATCAATCGTTTGAGACAATTAAGAATATGATAAAACCACTATATTCAAAAATAACATATATCTCGTTCGGTATTAGAAAAATGCTAAAAGGAGCACACTGGCCTCAAGTTTGATAATAATGGTGAAAAGATGTGTTCTATATATGAAAACTATGAATCAATATGTGGAAGTGCATAGAAATATGTGATGTGCATCGAGAATTCTATTGTTTCGACATTCATTTACATTATTGACATGCCAGTGAACACTCAATAAAAAGACTAATACATGATTCTGGTACTTGAATATGACAATTTGAAATGTCAAGCAAACATACAAAAACATTGGGGTCTTTATATGCAGACAAAGTTACCGATCCCCGTTTGTCCTAGATCGAATATGCATACACATGACTGTAAATGTTTGATCCAATGTAATTGACATCCAATATTGAAGCAATTTATCAAAACAAACTTACTATTTTCGACATCCCCCTTGTCTGATAATGATATCCACCCGATAGCCCTGATGTAGCATCTGACCGTAAGTATAACATCAACCAGGGGTAATTCGATGATGTCTTCAAGAAATGGTGGAAAACCCAGCTCCCCTTTCCGATCTCTTTCTCCCAAGTGAGTGAATAGTAGGAAGTGTCATTTTCAGTGGATGCTTTCGTAACATCAGCCTTCAAATCCCATGTCCCATAGAAACTTCCCCTCAAAATGCTTTTTTCTTTGTCTCCCCCTTGTAGTTTCGTGTAGTTATGGTATATCAGTGGCATGTTCATGCACCCTTCTCCAAAGCATGGAAATCTGGGGGTTGGCGGAAAGGGTTTTGATTTCTTGCCATTTTCAGGGCATTTAGCAACTAATGTGTCCATGTTGCCACTTTTAAGCATTATCATCCAAAATTGCCATGGCCTTGGATAGTCATATACTTGGCATTTCTTACCCAAGTAAATCTCTTTCCATGCTGCATATCTATCAGTTTTGATGACATCTAACTCCTTGAACGTTGAATTCAATATGCCAAGTTTATTGTCTTTCTCATTGACCTTGTGAATTAACTTGACTTCCTCCCAAAAAAAAAAAAAAAAAATTTACATCGGAAACAAAAATAGCACATTATTTCAAAGGTACAGAGTTGGTCCAAATGGGTATTTAATAGAGGAATAAGACTCTATAGTAAAATCAAGCTAGTATTAGAACAATATTCATTTATTTTATGTTTGAGGTAAATGAGCATTATATAAAGAACAAAATAAATGCTATTACCAAAGGGGACATACCCTATAACAATTGCTAAATTTGAGATAGCAATAACTAAAAACAAGCATATTAATATGTTACGTACCAGCCAAAGAGTAGTCATGAAATGACAACGAATTAAAAAAAAAAATCACATCAATTAGAAGTGTAAAAACAATTACAAATCAATAGTAGTTTCCTCTTTCTGCTCTATTTACACAATCGTCTTTATAGTTTACACTACTAAAGCTCGTTTTGGATTAAAAGTTAAGCCCTTATTCGAATTTTTTCACGTTTACTCATTTTGCGTACATTTTTTTTTTGTTGATTATTGATTCGTCTCAACGAGTAAATCCAATAACATAAAGAAATATAAAACAAACTAAATTCTTTTCCAAAAATGATCCAAGAGTCTGTCTGTTTTGATTTATTTTTTTCCATCGTAAATTTTTTTAAAATATTGGTCCTAATTTTTTACTTTTTAAATTTCTGACATCAAGTCGAACCAATAATTCACAAAAGATCGACACAAAATTATTGAATCAACACAACTAATCAGTTATGTGGTGGCGGGTTAGGCTAAGAACCAGACTTTGATACTAAATTTACGCACAACTTATTTTTAATAAAAATATAAATATTTTGTGGGAGGATGGAGTAATAATTTGAACCTTTAGGATCCCAAGTCAATACTTTATACAACTTGAACAAAATATGATATTATTTCCATAGTATATATTTCGTCTTCAGTTATAATAGTTTTCTGTCATTGTTGTTATGATATTAGTTTTATATAGTACTAGTGATTTGATTATTCAAAAGTGTATGTTCATTGGTTTCCATTCATGGTCCCTAGCCTTTTTTGATATTTTCTTTAATTTGTTGCCAATTCGTGATTATTTCATCATAGTACGTAGCATAACACCACCATTGATTGGAAGAGATACCTACTCTAATACCCTGATAGGTGGATTTTATTCTAAGGTAATTCTACAAATCCTATAAGTCAACTCTTTTGGCTCTCAAAAATAAGCAAACTTGGCTTATTTGTTTGTTTTTATTATAAAAAAAAATTGTATTTGTTAGTTTGCATTAATTTTGTTTTAAATTATTGGTTCGTCTTGGCGGGAGAAACCGAAAAAATAAAAATTTATGATCGAAATGCAAATTTTCTTAATAAAGACCAAACTTTATTTAAAAAATTGAGTTTTGATCATAAATTTTTACTTTTTCCGGTTTCTCTCGTCAAAACGAACCAATAATCCATAAAAATTTGACGCAAAACTCACAAATGCGAATTTTTTGAATAAAAACGGACAAAGTTAACTTATTTTGCCAGAAGAAACCTAAACTATTCCATAAAGGCAATTGGGAGGTGGTTATTGACCCTGCATAGCTGAATTGTGGTCAACATTTGTCTATGTGAGTGTGACTCTCAAACATTCTCAAGGCTCAAAGCGAATCGAAATAAACGGGCCTAGCCTATATAAGTTTTTTCAATGAAAAAAGATGTATTTTCTTCCATACAATTCTATCAAAAACCCACAAAATTAACTAAACATTTACAATCCTAGACTTTAATTGACTCGAAAGTTTATCACTCTAAAACCCAGAAAAATAACTAAAAAATTTACAATCCTATACTTTAATTGACTCGAAAGTTCATCACTCTAATCGCCCATAAAACTAATAATTCATCTACCTAATTGATAGTAATTAACATAAAAATAAACCATTACAGCAACGACGTAGTCAAAGCAATCTGGTACAATGTCACATGAACTCTAAGAGATTATAAGCTTTATGTTAATAAACAAGATTTACAGTAACAACGTAGTCAATGACAAAATAAACTTCATACTTATGACATGTGAGAGCCTACGACATATTAAGCTTTTCGTACTCTTGGTCCTTGTTTTTCTTTCTTTGACTTTTTATAGGTTTAGTTAGCAAAAAAAAAAAAAATGGAATCGCCAATGAATAAGAACTCACGAGGTGAAGTGGAGTTATCAACATCAAAACAATCTGCCGCCCTCGGACTACCCATATTTGGAGCTTCTTCGCCTACTTCATTGCACTGATTCCATGCCTCTATTGCCACTCTAAGACCATCTCTTCTCATCCCAGGATCACCGATGGCTGATGTGTACACTTCCTTAGCCAAAACAGTAGATCTAAGACATGAAAATAAAAAAATAGATAGACAACAAAACTGCAATAGCCGCATAATTTCACCAGACCTCATTGTAATTGCTTTGGAATAAGCAGAAAACAAGTAGTTTGAACTTATAAATAGAACGTGTACAAGCAGTGCCATGGCTAAGTCGTCTACTGTGGTTTCCTTATCTTGTTGCACTGATAAAGCTTCATTTATCCACACGTTTGTTTCTTTAATTTGTCCACACATTATCTAAATCTTCATCCGATCCTAATCAATATATCAGCAGTAGAAGCAGATGGTGAAAAACCTACAAGATTTATACCAAACAAGATATTGACAGAGTAACCAAATAGATGATTTTGTTTTAACTTATAAGAAAAAAAATAAAATAAAAGGTAACCGATAATTATCTAATCCTAAATGGATTAGGATAACTATCTAATCCTAAAAATTTGTAACAGACCAAGATCAAAACTCTCTTTCGGAAATAACATGAAGTAAGATCAAAGGTATGAAACATTAGCCAGCATTGGAATAAACTGATTTTAACACAAGCTAAATCACCATAATTCGCCAAAATAAAAACACAACAAAATCACATACGCATAAAACACAAACATCAAGCATCGAAATTGGCAAACCCCATTATCAAAGATTCTACTGACAGTTGGTTTCTAACCTTGACAAATCGAATCCTACACCAACTCTAACAGGCTCCTTGATATAATTAATGATAGAAAGATAAAAAAGGAAAAAAAAAAAAACTACTAAGAGTCCAAGATCTTGCTATTTCTTGTGCTCATCCCCTAGCCACAATCTTGAACTTTCCTGTTTCTTGTTGCTGCAAAACAAAAACAAACGAACCATACGAGATTAAATCATTGGACCGGCCCTGTTTACACCACCATTATGCAACCAATAACCAAAACAACAAGGAAACTATTGCAATCAATTGACCAAAACTAGCTACTGCATATACCTTCTTCCACAGCTCAGTGTGTTTCTTGCAAAACCCAGCAACAACAGCCCCCTTGCTCCTCCCTTCTCGGTACTCAATACAGAGCTCTTCCTTCAACCCACACCCCACATGGAACGCCAGCGGGCACTTCGGCTCGGAACAATCGATGGCGCAACCCCTTCCGCTCTCACACACATAACAACTCTGCCCCCACCTCTTGTCAGGAACCCTGGAGAAATCGATCCCTTCTCGGCCTTCCGAATCCGTAAAGAACACCTCTGGCACGTACACCGCACACACGATGTGGGCCCACCGCCCGTCATTGGTGGGTTTCATGGCCCCACCAGCGACTGGGCAGAGGCAGCAAGAGAAGGAACCAACATCCCCATTCCCATTTCCAGTTTCGGCTGATTGAGAAACTAAGCATTGGGCACAAAACCAATCCCCTTCTGGAATACCCTTTACAAGGGGAGATCCATAGCAAGTTGAGTGGACCATAAGGTCACACCCATCACAGAACACAATCGGGTCTGAGGGGTCTCCGTCTGTGCTCTGGCACACGGCGCATTCGATCCCATCATCGGCATCGCCCTCTCCTTCTTCTCCGTTTTCTTCCGCTTCGTTAATTCTCTCCGCGATTGAAACATTATTTTCTTCTTTTTCGTGTTCTTCAATTTCGTCGATATTGTTTGAAACAGGACCGTTCTCTGCTTCTTGTGCATTGACTTCTTCTTCATCAGCATCTCCTTCGTTTTCTCCTGTTTCATTGATATCCTTTGCAATTGAAGCATTCTGTTCTTCAAGTTCTTCGATTTCATCGATATTGTTTGCAATAGGAACGCTAGCCGCTTCTTGTGCATTTTCTTCTTCTTCATCGAATGGGGGTTTGTACTCGACGTTGAGGTCGAAGGGAGAAATTGGTTCGTCTGGGACGAAGTCGGGATGGGGAGCCCATACCCTTTTCTTGGCCGGCAAACAGAAGGCGGCGGCGGCGGCGGCGGCAGCGGGGAGTGGCGGTGGTGGTGGGTCCCGCGATTGTTTTCTCTTTTTTGCTGGAAGACAAGATAACGAATCCGCGCTGCGGTTTTGGTGTTTTTGCTCCAGATCTTGTTGCATGAGCCTGTACCTCTTGAGAGGAGGTAATTCGTGAAATTTGCTCCCCATTTGTGTGCTCTGAGTGAGTGTGTGTGTGTGTGTGTGAGAGAGAGAGAGAGAGAGAGAGAGAGAGATTGGAGTGTTGCAGGTTTTGGGAAATTTGAATGGAGTGTTTGAAGTTTTGAATTGGGGGAGTGAGGGGGAAGAAAACCCGGGAACAAGAAAATTTAAAGTGAAAACTGTTGGATTTGAGTTTCCAATAGGTTTTGATTTTGGTACTTGCAAAAAGGTTTGAATTTGGCGGGACGCCAAAATTAGATGCCCTCCATTTAACTACTATCACTGTGTTCGGCTGGACTCTCAGAGTTTTTATTTCAAAATAAAATTTTGAATCCAAAAAGAAGTGGTGGGGACCATTTTCCTGACAAAGACCGGCTCTCTCTTTGAATTTGACTTTCAATTAAGTCTGGAGACTTGGAAATGAACCCCGCTTGGATAGCTGACGTGGACTGGCCCCACGTCAGATTTAAGTTTAAAAAAAAAATCAAAATAAAAGAAGACCTTTAGTTATCTGTAGAGAAAGAGAAAGAGAAAGAGAAAGAGGGGAGGAGGAGGACGGCGATGACCAACAGACCAAACCAACACACCATCGCGTCCGCCACCGGCGACCACCATCGCGTCCGCCACCACCACCAGCGACCGTCCCTCCACCGAACGGCACCACCACCAGTGGCAATTTTTGCGTTCGCGACTTTCGACGCGACCACGCACAACCAAGGTCTCTCTCTGTTCGTTGCTATGTTCATATTTCTCTGTTATTTTTTGTTTGTTGATTTTTATAGTGGTTTCCCGGGATTGTGCCCAGGTCGAGCCTGGTTTCAATTAAAAGTTAGGGTTTTAGTTCCTTTGCTTTTCGTTATTTCGTTTATGCTTGGAATTGAAACATGATTTTTGATATGTTCAGTTTTTGCGTGAATCTGTGGACTATATGGTAAATATGTGAAACCAAAAGCTTAATCTGTTAGAGTTTTGCAAGATTCCATTTTTGTGTACATTTGTGTAATTTTCAATGTCAGTCGTGAAAGTTAAAATTCATAGGACTTTTAGGCCAGGTTGAATTGGTTGGAGTCATATAATGAGGAGATATGTGTCTCACTAGACTTATAGTGTGTGGATTGGCAATACTTCATTGGGTGTTGTTTTCTTCGTATTTGCGGGACTGGTTTCAAAACGGATATGTGATTTCTCCGCCAGTAGTTTAGAATTGCAGTGGCTTCTAGTCCTGCCCATGATTAATCCGATCGAATAGGCCCCTATGACATTAAAGTTGGCCTTTCATGTTGCATTAGACAAATTCCATTCAAAGTGCATTTTGACTAATATTGCTGGTGAAGTCAGAAGAACGATTACAGGTGCACATCCACATAAAAGAATGATTACAGAAACAAACTACACTTGTTATCGGTCCATACTTCCAGTTCACTGTATGTTTTCAAGTTAGTTATTATAATTGTATTTTCCTCTTGGAGACATGTTTATATACTATTTAGGGTGCACCATCTTAGAGATGTTGGAAGCCTTAATTTGAAAACACATTTGGCTTACCTGTATAAATAGAAGGTGGACTAACTGATGTTTGTTTTAACAGGTGTTGGAATTGGCCGGAAATGCAGTGACGGACAATAACAAGACCCGTATCATGCCGCGACACATTCATGTTGTAGCTATTTTGGTGTGATGGTGATGAGATGTTTTTTGATCATGGCCTAAAATGATTTGCTACTGTGAAGATCCTAATGATGCTCCAAACATCTTGCTAGTGTCGATGCTGACGATGACGAGGATGAGGACGGAGAGGAGACCGATAGCGAGTAGGAGGAAGATGAAGAAGACGAGGAGGATGATAGTGAGGGTGGTAGTAGTAGTTCTTTTTCTTTTGGTTTTTTTCTTTGCAACTTAAGGGAGAGGATAAATGTAATGCCCTTATAATAGTTTTTGTAATACACTCATAATTCTAGTTAATGCCATAGTTTGCTCTATTTATTTTTTTGTTGCTTTCGTGGTATTCTCAAGACAGTGCTTGGTTTAGGGTCCCATGGTCTATATGGATGAACCTACTCATACCAATGATTACATCAGCTGTAAATTACCCACTGCAATTTGGGATTTCTTTCATTCTCCCTTCTTCTTTTTTGGTGTTTCTGTAACTGTCATGTGGGACTGTCTTGTTTATTTTGGAGAATGTTACAGTTCTTCTGTCGAAGAATGGGGACGGGATGTAATGGATCAATTGTAGTACTGCTATTATTATGGAACAATTTTGGCTGCATAAGCCTATTTTTCCTATGTTGAGGAAGGAAAATAAAAGGAAAACACCTATTTTTCCCAAGCCAGACTCTATAGAGCAGTTTTGATGTGCCTGGGCTCTGTTTTTTTTTGTTGTTTCAAAACTTGCTTGATGATTTTATGACGTTGGCTTTGTGAATGGTAATTAGGATGATAAATGCCCGGTGTGGGCTTCTGCATAACTTCTTGTTCTTGTTGTACTGAACGAGACGCGAGACGTCGGGTTAGAACCAAAAAAAGGGGAGGTGCTGCCCAAATTTTACTAGAAACTGTGTCCACAAGTGTCCCCTTTTGCCAGCTCAAAGCATTATCATGAACTTGACATTGGCACCAACTTTTTGTTAATTGGCACCAACTTTTTGTCAATCAAGAAACAACTCAGCCTCATCGAAAAATACAGGATTCGCATGAAATTTGCAGAGACCTTGGCGGTGCGTAGTCATGAAGGCGAAATTCGCCCACACCACTCCCACCCTCCTCCATCTCCCTCCTTTCCCCAGCTTTTTTTAGAATTAACAATCACATGCTGTTTTTTTTTGTTTTTTTTGTTTAGAATCCGTTGATTCGCACGCGAGAATTAACACCTCATTTTCGTAGACCCGACGATCGACTCGGTAAGATTTCCTGATGGGTACCGTCGGTACCAATTCACTGTGATCACTTCTTTTTTTTTCAAGGTGCCAAATACAATTGGAAATTGAAATTGATACTTTCTAAAAGTAATTCTGATCCCAATTGTAGAACCTGTCTCAAATTCCATAAGCATACATCTCAATACATCAACCATTTGTAATAAAAGTTCGAAGATACAACTTAAGAGTACACAACAAATCACATTTAGCCTAATATCAAAATAGGTAAAACATAATAGTAGCAACGACGACAATGAAGCAGAACATCATAGCAAGAACAAGCCACAGGAGAGAGGCATCTCTGCTTGGAGGATTGTATTCCGATGACGACCCAGCCGCATCCTCCAAGGACGGGAGAATAGGAGGTGGGACCATCTGCTCTTCTTGGCAGGTGTAAGCCAACCAAGCACTGTATGCCTCATCCCACGAGGCAAATTTGTTATGCACAGCACCTGAGAACTGATTAACTTGATCACTACAAGCTGCCCAAGAATCGTAGATGCCTGGATTCCTCCCCACGAACACAACATAGAATTTTTTCCCTCTCATTCCTATATCATTACGATGATAAATATGAACATGAGTAAAGCGTGTCAATCAAAATGCACTAAAAAACGCAGATTTCAAGCCCAAATTTAAACAAAAATATGAATGTGGTTTTTCGAACAAAAGTGTTGATTTTTGTATTTCATAACATGAACTGAGTATGCAGTAAGTGTGTCAAGCAAAATTGTGCAACAGGATACATTATTCAAGTGACAGTTACCACCAAAGCAGAACTGGCTAGACCTGCACCAGATTTCGGCCAAAGTCCTGCACTAGATTTCCATACTACTTTGGATGTGTAAACTTGCACTAGTATAGCTTACATGGAATTCAATGTTCAAGTTCCACAACTCAACCATTAGTAATAGGTTCCCAAATACATAATAAAACAAACTCAACATAGCTTCAATTATGGTAACAGTTCCCAACATAAACAGAAATTGGAATTAAAAAGCAGTAGATTCAACACATGATTCCATTCACCTCACTGCTGATCGGAAATAAAAACACATTCTCCTTAACTAATAAATTTTGTTTTCAATTGTCTCATAGTGAAACTAGTGAAAAAAAGATCACTCATCATAAGACTGCCACATCCAGTTAGCCAATTCAGTCCGCCTTTGAGCCATCAATTGTGTGTTATGTGGCGACATGTTGAAGGGCTCTACCGGACCCACATTTCCTCCCCCGTTCTGTCCACCCTCCCATTGTCCATCATCCTCGAAGTCATCAAAAAATTCATCCCTCCCCCTATTCATTATTATCCAATTATGAATAACACAACATGCAGTTACAATTCCAGGTTGACGGGCTTGATTATAACTTGGCATGTGCTTTAGGATGGGGAACCTTGCTTTCAGGACTCCAAAGCATCGCTCTATCACATTCCTCAACGATGAATGCTTGTAATTGAACAACTCCATGGGCGTGTGGAACTCCGTATTATGCCCATTAAATTCATCTCTGTGATAACGTCTTCCTCGATAAGGAGCTAAATACCCCGGCATGTTTGTATATCCAGCATCCACCAAATAGTACTTATCTAAAATGTTACAAGTTAGATTTAATAGGGTGCAATATTGATTGATTACAATCGGAAAGGAAATTATTGTTACGTACTGAGTGGGGGGTGCGGAAAGTTATAGCCAGGGGTTGTTACTGCTGATTGGAATACACGTCCATCATGGGCGCTTCCTTCCCAACCGGGCAACACAAAAGTGAACTTCATGTCGAAAGAACAAGCAGCCAATACATTCTGTGTTATTGTGGACTTCCTCCCGCGATACGCAACTTGTTTACGACGCGGTACCCAAGCTTCTATGTGGGTTCCATCTATAGCTCCAACACAATCCTTAACAAAATATCATAACAAAACAATATTCAATTTGGTCAAGGGAATTATTGGCGAAGGAATTACTTTAAGTATATTTATTTAACTAACCTGGAACCATGGGTAATATCTACCGTCGTTTAATATTTCGGGCGGGGTTACATGAAGGTTAGGTGGTTGAATGATGTGGGGTGCCAAGTTGCATAGAGCACGACGCATCCACTTGAAGTGGTCGCTTATGGTCGACGTGGAGCGTTGGAACCGATCAGCAGCCAATCGATGGCGTTGGGAATGGCCACATATGTATAAGAACATAGCCAAGGACTCCTCTAGACAAACACGTTTATGATCCCATTGTAGTTGTCCTCTAGCAAGAAGTTCAGCCACCAACCCTCTAAATGTATATGCATCGACACGGAGAACGTCTTTTATGGTTTGAGGGTGTCTTTCCAACAAAAAATTTGTGTACGCTTGACCAGTTAATTCACTAGTTCGTTGTGGCATTTTTATTTTGTCGCCTTCCATTAAGTCCAAAAATTCGAGATCAAGTAAGTCGTCGTCGTCGCTGGTAACAGCTTCATCCTCGTTATGCCATGGATGAGCGCTGGATGACATGGTTGTAGGCTGGATGTGTACAATGGTTAGATAAATGCATTACTACTCTCCAAGGCAGATTTTGTTAAACATAATGGTTAAAACACATATATAAAGGCAGATTTTGGCGTAGTGCAATTTCGTGTGGTTTTTTCTCATAGCAGTTTGTTGTACTTTCTTTTATGTATGTATGTGTAAAGACATTCTAATAACAGCTACAAAATAACATGCATGGTACGAATAAAGCCTACATTAGACATTTTCTTAAGTGACAGTTAGGTACTTAAAGAATCCAGAAATGAGCCACAAACATACCACTCGTATGTATGTCTTGTGTTTTTGGCTAACTCTCCAAACGAACAGCAATAACCACATATGAAGGCACTCTGTTATGAAGCCAATAATATTGGCATAACATATCTGATGAAGGATGGTATCTTTACCATTTGAACGGCCAAAATGATCATGAACCACATAATAACACTTTCTAAACTATGAGGTTTTTACCAATATACCAACGACTGCATTATGCAATAGTAAAACATATAAAACTATAAACCAACATGAAGCAACAAATGGACAAGGCCTTTCATCATATGAAGGCAGAACATATTCCCATAACATAAGTAAATAACATGGACTAGAATTCAGCAAACTAAACGTGTTCCATAACACGAACATTAGAAGTTAAAAAAAAAAAAATGGCCACTAATGGCCTTCTTACACAACCACCTAATTGTCTACTTTTCCTAATCGGTCAATCCAGCTGTGCCACCCAACCAATCCTGTTATGCGGCTTGAGTTGCATGAACCCTTCCCTCCAAGAAGGTCCTTCACGACCCATCATAAGGCCATATGCCTTCCAGTATTGCGTATCCCCAACAATCCCCTGAATGTCATCCAGGGCAGCAATGGTTTCTTTTATGGTGAATTCTGGGGTTCCAGATTGTTGACGGTTGATAGTTAAAGCCTCGTAGTACCCTGCCTTTCTTTCATTAGCAAGTGCCACGCTCTCATAAGCATGTATTTGCTCACCCCTAACTTGTTTCGAAACACTCGCACCACTCCCGTCAGATTTTCGCTTTCGCGAGTCAGAATACATGCTATCGTCCCCCCGAATGGACTTTGGCGGGCCAAACATGGCTCGCTCTTCATCGGAAGTGGCTGCACCAAGGGTACCGGGTTGTGCGAAGGCACCGGTCGCCATAGAGTTGTGGAGAAGCTCATCCAACAACTCAAAATGGTCAATACCTTTATTGCGAAGTTTCTCATACTTACTGTTGGCCTACATGGAATATAGGTAATGGGAAATGTTTGTTAGTATATCGGGGCAAAATGGGATTTATCTAATATTTGTAACCATTAAATAAAACACTTAGGTTTTGATACCTTAATTATTTCATCCCATACTCCATCAGGAGCTGTGACAGTTTGAAGCTCTGCATCCCAACCCAATCCGGTATGAACTTTTTTTAACTGACAGAATAACCTGTAAGGTCCTTTGAGGCGTTCAAACTTTTGTTGCATTTTGGTGATGCTATACCCGTACCTAGGAACTTGGCGTGTGAATTCTTTGTGGATTGAAGTCCATTGGTGTTGATTGAATGTTTTTGTCTTACGTGTGTTCACACTTTGTTCTTTGCTTGATTCGTCAAGGAGTATTTTGAGAAATATCTCCTCATTGGCAAAACTCCACATGTCTACATCAATTTTTGTGCGGTCCATGGTGGCCTAACAGTTGGGACAAATAATTTGCAACATAAACAACTGGAAAACAGATATACAGGAAATAAAAAATGCTTAATAGGAGCATACACAGAGGGGAGAGAGATTTGTAAATCCTTTACCAATTGAACGTAGTTTTCGCCAGTACAAGAGTTGGCTGAAGAAGTAGGAGAGGGGGAACTTCGCTTCCTCTTTAATGGTTGGCTCACAGGTGGTTTAACTTCAAAGGGCTTGTCCCCTAAATTGAACAAATGAACCACATGCATTCAATCAACATAGGCCAGCTTAGGATTAATCTAAACTTTACACTGAATAAATTTCTACATAGACCATAAACAGGGGCGTGTGAATTTGTGGTCAGATATTGTGCAAAACTTGTTACAGTATTTGGAACAAGAACCATATAGAAAAAAAATCCTTTCAAACTAGGATATTTGGACAACAGATTTGCACGAGCAGTGTGAGGGAAGAAAAAACACCTGTTTCATTCAACATGGTCCCCTCTGTTCGAAAATTCCAGCCTACGGTGACCAGAATATCTTCTTTTGTAGGTCCAATTTTTCCTAGTAATGAAAAATCAAAGAAAATCCGTTTTTTTCGTAACCCCAACTTTTTCGAACCCCATGACTTGGCCGAGGGCCTTTTTTTCGAACCCCAACAGTCTGCATTTGGCCGAAGGAGTAGGAAATCTTTCTCCAGATTTTTCGAACATAAAACAGCCGATTGAAAAAAAAAATTGAAATGAAAACCCTAACCCAACCGAAACAACAAAAATTGAAGAAACCCTTCGATTTCTGGTGTATTTACCTCTAGATCTTCGAATCTTTGTTGACCGGAGAAGCCATTTGCCACATCTCAAGGAGGAATTCGTCGGGTCTTCCGTGGTGCCTGGATTTGGGGTTGATTTGGGCTCCCCCTGGAATGCAGTCCACCTCCTCATTTATACATCCAAACCCTTCAAACAAGGTCCAGATTTCCAGCTGGGTTGAGAAGATGTTTGAGAAGACGGGTCTTTAATTTTACAGGAGAGATTCGCGAAGCAGCTTCGAGACCTGGGGAAGAGGCGTAGGTATGAGATTCGTTCTTTGTAGACTTTTGAACAAAAGAGTTAGCTGGAGGTTGGGATGAATAAGTTTCAAGGGAGAGATCGGTTGGGATGAAGTAACTGAAGAGAGAGAGAGAGAGAGAGAGAGAGAGAGAGAGAGGGAGAGAGAGAGAGAGAGAGAGGGAGAGAGGTCGCAGAGATTCGCTTAGCTGTACCATGGAGGTTGGGATGAGCTTTCGCAGAGCTGAGTTGCCGAAAGTAATTGAAGAGAGTCAGAAATGAACAGGAGTACTTTTGCCCACTTGACCCGCACAGTAAAATCCCTTTTTTTTTAATTTTCTGCTGACTCTTAGGGACCCACTTATCTTTAAAACAACTCATCCAATCACATGTTTTTAAATTTTAACTCAAAAATTTCAATCCAAAATCGTGAACCAAACGCAGTGAGAAACTTTATGAACTTTTTTTTCCTTCGAAAGCCTTGCTGAGGCAATTGTATAGAATTTTTACACATTAACCTTAAAAATTGGCGTAATTAACAGGAGTATTTGGAGTTATACAGAGTCCGAACACCCACCAACACCCCTGTGTCCACCCCTGATTATTACAACCTTAACATTTCTATTATAATAACAGTAGTCAATCCTATATTATAATTACGCATGTGACATAGGGGAGAAAGATAATGGAAATTGATTTTTATTATCGCATAATGCAAAGAGATGGAGGTGCTACCAGTGGTGAAGCAAACCATGCATGAGTAGTATTTGATTGCAAGTTACCGCATCCCTTGATCCCCATGTACCGAAAATTTACTCGATGCCTATGAGGCACCGTCACATGATGCCACAGAGATTTCCAACGCCACACATTTATAAAAATTCAACGATTAAGGGTGTGACTCTCATACATGTATAGTGTTAAAAAAAAGCTTTAGGATACTATGTGACGGTGCCCTAATAACACTGAATGATTACTCCTATATATGCACTCCAATCACCCCACCCCTGACACTCGATCTCATGGCAGGGCAGATACATACACCGTAAGGCATATTGAGGGGGTTCGTTGGGCTAAAAAAATGCATCAGGATTTTGTTTTGTTTTCTAAAATATTGTTGTCACATACGTATGGTCAAAGTAAATGAAAATTCAACATAAATTTATGAGTAAGTACATAATATAACTTAACGAACAAAATACTCAATAACTTTTCAACATAATTTTTAAATTTACATAGTGCTTGGTCTACAAAAAATTTCTTTATAACTTCGCCACCGCGCCCAAGAAATCTTTGACCCAGCGGCACGCGTTATTAGAGAAAAGGACGGGAAGAAGGAATTTCAAATAACAGCCTACCAAATCTGAACGCTGCCTCATCACTATCACACGTGGACCTGTCAACTCAATCACACGAGGTCTTCCACTCTTCCCTCCTCGATAACTATAATGCTACAATTACAACATTCCTCTACAACATTGTTACAACATTTCTGATGTGGCAGCCAGGGACCCACCCACTTAACCCAGCCAAAAAAAAAGAGAGAAAAGGGACCGAAATCCCTCCCAGCCAAAAAAAAAAAAAAAAAAGAAAAGAAAAGGGACCGAAATCCCTTGAATTCAAAATACGCGGTTATTTCTCCAAATCCCAGCAGACGGCGACCAGAGAGGGAGAGTGAGGCGACCACCGGCCAACACCCACCACCGCCAACCACCATTACTGCCTCCCCACCTTCGGCGACCATCTCAGATCAGCGAGAGCCCCTGTGCCTCCGGCAACTGCCACCACCGTCCTGACGAGATTCAAAATCACGCAGAGAGAGGACTACGAAACCAGATTGACGAACTTCGACCAAGGTCTCTCTCTCTCTCTGTATGTCTGTGGGTGTTCTATGTTTGAACTGAAGTTTATATTCTTCATGGACTACAACTTCTTGGTGACCCTAATTTTACTAGCCCTATTAAGTTGGGGAACTGGTTTTATGTTTTTTGGAAGAGTATCTTTTGGAATCCAGTTTGTTGTTTAGGGTGAAATTTTCTTTTTCGGATTGTATTTTGAGGCTCAATTTGTAGCAAACACATCCCAGGCTAGGTTAGTTAATTGGGTATGCAACCATTATTGTCTATTGTATGTGTTCATAGCTGCATATGTAAATTGATTCCTACAAGCTAGGTTCATTTCATCTTAAAACCCTAGACTTAGAAATCCCCAATTAGTGGTTAGCCATTCATCCCAATATAACTGGTTATGGCTCTTGTTTATATTTGTAAACAAGAAATGTAATCTAAAAGTCGCTAGGTGCTCTAATTGACTTCTGATTTTAATGAGACCCCTTCTCATGTGCTATGTAGTTAATATGATTTCTTTGTTTCTGAAAAAGTAGATGATGTCGCCAGAGTCTATTCCGTCGGCAATGCCCTCTCCATCGCCGAAGCGGAGGAGAAACGAAGATGACCAAATTGATTTTGGCAGGTATTTTCCCATCCTTTAATATAATCCAATCAATTTTGATAGTACCCTAGAATACAATCTTTATGTCAATTCCATGCATTATTAAGAGTTTTGTTTTTCTTTCAATTTTGCAGAGTCACTGAAGAAGAAGAAGAGTTATGGAGTGGATATAGTGAAAATGAAGAAGAGGTAGGTCATTCAAACAAAGAGTGTGATGGGATAGATGCTACTGAGGATGGGAAGGAGGCAACAGAAAATTGTGAAGATAGAGTTGAGGAACCAAAAGTGGGAATGACATTCGACTCATTAGACAAAGCTTACTTCTATTACTGTCAATTTGCAAAAGAAAAAGGGTTTGCTGTGTGCAAAAGAACATCAAGAAAGCGAAAAGATGGGAAGTTGAGTTATGTAACTCTTTCTTGTAGTCGTGGTGGAAAGGCAAAGGTGACAACAAGCAACCTAGTAAAACCACGTCCGCAATCCAAAATTGATTGTCCAGCTCACGTTACTATTGTTATACTGTCGAATGGAAAGTGGAGGTTAAACCGGATTGTTTTGGAGCACAATCATGTACAAAGCCCTTCAAAGGTAAGGTATTTCAAGTGCAATAGGGTACTTGATGAGCATGTCAAAAGAAAGCTTGAACTAAATGATAAAGCTGGGATCAATCTGAACAAGACTTATGACTCACTTCAGATTGAGGCTGGGGGACCTGGTAAGCTTCCATATCTTCAGAAAGATTGCCGAAATTATGTGGATAAAGTGCGACGTTCACTAGTTAAGGAAGGAGATGCCGAGGCAATGCACAACTATTTCATGAAGATGAAAGCCGACAATTCTGACTTCTTTTTTGCAATGGATTTGGATGATAATGGTCGACTAAGAAATGTCTTCTGGGCTGATGCAAGGAGTAGGGCAGCTTGTAAGGAATTCGGAGATGTTGTTACCTTTGACACAACGTACTTGGTAAATAGATATGAGATGCCTTTTGCTCCATTTGTAGGCGTGAATCATCATGGTCAATCTATTTTATTGGGATGCGGGCTAATCTCTCATGAAGATACAGAGTCATTTTCGTGGCTATTTAAGACTTGGAAGACATGCATGTGGGGTCGTGCTCCGAGAGCAATTATTACCGACCAATGTTTGGCTATGAAGAATGGTATAGAAAATATATTCCCTAACACCCGACATCGGTGGTGCATATGGCATATTATGAAAAAGTTGCCCGAAAAGTTGAAAGGGTACAACGCCTATGGGAAAATTAGGTTGTGTATGCGTAAGGCAGTTTATGATTCATTGACAATAAAACAATTTGAGGATGCTTGGGATGTGTTCATCAAAAAGTATGAGCTTCAAAGTAACACATGGTTACAGGGGTTGTATCTGGAAAGGAAACGATGGGTGCCTGCTTATTTGAAAGATATGTTTTGGGCGGGGATGTCATCCACACAAAGAAGCGAGAGTATGAATGCATATTTTGATGGTTACATTCATAAAAAGACGACCTTGAAACAGTTTGTGGAGCAGTATGAAAATGCATTGGCGAATAAGGTAGAGATTGAAAATGAACTAGATGCGAAAAGTCTCCACACTTTCATCCCGTTACTAACTGAAGATGAGTTGGAGAAGCAATTCCAAAGTGCTTACACGAATACAAAGTTTCAGGAGTTTCAAAAGCAATTTTTCGGGAAACTTGACTGTTTGTGTTCAAAGACAAAAGAATGTGATATTCTGTCCGAATATGAGGTACAAGAGTGGATTACATTTGGAGAAGAAGAAGAGAAAAAGAGGAAACAAGTGTCATTTATTGTCGAATTTAATTCTGAAACCAATGAAATACATTGTAATTGTCGATTGTTTGAGTTCAGAGGAATGGTGTGCAAACATCAATTGATGGTGTGGTTTCAAAGGGGAGTTCAAAAAGTGCCTGGCAAGTATGTGTTGAGAAGATGGTGCAAAAAAGTGAAAAGGGTACACACTAAGGTTCGGATATGTTACGATAAGTTATCAACGTCAATTGAAGCGCGTCGGCATGACAACATGTGCAATCTTTTTAATGAGGTTGCTGATTTAGCAGAAGAATCTCAAGAGAAGTATGATATGGTGATGACACGGATACGCGAACTAAAACGAGAGTTGATGGAAGCTTCAGTTCTTTGTGAAAGTAATGTGGGTTTCGAAACTCCTAATGATTCATTTTCACTTGGAGATGAGGTTTGTAAAACCAAACAGAGCACGAACATACTTGACCCGGAAGGTCTTCGTCGAAAAGGGAGACCGCCGTGTAAAAGGATGCAAAGTGCTGTGGAAAAAGCTGTTAAGAAGAAAATAGAAAAGAAAAAGAAGACATTGCCCAAGGAAAAAGCTAAGGTATAAGTTCTTTATGATTTGTTAATATGAACATATAGTAATATTCGATGAATACTTAGTAATTATTTTATTTGGTAATTTCAGGAGGTTGAAGAGATTGTGGTTGACCATGTGTTTGGGACACAAGAGAGTGTTCTCAATGTAAATGTAAGAAAATTTAGTTTTATTGCATAATTTCATGAATCATGTTTAAGTTATTGTTAATTCTCATTTTTGTTGTTGGCCAGAGTCAGCCAAGCTACATGGGGCAATCAATGTGGCCACATATGATGTCCCATAATATGCGACCGAATATGGCACAAGGTGGAAACATCTTCCAATTTTCTCCAAGTTCATCCCCAACTGGAACAGACTTCAACCAATTTATGTATGCATTTTCAAGTTCACAAACAAATATGCCAACCTTATTCAATAGTCATGATTGGAGAGGGCACTCAAATATTACAAGTAGGCAAGTTTGGAGAGGAGGACAATCAAGTTTTTTGGAGACTCAAGGGCAATGTGTTGGAGGACCACCACCAAGTTCACAAACAAACATGCCAACTTTATTCAGTAGTCATGATTGGAGAGGGCAATCAAATATTACAAATAGGCAAGTTTGGCGAGGAGCGCATTCAAGCTTTTTCACCGCCAAGTTTTATGGAAATGATGAATGCATCAAATAATGCTGAAGAGTAATTTAGATTACTTGATTTTGGGTGTTTGAGTATTTGTATCGTGTCATGTCGTGTCTGTATCTTGTCGTGCCATTTACTAGCTAGTGCTCAATAGGATCTCAAACTCTTGTTTTTTTTGGCAAGACTTGGTATTGGCATGTATATTGTGTAGAAGATGACTTTTTATTAGATGTTTAATTATATTAATTTTGGCTTTGCAAATATAGTTTAGTAGTGCAGGTCAATGTGTGCTGATTAAAACGCAAAATGGCAAAAAAAATTTTGACATGGTTTCCTTGCTTTATGGCTTAGTCCGACGCCTTGCGTCTCAAACAAACAACAACAAGAAGAAGCATCAGAAACAACAACAGTCTATATGAGCCCATGCCAGGCGTATCTCATCCTAAATTACCATTGACAATCAAAATTCACACACAAACCCACGCCGGGCCTTTTATTATCATATTTATCAACAATCCAAAATCACATATAATCCATAAGCCCACACAAAGCTTTTCTCATCCCAAATATCATTTAAAAAGAGGGTACATAGCTGAGTATCGTCATAACCATACATTGATATTTCAAAAAAACATACTACTTGATTTTCCTAACTACTTAATGCTGGAAAGTTTCCAAAATCAACTGTATACATCTTAGAGATGAGAACCCCTTTCCCCAATGAGAAATCCAAAGGCAGAGTTCCCTCATTGACTTCCACCAAAACCAGTCTCAAAGAGATCTTGCTTCTGCTTCGTGCGTCTCCCAAAAATCCTGAATTTTCAATTCCAAGTTGCATGGCTTAATGCATGACAGTGTTTGCTTCGGGAATCATACCCATGTGTTGTTGGAGGAGTTGATGATCTTGATCTCGAGACTAAAGGGCATTGAGCTGGAAATGAAAGTTTGGAGTCAAAACACTCGGTTGTTGTTGAGCTGTTTTAGGCTGAGGTTGTTGGATGTGCCTGACAAGTATATGTTGAGGTTGGGCATCAGCAATTGCAGCTTGGTAGATTACGTTTTGCTGAAGCTGAGCTTGATACCTGAATCAATAAATTCATTTTTTTGAATTTCAGCTAGTGATACAAATAAATGAATTGCCAATTGATTACTTGGATATTGAAACGTGACAGAGAAAAAAACTGAGCACTATTTATCACCAGAAAGCTTATAGTTGATGCTTTCATTATGCACTAACAGTCCATGAAAGTAGCAAAAAAAAGAGCACAAAATAAGGCATTATGCTTCCATAAACCACAACAATACAACAAACATAATGGTTCCATAAAAGTAGTACCAAAACAAGACATGAATAGCCATAACAGTAGCACAAGCACCAACATACTACCCTTTGAAACCACACCATCAAACAGTGGCCCATGAACTATTAGTATGGGTCGGTAACCATTAAGACAGCTCAAGCAGAAAAGATCACTGGTGATATGTGGGGAATTGAGATATATAACTCATTTGGTGAGAGCACAACAGAAAGACGGGCTAAGATAACCATATTAACAAACACTTGTTTGCAGCTAACAAGGAGATACATAAGATTTTAACTAGGAATTGACAGACCATGTAGTCTTTGAAATAGTACAACTACGTGGGTAGAGCCAAACCCTATCTCATTAGTCCACCAGGCACCAAGAAGGTATGCAATAGTTTTTTTTTTTTTTTACAGGAAAGGTATGCAATAGTTGATCAGTTTATTAAACCAACTTGATCAAACTTAATTAATGTGCTAGACTCTCTTACTGACAACCTTGTGTAAGCAATGTGGTTAAAGCATTTAAATTTCAGAAACAAAAACCCTCAATTTAGCAACATAAAGGTGAAATTAATCAGGGTGGATTATGGTGCATACCCAAACTGATTCAAACATGGCCAAAATAAGTAATCGACTTTGGAGCTCCTCACGAAAAAACTCAAGCTCCTTCTGGTTTACAACTCGAATATTACCTACAATTTAAGATTGAAAGAAAACACTCTAGATAAGTTCCTAATGATCAAAATAAGTACACAGGGCAAACAAATATGCATACTCTTGAGATTTCTTCTTCTGAAGATACTGTAGAATCTAATCTCTAGTTCACCATTAGCCAATTGGAGACACGACTACTTTGACAGGCCCTTCAGACGGGCCCATGTGGGGGGTTTTCCAATTACAGGGCAAATTTCAAATTAGGGTTCTTTTTGTAACCCAGAAAATTCAGTTTAGGGCTCAAATATAGAACACCCACAGAGAGAGAGAGAGAGAGAGAGAGAGACCTTGCTCGAAGTTCGTCAATCTGGTTCGTAGTCCTCTCTCTGTGTGATTTTGAATCTCATCGGTGTGGTGGTGGCGGTCGCCGGAGGCACAAGGGCTCTCGCCGATGGGAGGTGGTTGCCGAAGGTGGGGAGGTGCACTAATGGTGGTTGGCGGTGGTGGTTGTTGGCTGCCGGCTGGTAGTCGCCTCACTCTCCCTCTCTGGACGACGTCTGCTGTATTTGGGGAAACAAGGGTATTTTGAATTGGAGGGATTTTGGTCCCTTTTCTTTTTTTTTTTGGGGCTGGGTTAAGTGGGTGGGTCCCTGGCTGCCACATCAGTAATGTTGTAACAATGTTGTAAAGGAATGTTGTAAGTGTAGCATTAAACAGCACACACACACACACACACACACACACACACACACATATATATATATATATATATATATATACTAGTGCTAATTCGTGCCTACGGCATTACGCATTTCTGTTGAAAAGGGATGGCAGTTGTGTGATTTATGTGAAGACCATGGGTACTTAACCGAATAGTGAAAAGATGCACTACAGCCTTTGGATCAAATGAATCTAAGCCGTTCCAACAACTTATCCCCACACTCTTCTGTTTTATAATAAAGACTAGTGTTTACCCTTGCCTACGGCACTACCCACCTCGGCCCATGCCTACAGAACTACTCACCCCGATTGGAATTGAAATTACCATTTGAATCTTGATATATAGTGGCTCAAAACATTATTTTAATTTTTAGGTAGCTATAAAAATTTTAGAAAAGATAAAGAAAAATAGAGAAAATGATAAACCAAAACCCAAAAAGTACTACGTATCAGAGAAAAAGCGAGAGAGTGTGTTACCAAGGACAGTGGATTCCGGGTTCCGAGCGACTCACCGGCAAAAGCGATGACTGTGGCTGGACAATCAAGGGAGAGGAACAGAAGTTGATTGGCAGGGAAAGAAAACAAATTGATGGCATTTTTGTAATATATTCGTAAGAGAGTGAGTGTTTTTTTAAGAGAGTTGGAAAACACACATGAGCCCTTGAATCAAATGAATCCTAACCATTCCAACAACTTGTCCCCACACCCAGTGGCGGATCCAGGAATTTTCTACAGATAGGTCACTCTTTTTGGACCAACCCTATACGTGTGAAAATCGTAGACGAACTCATGTTAACTTTCATGATTCAATTCAAAAATAAGGGTGAGGGATGCGCTTGTAAAAAATAATAAACAAAATTCCAAATATTAAAGAAAATAAGAGTTTTTTTAAAAAAATTCCGTTACGTAAAGTCAGTTTAAGGGTGAGTTTGAGTCCCAACCCATTCAAAATTCAAGGAGAAAAGTGTTAAGTCAATGAGAGAAGTGTTTTTTTAAACCATTGAGACAAAATGAAACAAGAATTCTAGCGTCATGACTCGGACCTCTGTCACTTGCAAGGAAGCACTGCTCTCTACCACTAGAACAACTGAACAACCCATGTCAATTCTCGGCATATTTTACATATATTACTTACTTAGGCTTGGGGGACCTCTTTTGGGGCTCTATTTTCAGCTGGGTCACATGACCCGTCTGTACTTACATTAAATCCGCCCCTGCCCACATCCTTCTGTTTTATAATAGAGATATTAGGAAAATGATTTTGTCAATTTTTTTTTTGTTAACGCCGCTTTCTGGTAAATGTATTTTTAGTGTAAAAATATACTTGTAGGGAAGTGGCGTTAACAAAAAAAGAAAGTGATGAAATCGGCACCCATATATTAAGATAGTAATTGAGATGTTAGCACGTCAATTATTAAAAAAAGATAAAAGTGTATATACCTTTACGCAGTCATGAAAGATATTTTATCTTAACAAACCAATGGATTTAATTAGATGAAAAAGATACTCCTTGTCTCATAGTCTGAACAGTTACATTCCCCCTATGTCATCTATGTTCTATTAAAGCTGGATTAATGATTTTCATACTATAGTATTTGTAAATAAATTTAGAATCTAGAATCTTACTGTTTAAATTATACTATACACATCAAAATTTTCAATGGAAAAATTGAGACAGCACTTATAAGATATTGAAATGTGCTTAAACTGACAATGTTTTTTTTTATGACCTCATTTGACATTCGAAGCACATCTTGTATCTGATTCTTTTAGTAGAGACAGATCAAGATCCTCTCAGAGAGTTTTCTCATGTGATGTAAGATATCATGATCTTATTATTGAAAGGACTTAATATGTCTATAATCGTTGCAAATAGTGAGATCAATCAACCATGGTATTCTATGAAAGAATAATATTTGTTATAAAAGAATTATAGACCGGATTTTGAATGCGTGTTTATTCTTTTTGGACAAATATGATTCGATCAAAGCTTTATCAATATTTGATCAATCTAATTTTTAGTACGGATGATAAACATATGTAGGCTTACAAAATGAACGACTTTAATCATCTAACGAGACCTTGATAGAAAGAACCATCACATGGGAGGATCGTGATTTTGTAGAGAGGATCTTGACCTTCTGTTCGAATTCCTTATAATATGCAATTGAAACAAGTTCTTTCTAATGGTAAAAAGAGGGCTTTTGAATGTGGGGTTGTTCCTATTTAAATATTTGAGGGTTTTGAATTGGCCCCACCTGATCATATTTCTCTTGAGATGAAAGAAATCAAATAAGGACAAAACTAAAAGTTATGAAAAAAAAGTTAGGCTATGTTTGGATAACATGTATCTTAAGAGGAAATGAGAATGTGATTCTGGAACTCTAAGAGTATCCACAATGACATAACCAAAAGTGATAAATTTTTAAAGTTAAAAATGTTTGTGCAAAATATGGTTTATAATGTTATAATCAAACTTAGCAACATCCTTAAAAATAATCAAATTTTGGACTTTGAATAACCAAAACTAGCAACGTGTTTTCAATAACCAAATTTAATAAATCTCACATTCTCAATCAAATACACACATCGTTACAAAAAAAAAACATTATGTCTCTTCCCTTTTCCCTCGCTCTTTCTTTTTCTTTTTCAACAATGTTTTCAAAAATTGTTTTCCCCCAAAAATTGTTTTGTATAAGAATTTTTTTTTCAAAACCTTTTCTTATATAAAAACTATTTTTTCAAAAACCGTAGTTACACAAAAACTGTTTTTTCTTTTTTTAAAAATTTCAAAAATTATTTTTTATTTCTAATAAATAGTTTTTATTAGTCTCAAAAGTTTTGTTTGAAAAAACTATTTGTATGTTCACAGTTATTATTTTTTTGTAATTTAAAAAGGTGATGTGACAACTTTTAGTTATTTAATTTTAATTATGTCATTGTGGACCTCTACATTGTTAACCTTAGCAATATCTTAAATGGATAATCAAAAGCTGATGTGACAACTTTTGAGTATCCATTTTTTATTTTAGCGTTGTGGACACTCTTAACATTCCTATGTTTGTGAAAAGTGAGAATGAGAATTAGATTACTAATCTCCTAATCCAGGAGGAATTACATTCCTGAATACAGGAGAAATTTGATCTCTCTCACCCCATGAGAATCTTGAATTATTGGCTCGATTATAATATAAAAAGGAAATGTTTGACTTTTAGATATTTTCAAAATAAATAATTCTTAGAGAAGATTACTTAATTAATCCAAACGTCAGAATAAAATTTCTATTCCTACAAAAGATTACGAGTATTCAAACTGAGCCCAATTGAAATAGGGGGATAATCGGTAATGGATTTCGAAAATACTACTCTTGTTGATGGTAGAGAATGATAAGGGCATGGCCCTGATGCAGAGCATAAACCGTCAAGGATGGGCTGAGTGCCGACACTCCACTTATTAGGAGTTAGGATCCTTTATTTTTTCTTTTTGGTAATGCAAAGTGTTTCTGAACCAGTTTACATGCACCACGGGACTAAAAGGACCAATTTTTGTCCTTTTGGCCAAATTTTCTTTCGGATTTTTGGTCAATCTTTTTAGTAGCTTTTTTTAAAGTTTAAGTCAAATTTTTACTTTATTTTTTCTGTCTTGATGATAGTTAGTCGAAAAACAATACTGTAAAAATTTAGACTAAATTTTAAAAAAAAATTATCCTGTAATATTATAACAAAGAAGACCCCATAAGACAAAGAAGTCGATCTTTATTTGGGTACCCTTCATCGGCTCATATATATTCTCTTCAACTTCAGTCTATATTTTTTTTTTTTACTTTTTTAATTTCTCTAATTAACCAAAAAATAATACTCCTATAAAAATCAGAAAGTCTAGGGTCACTGCATGAAAATGCGGTGACCGTCCACCGCACGTCTATTGGGGCCCTCTCTGGGTCCCAAAAAAATACGGAAAAATATTCATAAATTTTAAAATAATATTTCATGGGACCCTGTAAAAAAATCAGCTCTAACGGATATCAATAGGTATGTTTTTTGGAATTTGTAGAAACAAAACTGTTTAGTTTTGCAGTTTTATCTCTACAAATTCAAAAAACATATCTACTGATATCCGTTGGAACTGATTTTTTTACAGAATTCATAAAATATTATTTTAAAATTTATAAATATTTTTCTGTAATTTTTTGAGATCTAGAGTAGATCCCAATAAACGTGTGGCTGACGGTTTGAAATCCATGAAGTGCCCGTGGTCCAGCTCATATAAAAATTAACTCAAAATTTAGTTCTGCAGAAAAGGGGCCCTCAGTTGTGCACCGCTTTTATGAACCAACAACAACCCGCTCCAGAAATAAACGAAAAACCGCGTGGAAAGTACTAATGAAATGATATTCCAACTGTCGAAAGGGCATTTCCGTATTTCAATCTCCCTCTGCCGTCCTTAACCCCTCTCTCTCTCTCTCTCTCTCCTCCCTCGCAAAATGGAATGGACATTTCACCATTCATTACACCACACCGACTACCCTCCCCGTATATGTTAGTACCGACGTCCATTCCTGTATATATTTAGGCTCCTCCCTTCTCGCAACAATCATTGTTTCCCCGAGAGATTTTCTCTCCCTCTAGTCCCCCGTTTCTCTCTCTCAAGTCTCCTTTTGCTCTCTCTCCCTGTCTCTCTCTCTCTATACCGATTGATCCTGGTCCGAGCCCAATCCGTAAGTCGATCCAAACTACGCTTGTAATCGTGTTTTATGCGTCGCAATTTAAATTCTGTACTGATTGAAGTCGTTTGCTATCTGGGTACTTCTTGAATTTTGCTTTTGTAGATCTGTAGACTGTTTCGCTAGCTTTTTGTTCAATTCTTGTTTCATGAAAGCTTGTGAAATTGACCACACTTGAAGACCATTGACGAATTCACTTTAGATCTGTTAAATATATACTATTCATGTGAAAAAATCTCGAATCTTTACGATGGGTTTGTGTACTTTCTGCATTTAAGTGTCGGATCTGGAAATTTCCAGTTGTTTGTTCACTGATTGTTCTGTTCTACTACTTCGTTTCCTAGACACCTTTTATTTTGATATAGATAGATGATGAACGGAGTATTCTAGAATTTGATCCGGTGGTCAACGCCTGAGTCTTAGGGTGTTGCTCCCTCCCAAAATGTCAAGGTTCAACTCCTTTGGGATCAGTTCACATTGGACCCTTGCTAGTGGACGGTAGGATTGGCCGGAGGATTAGTTGACGTGCAGTTAAGTTGGCCCAAACACCCAAGTCAAAAAAGAAAGGAAAAAGGGGGGGAGTATTTAGAATTGGAGCTGTGCAGCGATTGACTTAGTTTTAATGAGCCCAGTTTGCTTTGTGGGGCTGTTGTAGTTCCATTAATTTGAAATAAGATATTCAGAATCGAAATTTATAATGGAATCCAAATGACCTCTGGATTGATGAGAAAATATCGTTTCAATTGGTTCGAATCCGTCACTTGAATTATATAGATTTTGTTGGATTATATGTTTTTCATTGTTTACTTGAGATTGTGAGTGGAAAGATTTAAAATGCAAATGATTATCGTTTAAGTTTTTTTCTAAATTTCTTTGGCGGATTACTCTGTCACAATGCTTTGAGTTGAATTGAGAGCTAATGACCATCTACTTGTTTATGTGTTTTGTTTTAGTTGTCTTTCTTTTCTATAATGTTGCCCTCAGCTGATTTGATTTTAGTTTATGGTTTGTTTCACAACCAGTGTTATGGAAGTTTAACGAAAGACGATACATATCTTATGATTCGGTCCGTTTAGAGTTAGAATTGATACGTATCTTTTGCTCAGAAAAATGTTACGATACGTTATGTATCTTACCTAGGACATAGAAAGTAGAAACGATGGGGCCAATTGTGGCCAGAACCACCCCACTTCTTCAAAAGCCTACCATTAACATCATAGAATTGAAGCACAAAAGGACGTGTAGCAAAAAATAGCCCTTGTTTTTTTAACAGGTTTAACAGGTAAACCTGTGGCCTGTGGGTTCTGCTAAATAAACCTCACCACATCCAATTTTATGAAGCTCGTTTTCCAGTGCATTAAGTGAGTCATAGGTGTGTTAAGACATTTCAGAAATGTTCTTAGTACCAATCTGGGACGGACTCGTTTCACCTTTTTTTTGTTTTTTCTTCATTTTGTTTCTCTATGCATTGTGTCATTCACACTCTTAGTCACAGAAGACGCTTTCAAGCTCACGCTCTCACATGTGCATTATGTGACTTAGTCAGCATGTTATCCGTTAGACACAATTCATGTTAAGTTGGCTATTATTCTCCCCAAAGACAGTTGAATGGGTCATTGATTGGTGTACAAATAATATCGTAAGCACATACACATTTTAAAATTTCATTTCTTTTAGATGACTTTAGCTGTCTTTATTTTTTAAATCAGAATAGGCAATTTGATAGTTTTTTGTTTGTTAGTTTTAGTATGCTAGATATACTACTGGATCGACCCCAAGTGATTGGGACATAAGGCTCGGTTTGGTTTGGTTTGGTTAGATATACTACTGGATAAATCCTGGCTTCCTTCCCTTTTTCTGAACGTATCTCACTCTTGAGTAAATATTATTCCTATTCCCATAGAACCCATGATGTGATGCGCGACACATGATTCCATAACTTCTGCAACCAGACCATATTATAATATTATATGGTTGCAGACATAAATTTTGCATCTATCAAAAATTATTAATAGATGCAATAGAGTTTGCATTTTACATTGTACTCTATATGTTTAATTTTTTTTAACTCATATGTACCCTTATAGAAAGCCTACGCACACACCGTTAAAGCACAACTCTAGACACAGTTGTGTTTGGAGCCATTCGATACATGTGAACCCATGTGCATTGAAGGTTTCGAGTCACGATTGTGTCTAGAGTTGCATTTTCAAGTTGTGTGTGTAGCGTTGCTCTTACTCTTATTCACATATTCCACTTTACGCAATGCATGTCTGGATAGGATACAAAATGGGGAGAGAAAAAAAAAGAAAAGAAACACGGCACTGTGGAAGGTATCCTGTTTTGACAACCTTGATTACAACGCCAAAAAGAATTCACGTGTTTCCTATATTTATTTTAAGTTATCTTTTGTCCTTATTTTGTATATATTTAGGATTAGAGCTCCTCAGTAATTGCTTTAGTTTCTACTCTAATTTCATTTTGGGGTAAGATTTTATACTCTGTGTTGGGATTTGTCCCACATCGGTTAATTATCTCCTCCAAAACTAGTATATGAGCCTGGGCGGCCTCTCCACTCTTTGCCAATTGGTTTGGAGTTGGATGCTTTAACACTTTATGGAGTTATTACTCTCACCATACTAAATCTAATCTCATGGAATTCTGAAAGGTGATAGGTTTCTGGTTTTTGGTATATTTTGCAGATTCTGTAAATAGAGGCTTCTCTAATATGGCTGAATATACCCCAAAGAACATCCTTATTACTGGGGCTGCTGGATTCATTGCATCTCATGTTGCTAACCGACTTATCCGGAACTATCCTGACTACAAGATTGTCGTGCTCGACAAACTCGATTACTGTTCAAATCTCAAGAATTTACTTCCTGCTCGATCATCTCCCAACTTCAAGTTTGTTAAGGGGGACATTGCAAGTGCTGACCTTGTCAACTTCCTCCTCATCACTGAATCTATCGACACAATTATGCACTTTGCAGCCCAAACCCATGTCGATAACTCTTTTGGTAACAGCTTTGAGTTTACCAAAAACAACATTTATGGAACCCATGTTCTTCTAGAAGCATGCAAAGTCACTGGCCAAATTAGAAGGTTCATCCATGTGAGCACTGACGAGGTCTATGGAGAGACTGATGAAGATGCTGTGGTGGGAAACCATGAAGCTTCCCAACTCCTTCCTACTAATCCCTACTCCGCAACAAAAGCTGGTGCAGAAATGCTTGTTATGGCTTACGGGAGATCATATGGGTTACCTGTGATAACCACCCGTGGAAACAATGTTTATGGCCCAAATCAATTTCCTGAGAAACTAATCCCGAAGTTTATCCTCTTAGCCATGCAAGGGAAGGTTCTTCCGATTCACGGGGATGGTTCTAATGTCAGGAGCTATCTGTACTGCGAGGATGTTGCCGAGGCATTTGAAGTCATTCTTCACAAAGGAGAAGTTGGTCATGTCTACAATATAGGGACGAAAAAGGAAAGGAGAGTAATTGATGTAGCCACGGATGTATGCAAACTCTTCTCTGTGGATCCAGAAACGAGCATTAAGTTTGTGGAGAATAGACCGTTTAATGATCAAAGGTATTTTCTTGATGACGAGAAGTTGAAGAACTTGGGGTGGTCGGAAAGAACTAGGTGGGAAGAAGGGTTGAAGAAAACCATGGACTGGTATATAAATAATCCCAATTGGTGGGGAGATGTCTCTGGAGCATTGCTTCCTCACCCTAGAATGCTTATGATGCCCGGCGGAATCGAAAGGCATTTTGACGGAGCTGAAAAGTGCAATGATGGGTCCTCTCCATATTCAAGCGCATCTCAAAATCAGACCAAGATGGTGGTACCAGTCTCCAAAAGCAGCGGTTCTCCTAGAAAACCGCCCTTGAAATTCTTGATTTATGGAAGGACGGGGTGGCTTGGTGGTTTACTTGGGAAGATATGTGAGAAACAAGGAATTGCTTACGAGTATGGAAAGGGGCGTCTGGAGGACCGGTCACTACTTTTGGCAGATATTCAGAGTGTTAAGCCCACCCATGTTTTCAATGCTGCCGGTGTGACTGGAAGGCCAAATGTTGATTGGTGCGAAACTCATAAAACAGAAACAATACGTGCTAATGTTGCCGGTACCCTTACCTTGGCTGATGTTTGCAGAGAGCATGGACTTCTGATGATGAATTTTGCTACTGGGTGCATATTTGAATATGATGCTAATCATCCAGAGGGTTCTGGCATTGGGTTCAAGGAGGAAGACACCCCCAATTTCACCGGTTCTTTCTATTCAAAGACGAAGGCCATGGTAACTTAACATTTTTTGCTTTTATTTGTGCACCATTCAGCAAATGCAGTTATTTCTTTGGCTTATAGCCATCATTGGTTTCCGTTTTCAGAATCTGTTTTCTGGTTTCATTTTCTGAAAATACAGAAAACATGTTTTTTGAAACGGGTTTTCTGATTTGTCTTGGAGAATATCATATTTTTAACAGAACATAAAAAATGTGTTTCCATAATTTTTACCACCGTTTTGATAAAGTTGGTGTCCATGTTTTCAGAACTAGTTTTTTAAAAATATTCTGCAAAATGGGTTCTGAAATTTTTGATCTTATTTGCTATTGGAACTCATGTATATTGTTTTATATTTGAACTAGGTTGAGGAGCTCTTGAAAGAATACGACAACGTGTGCACCCTCAGAGTCCGAATGCCTATATCTTCAGACCTCAACAATCCTCGCAACTTCATTACCAAAATTAGCCGTTATAACAAAGTTGTCAACATTCCAAACAGCATGACCATCTTGGATGAGCTTCTGCCAATCTCAGTCGAAATGGCCAAACGTAACCTCAGGGGCATATGGAACTTTACAAACCCGGGTGTCGTGAGCCACAATGAGATTCTGGAGATGTACAAAGAATACATTGATCCGGGCTTCAAGTGGGCGAACTTCACACTAGAAGAGCAAGCCAAGGTGATAGTCGCCCCGCGGAGCAACAATGAGATGGATGCTTCTAAGTTGAAGAAAGAATTCCCTGAATTGCTTTCTATCAAGGAGTCCTTGATCAAGTACGTGTTCGAACCCAACAAGAAAACCTCCGGGGCGTAATCGTTGTTGTTATACTGTTAACCTCTGGGATGATTGTCTGCATTTCCACTTAGGCAATATGGTTTCCATTTCGGGTTAGGTTAGTCCATTTTCGTCACTATGCATTGTATCGTTACCAAGAATCAAGAGCGCGATCTGGGATGGCTCTACAAGATGTTTTGTGTTCAGGTTTTCTAGATAGAGCTTTGATTCCTTTATACAAGGATCCTATGAATTAGCTCTATAGAAGTTCGTCGTCATCCGCGACCTTGCTGTGGTGCAACTTTGGGTTTATCATATGAATTTGTTTGTTGTTTAATTCGTGTCATAAATTTGTTTATGTATTGAGGTAAGCTCTCGTCTTCGGGATTTATATGGAGAATCACTGAAAATTTGAATGGGTTGAGGGTCATAGCACGATTAAAAAACAAGGGGATTTGTATTGCTATTATCCTAATCAAGAAGGGTCTAAGGTTCCACACCTTAGAAGAATGATTTTTAATATATGTACTCCTGCTTCTTTTTTTCTTTTCTTTTTTCGTCTCAAAATGGACGCAGATAGGCTAGTCCACAACCCGCCCGGGCGTGTTACCTTCAAGGTCGCACTGTGTGCTATGAATGCTAGAGAAAATGTTCAGTTGCACCAAACAATACGGAGACTTAACTGTAACAAATGGACTTGAAAAGTATGGGGAACAGAGAGAAGATAGGATTGGTGCTCTGTTTGACTTTTGATTAGAACTTTTTCCTTATCGGAGAAACTAAACAAATTAGTTACTCCCCTTTTGAAAAAAACACTCTGAGCGATCGATCGAGTGGGATTATGATTGCAAGCAATGGGCTTTGCTTCTCCAAACTGGTAGGTTGTATCACAACTACAAGCAAAAATACCCTTAAGGTCACTAGATGTTTAACTGGTCGCTAACTACAGGGCCACGAGTGTTCGAAATAATCGAAACGATTATAAGTTGGCCCATACACCCGGTTTCACAAAGACACATTTTTTGGCATGGTGTGTGTGTGTGTGTGTGAGAGAGAGAGAGAGAGAGAGAGAGAGAGAGACTGTTATGCACGAAGGAAGATACGGCTATGGATCATGCAATCCTAGAATTTCTTCCACGACATACATGGTATACTATTTCCCCATAAATAATGGTTCAATAGGGATAAATCGTTTGAACTTTGAACATTGATGTTTGTCGCTTAAGATTCCTTTTCTGGTATATAATCCAACAAATTCATCCCTATTGAACCTTCCTTTTTTTTTTCATCTCAAAAATGGTTCAATAGGGATGAATTTGATGGATTATATACTAGAAAAGGAATCTCAGGCGACAAACATCGATGTTCAAAGTTCGAACGATTTATCTAAGACACATTTCTAATAGCACTATGAATTGTTGATCAAATATGTCTACAGAAAATGTGAGAACAAGGCAGTCAACTAGGTTAATACGAAATCATGAAGCAAAATGCTGAGTGGTGTTTTGCTGATCAGCTTGAGACAGATAATGATGATGCCTCAGCAAGTTCCTTGAGAAAGGTGACGACTTCGTCGCATGATCCAAGTACATACCGAGCATTGGTTCGAGTCCTCCCAACAGAACAAGAGAAGTAATTCTCCCCCTTGAGATCAAGCACGTTCCAAGAAGTCTTTTCCGGCAGCGAGGGCCGCCGCCAATTCCCACTTCCACAGATATGATTGTTGTTAGCTTTCTTCTCAGCACCATTTGGCTGCACCTGCGGTACTCGAGCCTTACTACTATAAGAGTGAGATGATGATTTAGAGCCACTTTTGTTAGCAGCAGCTTGAAGCTTCAGAGGGGGCCTTCTCTCCCCCGGTATCTTGAATGCATCAGTTAGCTTGGTTCTTGGCATACCTACTGTGTCAGAAGGAAGCTCTGGCTCAAAAAATGTGTACACATCTTCATCCTGAAGCAAAGATAAGATTTATTAGAATCGGTAAGATAATTGATTTGTATTAAGGCCACATTACATTCTCTTTGCACTTTTAGATACCCTAAAACCAGCGACAATACAACCTTAATACCTATCTACAATATCTTTTACAAATCCTTCCTTTTGCTCTTTGCGGGAAACGTGGAATTTCCTTATTACATTTCTGTTGTTTTCATGTTATTTTCCTAGCAAACTTCACTTTTATCACAGTTTTGCTTATGTTCATTGTGCATGCACACGTGTGTTTAATATACAGATGTGTGTCTAGTTCAATAAGATTGATAAATTCCAATTCCTGGATTTTGATCTGCTGAAACAAAAAAATTAGGAAACAAGGTCTGGACTCTGGAGGAAGGAATTAAACGTAGAGAAGGATAAGGTTAGGTATTATGCAGATGTTGGTGTCATAGAATTGCTGGCCTCAGAGCAGCTTAGGGCAATGGACAAATTGAATTGGTTCAATGACTAAAAAACTACTGAGGACCAAAAGCAACCAATCGTTTTCTGCAACAATTGAGCAAAAACAAACTGATAGTGTTGCATTACCTAATGACAAAAAATTCTGGTTGGTTTTTGTTCAGTAACTGCCATGGTCATCTAACATATGATGTATCATGAACAGTATTGTTGAGTTGGGTTGAAACTCCATTGTTTACAACCTTCCCCAAATTCAGTACACTTGTTTGCTATCACGAAAATAAGTAGATGTATACATTGACAACACGAATGCTTCTAAAACACGTGCCCGTAAACAGATCTGCTTTGAAAAGTATTAAGAATGTGTAGAGAAGATATAATGGTAAATAGGCATACTCCGTTTGTAATAAATACATCCTAGTGATAATGCAACCTCTAAATGTGCAAGTAGATGGCAATTCTACCCCTCTATACTGACTAAAACAACTTCCAGTTCAATATGATAACTAGGCAAGTTATTGTTATATAGAATATTGAAGGATAACTCTACTAGTCGTGAACTCTCTCTTAACTTCATGTTTCTGGAAAAGCATCACTGAAACATGTAAGAAAAGCTCTACATGAATTCAAGTTGAGAAAAACACTATACCTTGCCTAGAAAATGTCCAAGGCATAGGACGTAATCTATTGGAGTAGAAATGGATTGACTGTGAACTATCTCTCCCAATATCCGATCAATTGCCGCTCCCTGCATGAAGCAGAAACTGTAAAATAGGTAGCGTATACACCGTCTGTAGAGTAGTACAACATAGACATTCATATAATTTGAACACCAGTATGACATGGAATCTGGTCACCTTTGTTACACCAACTGCTCGCACCTCCACAGAACGGCTACCTTGCACAACATCAACCGATGCATTTGAAATTGGGCCAGTCCAAAGATGCTGTAGCATATCCCTGGCTTGCAGTCTCCCAAATTCGACATCTAGAAGTGCAATATAATGACATAAACCAATGAAAGGGGTCTATAATGAGTAGAGAAGTCCAATGACATTTTTGGATGAGGAAACTGAATGAAAAGAAGGTACCTGCATACTTATAATTCCATACAAGTGAAGTTTCACGTGGTTCGAAATGCGATCGGGGTGTTCTCTCCGTAAAATACTCGAAAACATGCTGAGAAAATGTCAAAAGGCATCAGAAATGAGGAATCTGAAAAGATACAAATCGAAAAGGCATCAGCACGCACCTTAACACTATCTACCCATTCCATAGTTAAATGCTCTGGCATTGTTGTCATCCATTCTCCCTTTGTAAAGCGAAGAAACATCCCATTCTCTGCTGCTAGCCACATATTGTAGTCACGAAAGTTCTGTGAAAGCACTCACTTCAGAATTGGAAATACAAGGCATAGAAAAGAAGACAGAAATTGAACAAGATGAGATACATCATCTAAGACATCTCTGCCACTTCCACTGAGGACAACAACAGTTGTCTTCGGATCACTACAGAGTGCTGTTAGAGGTTCTTTTAGATCTGGATGTAATTTAGGTTCCATTTCTTTAATCTGATGTCCTCCTCTTCTTCCCGGAGTGTCCACGGCTTCAGTTAAAGTCGCATTGAATCCCTGAAGACAACAGCCCAGATGAAAGAGTAAAATTATACATAACACATGGTAAGTCATGCGATGGGAAAGACATAAGTGCCTACTGCCTTTCCAAGCCATAGGAAATCATATCATGAAGATGAGAAAGCAGTATTGTATGCCACTGAACTGAGTTATAGCTCATGTAGTTATGCTTGACAACTTGTGTACATAATTAACAAGAGATCAGGAGTACATGTAAATTTGTCAAAATTAAAGAGAGAAAATATAGCTCAGAGAATACTATTTTGTTCAATTGGGTTTGATTGAACTTCTCAAGCCTTTGGCTCGACAGACTCGTGAGTGGTGACATCACTTGATGCAGCGTAAGTGGCTGACCCCAACCATGAATGGTACAAACTGACCCATGAAGCCATTTACTTGAATTTTTAATGTGATTAGAACTTAATACAGCAGTTCCAAGACCTTTCCCAAATACTTTATCATAGGGAAGTTTGTATTTATCCAAATCACTTCCATAAGACCATATTTTGATAAATTAATAGACAGTCCATTTCAAAGACACATCACATTCTTAATATGTGCAAATCAACATAGTTCCCATTTTTGCATAATGTAGTCTCTCAAATGTAGTCAAAGCAGGTCATATCTATGACTACGAGTCCCTTAAGGGACACGTCATCGGCGTCGTACGCATTCCCCCAATAGAGAGACTCAAGGTTGAGCAGTCTTTTTAACATGTCTATCAAAATGGTCAGGCCTATGTACTCTGTAGAAGCCAATGTACCATGGAGATTCAGGGGGCAAATAGCAAGACTTTTGGTTTTGGGTGGAGGGTGTTGATAATCCGTTCTTGGGGGGTATTCGAATAAATACTACATTCAGACAGAACTACTTTCAGATGTTGAATATATGTAAGCATGCAGTCTTGACCAAGGTTTACCAAGAACGTGGATTGTTCCTGTACGAGGAACAGGAACACGGTATGCCATGCCACATGTCCTGAATCAAGGAACGATAGGGATAGGCTTCTATATATAGCAATAGCAAAGTATCTCATTGCAAATGATAATCGTTAATTTCTATTAGGCAACATATATTATCTTAAGACAATGAAATTAGAAACCTCAGGTTATTTACTGCAATTAAACATAGCAAACTAAACAATTACTGAATGAAAGTATTTGAAGCAAATGACCATCCATGGGATAATTCAATTAAATATCTTCCAGAATGTTACCATGAGCAATTAATAGTGGAGTTCCTAATCAACTTGTTGCTGCAGATACCTTTAATAATATCACTGCCTATATAAAATTACTCAAATTAATCAGTCTAAAACAATACCAGTATAAGCAATCTATTGCTAGATTGCATGTAATGTTCGATTGCATAGTTGACTGGGAGTGGAGGTGGAGCTTGTCTTATCCTTAGCTGAGCTTCAACAACAGTATCATTCAGTTCACTGCAAACAGCCACAACATGTAGCTCAAATTCTGGGTTATCCGGAGGAAACAATATTTGATTACATAAAGATACATCGTACCTTACTTACAGCTGCACATATGTCATATAGAATGTACATGACTTATCATACATCGTTCCTATGCATTTTCTTTTATGACTTACTGGCCCCCAAGTCACTTATAGTCAAGCTTAATTCCCAGATGCATAATTTCCAAGACCATCTTTCCGAAGTGCCAAGGATGGACAGGAACTTCATCTCTTCTTTTCTAATAGTGGTGCTTTGATAGTCGAAAAAAATATAAAAGCACGAGAAAAACAAAATACTGATTTATACCTGAACCTTTTCAGTTACTCAGAAAGATAAATCATTTTTATAGCTCATGGATTACACCCCACAAGTTGAATTGTTCATCCTCAACTTACTTTGTCATATTCAGGAAGAGACGGTTTTCTTATATGTCATTCTTGGTCCAACACTGATGATAGCATGTCATCCATTTTAAACACACTATCAACTCCAACGATGCAAGCTATTGGTCATATTTTATATATCTAATATGAGACAAATTCACTACATGTCTTCTGAATGGTTTTAGGAAAAAAAAATCTGTCTTCTAGTTCACTGACAGGAAACGCAATAAAGAATTTCTTGCCCAAAATCATTTCCAGCCCCTTCTGAAATCTGATTCATAGCGCAATGGGAACTTGAGCTGATGCTGGCGCCTGACCAAATACTTGAGATGTGTCAGAACTGCAGTGTGTTTCTAATTGTAGAGCTTGGACTCTACTCTGACAAGCCGCATAATTTTTTTGTTTGATCCCTAACATTCCATTTAACTACAAGGAATGTATAGATAAGTTCATTTGCAGGAGAAGAACTGATACAATGAATGTTTAAATGGTGTTCTTTTGGATTTCGCTAAATAGTATTAGCAAATTCAAGTCATTCAGGAAGGGCTGGTCGAGTGGGATGTTAGATGTTCTGAAACATGACTGGTTCTGAAAAGAGAAACGAGTTCTACACACTTTCTAAACGCCAAATAGTTGTAGAGGTACCCAGTTAAGTGGTGTGCGAGAGAGTTAAGAAAAGGACTTGTACGTACGTTACACTCCATAGTTCCTGCTTAAAGAATTAAAACTTTTGAAGGTATTCAACTTTTTGTTACATAATCTTCACTTCTTCACCGTTAATCCATTAATAGAAGACACCACCAATTATTATGGCATGGCTAGAATAGAATGCTATCCAACTTGTACGTTAGCAAACAAGGAAAGCATGATACAAAAACAAATTCCGTATTCAGTTTTCAACTCATAATTCATATCAAAAGACTAGGATCCACCTTACGAAAGTTTCAGCCCATTCTTGAGCAGTATGGTTTGTCACATGCACAAAGTTATGCCGATGCCGCTTCTCTCTTTCCTCGGCTGACATATTCAAGGCTTGGCCAATTGAAGCAGCAACTTCGGTTATGTTCCAGGGGTTCACAAGAATTGCTCCAGCACCCAGTGACTGTGCAGCACCAGCAAACTAAAGGATGCAGAGAGAACGATAATATATGAGAAACAGGAACTGCAAACCTTAATTAAGAGAGGAGCGTACACTATGCAAATGCACTACTTACTAGCAGTACACAGAAGGGAAGAATTAACAAAGCCAATAAAAAAAGAGAGGAAGAATTTAAAAAATGTGGCATAAATAGTTCCAGAACTCTGTTGGAAGCACAGAGCTCCATTTAATGTCACCATATACTGCCCAATATGCCGCAAAGGCACCACCTACAAGCATTCAAGATTGGGCTATTTTTTGAACAGAAAATTCTACCACTATAGTAACAACCACTCACAAAATTTCTTGTGGGTGAAATAGAACTTTTGTCAATGACTGCTGGGCATCAGCTACTACAACGTCGTCTTACAAGGGAATAGTAAAGCATACAACCTAAAGAAAAAGTGACCATAGATTTGGAAGTATAGTCACAAACGAGTAGTTGGTCTTAAAGCTAGTCATGTCTGTGTCATAGCCAGATACCTAATTCCCACAACTTCGAATTACTGAATGGAAAAAATGGAGAGAGAGAGAGAGAGAGAGAGAGAGAACTAAAAGTATACAACAGCATGCCAATCGTAATTGAGCAATGCAGTGGATAGTCAGAATAGCTAAAGCCAAAGGTCTGCCAAATAACAGACAATAGTCATGGTTAGCTCTTGCAAAGAAATTTTGCTTGAGCACTAAACTGCATCTAGTTGAGGGGGAAAAAGGACAAGGACAAGGACAAAAAGAGATAGAACTCATTATCACATAGCTTATTTGACTTCAAAAAGTCAACTAACTTGACTTCTCGTCAAACCAAAATCATAAAATTTTAGTAATATTGTAGCTAATCGGCCAAAAAATTAAGGCTAACAATAATTACAAGGTAATGGTAATTACTTCACTAAGAATGAGCACCCCTTTCTTTGAATCTTGGCAGGCCACAAATTCATAGCTGACGAGATTCATTCCATCACGTAAAGATGTGACAAGTGCTATATCTGCATAGGAAAAGGGAATGGAAGTTATTAGCAAGCAAATTTTCTAGGAACCCTGGAAGTAGCTACTTTTGAATATAAGTAACTTGCATCTCTTTTGGTTTGTAACAACTATAAAATTTCTCCTCTTACTTCTAAAACCACAGCACTAGAAGGTTCCTTGACCCTAAACTCCCCAAAAATCCACTGGATGGCAGTTTCAGCGAAGCTTCCTAATTTATTTGTAAGTTGTAACTATGAAGTGAGTCCCACATCACCTAACTACCAAAGAAATATGAAGTGTATAAGATGAGGGCACAATCACTTCAATAGCTAACTTTTGGGGTTGAATTATACCCAAAACCATGAAACATGGTATCAGCAAGGCACCAGGGATGGGTAGGTGCGTGCATATGGCAACGGCTGTCGAGTCAGCACGCTGCACATGAGGAAGGGTGTGAAGAGAAGTCCAAATTGCCTAGCTACCAAGGTAATATGAGGTATGTAAGAGTGAGGACACTCACTTCAACGACTAACCTTCCGGATTGAGTTCTACCCAAGACCGTATAATAATAACTCCCTAATTGACTACTCAGGAACTTTTATGGCACGTAAAGAAGGCTAGTCACTGCCATTAATTTCAACTAATTTTGTTGCAGTGAACAATTTTACCAATCCAAAAATATGTAGTTCCTACATAGAGGTTAAAACCGGTTTCTTTTTCCCTGATGAAAAGATAACTTTTTAAGTACTTTCACCTTCCAAATAATCCAAGGTAAGTTGTACAAGCATGTCTATTTTTTTTATAAGTAATTACATTAGAAAAGAGGCATTAAGGGAATGCCGTTCGTATACAAAAAAGGCCGAAGACAAAAAGGCCCTATACACCACCATGTGAATTGAAAAGTATAAACCAATCTAAAAACTGATCAGTAGAGGGATTACATTCTTTTTTTCTCCCTGCTATACAACCTATTCACCAAAAAACTTTTAAGTCTAACCAACGAATGTTCGATTCCTTCATTGAATTTCTCTCTCACCAAATAACCTACATCAAGCAAAGAGGAACCATAGCCCAAACACACTGTCTACTCTTCCCAACTCTAACACCTCTCCAAGCGATTAATAGTTCCATAACATTCCTCAGCATAGCCCATCGCAACCCAAACCATGGTAGCACCAAGTACGAGCATGTCTATATTTAGAAAAGGTTGCAACTTTCTCGTTAAAAATGACCTCACAGAACAGTTCTCTCAGCTTTTGCTTTCAAGGGACTAAAGATGGAAAAACATGCCCTACTGTTCGAACATGAGACTACATTTATCCCCGTGACTTTTTGTGATAAAGTACAATGGTAGCAATTTGGAACTGCATAATTGATGACAAAGTGACAATGGAAATCAGAAGATAATTCAATTCCTTTTTCACCAATGTCTTCCTTTTGGGTTTTGGCAATCTAACAATTGCTCTGCAACCCAATTCTGAAATAACTTAGGTTTGGTTTCTTTCTTTTCCATAACTCATAAGGAGTTATATTAGACTTTTTGAGAGACACCCTATTCAAAATATAAACAGCGGTAAGTACGGCTTCGCCCCACATACCACTACTTAATCTTGAATTGCTTAGCATTGCATTAACCATCGCAGTCGAAGTCCAATTCTTTCTAACAGCCACTCCATTTTGCAGTGGAGTATATGGTGCAGTTTTCTCATGTAGGATCCCAATTGATTCACAGTAATTCGGGAAATGGTATTCACCACCCCTATTAGACCTTAAATGTTTTAAAATGAACCGCTAACCGTGGTTGAAAACCGCCAGTTTTGGTTTTAGGTATATATTTCGGTTTTGGTTTAGCCAATAACCAAACTAAACCGCACCGGTGCCATCCCTACAAATAACTCATATTTTCATCGTTCAAAAAATAATTGACTCATAAATACTCCATGGTCAAGGACACGGCTGTTAAAATTGACAAAAATGAAGAGACCTCGTAGATCAAGGAGAGTGGAGAGATCAACACATGATATAGACTAAGGCTAAGCAACCTTTCCTCATTCAATGATCGTCTCTTTATGGTACTGCACTAGCCATCTCATATAGCTTGAGCAAAGGTCAAGTAAGACACATTTTGAGCGTGAAATTCCTGCTATTCTTGGTAAGCTAAGTTACATACTAAAGTGAAGGAATTAGTACCAGTAACAGCATAGAGCGCACACAATCCATGAAAGTCAAGAGAACGATCCTGAACAGAAAATTTCGTGTTAGATGTACTAGAATATACTGAAGTTGAGATGCTTAAAGAGAGAACAGGAAACAGATTATCACATGCCACAGATATAAGATAAAGCTGTAAACGTTAGTCACAGTCACAGTCAAACTCAGTCTGATAGGATATAGTTGAGCTTTTTATAGAAGCAAAGAATTCAGATCGCAGAACATCTGAAGGTATTTATTTTGATGTGGAAAATTATCATAAGCGAGTGGCAAAGCAGCAACACTACAGGACATTTAGGGAGATGCAAATACTGGCACCGCTAAAGGTTATCTAGCCAAAGTAAGGACAACAAACAGACAGGGAGTGGGTAAATGACAAACGAACAACACGGAACCCTATCTGGCATAAAAGGGTTAACAAAAAGATTGACATCAACTACTTCAACACTTAATCCATGATGTGTTTTGGTCTAGTTCTTGTATATGAAAAGAGCCACATAACTCTGTTCCGAAGCATTCAATTGGTACAATCTAATTGCAATGCCACGTTTTAAAGTACATTTAGAGAAGCATTTCCATTTTCAACCTTACAGTAGCAGTTTATAAACAAGTATACTATGGATGAACTAGAAAAGGATAGGCCATATGTTATAGATTTAGGCAATCAGTTGAACTAAATAGTCAATATTTCTTCAAAGCACCAGAGATTTCAGAATCCTTGATATGATAGTATGATCAGAAATGAATCCAACATTACCAACATCCTTGGGAAGAAGGCTTATGTGTGTAATTTTGGTATATCACCTAAAAAAAAATTGATCAAACATGTTTATTACCGTGGTCAAGATATTATTCTCCTCCTCCTTACTGAGTTGAAGACAAGCATGCAAAACAAGTTTGAGTAAGCACCACTTACAACAGCTATTCTGTTCTTCCAAAATTGATTTGGCCAAAGTGTACGTGTTTTTCATAAATTGTATAATAGAGTTTATACCACATCGGTTATTTATAACCTCCAAAACGAGTTTGTTGCCAATTGGTTTTGAGTCAGATGCTTTAACAGGGTACTCCAAGTTGAGGACAACACCGCAAGAAAGGAAATTATGAGCAAACTAACAGCCTTCCTACCAAATTATCCATCGAGCAGGGAAATACTGTATCAAACATGTATAGACATCTTGCAGATTAAGTAGTGATAGATAAAGTAAAAGATTCACCAGATGATGTATTGGAACAGCAGACAAAGTACCAAATCTGCCATTAATGCGTCCAACAATTTCATGAACCTGGCTTGTAAGTTTTTGATCTGTGCAAATACATAACAAATGA
>BPLS01000532.1:1058159-1088818 GCA_019656275.1 Rhododendron kiyosumense
CCGACGGTGTAAAGAATTTAATCTCTTTCTTATTTGCTTTTTTCTAAAGCAACAGGCACAAGAAAGTAATCAAAAATCAACTGTATCCACTTTGTTATAATTTACTACTTATTTCAAAGAGGAAATCTTGAAATTTGGCGAATAAGCAAATATACAACACATCCCACCAAATAAGCGAGCAAACCGTGTTCGCCTTTAATGTTCTTCTATTGTTTTGGTTAGAGTAATGACATCTTGTACTAATGATTAATGTTACATGCAAGTATAAATGGTATTGGACACAGATGTATTTTGAATCGTATGACACATGTGGCTCAAATAGGATGATTCTTGCAGGACTCATACACATCCAACGATTTGAAACACATTTGTTTTAAGGGACGGACGGAAAAGAGTGCCCAAACCCGTGCACAACTCCGAATTTTCCTTTTAATTGTACTAGTTTTTCAGGGGTTTTTTAAATGGTTCTTATAGATTGGACTTTTCAAGTCCGTCAAGACGAAAAAAATTCTTAAAATAAAGTATATGCGTGTGACAAAAATTCCCTATAATTCAAAGTTATCAATAATATAATGATGACTATTTGTACACACACACAAACTAATTACACCGTAATAGCAAAATATATTAATATGGAATCTAATTCTTGTTACCACTATAAATACATGTGGTTCATACTCCGCTACGTACAAACCTTGCCTCCATCACTGTCTGTGCTCATAGCATTTTTTTATATATATATACTAATTAAAATTAGATGACAAAAGGACTACGATAGTGTATTACTCCTGCACATTAAAATTGTCCATGGCATCAACTTTAATCTGTCATTTTAGGAGAGAGAGAGAAGCCACATGTTGCACATTGAGCCCTCAAAAACTAAATATTGAGGGGGACCGCCTAATAGCGACACAATGATAGTAATTGTTTGATTGCGAGAGAAAATTCCATGCATGAGGCAGTAAGTAATCTGCACGACAGAATTGTTCCCCCTGCATATTCTAAGTGGTGGTTGTCGATGCAGACACACACACATGTACACTAGTTTTCTGTCCATCTTTATCATCATTCAACGAGCCTTATCCTCAAATCTACCCCCGAAAAGTGTCTTTTACATGGGCCGTTAGGTGTGTTTATTGAATTTGAAGTGGGGTGGTGGCCGTGGCGGCCGCAGTGGTTCATGGGTTACTCTCAAGTAGTTTGGGTGGTTCATAGGTCCAAAGATTCAAGTCGTGCTAACGACGCCTCTCGAACTTTGTCTTCTTGCGAAGTCCGATCGTGTTCCACTAGCCTTTGGTTGGTGGTAGTTGATATGGCTATTCGATTCCTTTCGGGGCTTATCATAGGTCGTTTAGTTCTTATGATCATGCCCAGGTTTGATAACCCCCTCCTCCACCCTTTTTGATTAGAAAAAAATGAATGATCGATCAGTAATGCATATATAGTCACAATCTAAAAGCTCCTTCGTCAAAACCCCCCACACGATTCTTGGGAATCAGCCTAAATATAATACGAAACTGGCTAGATTTATATGCATTAAATAAGCCAATAAGGTTTGCACACAAGTAGAGTCACCAAGCATGAAGCATGGCCCCTGCACCTAGCTCCACTGGGTTCAATATTGCTCTAATAGGTACTCCTACACTTACATTTCTAATAACTCGGGATATCCGGACCAATTTACGCTCATCTCAACTAATTTTAGGGAACCCATTTCTTACCATCCACTAACGAAAAGTACTACACTTTTTCTACCCCTTATTACACATTCGACCGTATAAAAAGTCTAAAGCTCTCCTTATAACCCGAAGTAAATTAGGCATTTTTCCAACTATGTTTTGCCTTGGTCATTTTTTTCCCTCCATCATTCTCAACTTGACCCCACTAACACCAAATTTCTCGCGCTTCTCCGGACCTTATTTCCATGAAATTGAAGCCAAATCTCTCACATTCATTCATATCAGCGGACTCTATCGAATCAAGTGACTACGGAAATGACAGCAGAATCATGACCATGACAAATCGTTAAGATGATACAGAAGAGAGAGAAAGCTTTTTGCGATTTGATGTTCCACCTGCCATGCCCCTAGCTTAGGCCCTTTAGGCGTCCATTGGATGCAGCCCAAGGTAGGGCCCAAAACTCATCCGGGCGGATGAGGGGACATGTTTTGCTTGGTTTTGGCTGGCCACTTGACGCCCAGATGAACACATCCAAGTGTCCATTTAAGATCCCCTTGGCCGATTTTGGGGCCAACAATTATGGACACGTTGGGCAAAAATAATACCCCCAGATGAGGCCCTCCTCATCCCCCTCGGGCCCTCCCTAACATTTCAATTACAAAATAACGTTATTCCCTCCATTTTATTCATTATCTAATTCAAGCACTATTTTATCCTCCATTTTGTAATACTTCATCCGAACCAACTACTTCTTTATCCCCCCTCCATAAAAGTCAAATTAATATGGGTTCATCTTCCATAAATAATAATAACCCCAAAACTTATCCCACATCCAATCGGCCTCTTAAACTAATGTCACCGGATTAGTCTTGCTACATGAGTATATACTCAGATACCCCATTATTTTAGCTTCATGTGTATAATGAATGGGATTTACTATGTCCGATTCAACAAACTACATTGAATGATTCAAATAATAACTTTTAATACGAGATGGGTTTCATCTGGTAGGCACCCTAAGAGAATTTTCTCTATATCTACGGGTGCACATGGTTTGGATTGACGTGGTTAGTTTGAATCGATTACCAAAATCGTTGCAAATGATTCAAGAAATTGAATACAAACAACCTGACAGTACAGGTAGAACCTGACCAGCACTAAACCGCAAGATCGATCCGATTATGGCACTTTCACCAAAAATAAATTGCCAACTCTTCATAAATTTAAACTCCTACTAAATAGTTATAGCAATTTCATTATAACTGGAAATCTGAAGTGGTCCACAATGGTTAATTTTTCATCAGGCAACTTTAGATTAAAAGAACCCAAAACATTTTTTTGTTGAACTTTTGTGTTGAAAGTGAACTTTACCCTAATTAAACTCATTACCAATATGACCTTGGACCAAATTAGACTATTGAATTCAAATATAACTCCTATTCGAAAATACCGATTCTAATTTTTCTAAACCATAACCATGCTACTAAACCGCATAATCAGACCAAATAGAGTGGTTCGGTTCGGTTGAGTTTACCGGTTTCCAAGTCTGTCATCAGGATCTCATGTTTTCTAAAGACAAGAAGATAAATACTTGAACAAAACACGTCTCTGGTTCCATTTATGTGCACATGAATGGTACTGGGTACAGTTTGGAACATCACCTTCACATTAGGGGTTGCAATGCAACTTGCCCCACAATGATCATATTTGGTTCCCGAATCTAAAAAGCATGAGGGGGACTGCTAAACATGCTGTTTCTCGATGCTCCACTGTACGGAGATTTGTCGGCCGATTTGCAATCAAAATACTAAAATCAAAGAGTGAGGGGTTTGGGGGTGCTAAGAGGAATTTCAACATTTGTAGACAAAATGAGAGAAAATAAGTAATAGTGTACATTGCTACTATAAGAAAAAGTTACATTACATAACAACACATTGATACTTTATTGATTAACATCTTACCCTTTCTTAGCCCGCTGTTCAAGTACCGTCACACATTAATACTTGAACAACAGGCTGGGAAAGGATAAAATCTCCACTGATAGAGTGTCAATGTGTATAGCATCAATGTGTTGTTATGTAATGCATCTTTTTCCTATAGTAGCAATGTATTTTCTCTCATTTTTGTCTACAAGTTTTGAAATTTCTCCTCCTCATTTTTCACCCTTTGCAATTTAGCATTCCCACACTAGGACCACCTCCACAATCAGTTAAGAGTAGTAGATAGATTGGAAACCTACGGCCCTGTTTGTTTGGCAACACACGAAGGGAATAAGGGACCCAATCTAAGTCATTTAATTTGCATAAGTGAGAGAGAACTTAATGGCACCTCTTTAAACGTCTCAAACCACTGAAATGTGAGAGCGAGAGTGCAGAGATTGAAAGTGGAGCAGAGAGTCTAGATGATTTATGTGACCTAGGACACAAGCCGCAATGCGTGCATGTAAATGTGAGTGAGAGGATGAGAGTGCCTTTCAAAAACAATTCGAGCTAGTATCAAAATTTGTAAGAATGAGCAAGTAATCCAGACCTGGTCACTAATCTCCACCGTTAGATTATCTCCCACTTCACCAGACAGCTATAAGCAATCCTCCTTTTATCCCTTGCCACAAAAAAGGGAGTGCGATGACTTTATCACGACAGCAAACCGAATCCTCTGCACTTGAATCCTTTTCTTCCTATATTACCATGTATCCCTAGTCATTCGAATATACTATGTCAAGACTCTAGTGTCTTGAGATTTCTAAAGGATCCAATCGTTAGACCTTATGGGATTTGGAACTCTGTTTCCTCTATTCTCCTATGTATTCCCAGTCATTGGATCATGCCCTGAGATTTCTGGTGTCTTGAGATCTCTATAGGATTCAATGCCTTGGAATACATGGGCATTACCAGAACTAAGGAATGTGAAGAAAAAGGAACTGGTGCCCATGATGATATGATCACTGCCAATACTTTAATCATGCAAACTGTAAAATAAGGAATGCTTTGCCTCTGTGACAGGATTTGGCTGTAAAATGCCTGAAAAGAGTAGTGCTTTTTTCCCCTCTATTACAGGCCTCTGAATTGCATCCTATCATGCTATTCAGAACTTAAGCTGTTCAGGTTAAAGTTTGAGAAACGAAAAACATCACCACGAAGTAAGCAACTGGACATCTAGTTGTTGCAAAATTCGGACACGTAAAGCAGAAGTTCACCTAAAAGCTCTACCCCAGCATTGGAAGGCCTAAACTGGAAAGAATCACACACCGTCATACGATAGGATCACCAACCTTGCATGAAAACAATTGAAACAGAAAAACAAAATGAGAAGAACAGAAAATTTTTGTAAGTCACTATGCAGGACATCCTGGTCAAATAAGGAAAAAGCAAAACTAATAGGAGCATACCATGGACACTAGTTCTCGATAAGTAGGGGCAAAGCCGAATGGCTCGAAGATCGGTTGGTTTCTGATACAAGACAAAGAAAACTTATAAGCGATTGAAAAAAAGAAAAAGAAAAGAGTAAGTGGTTACTGGAAACCCAAGAAAGGGGTTGGCTTAGGATAAGTGGGCCAAGTTTTTAAACTTTGCTGAGCTAAGCCACTTATCGAAAGACTACTAATCATACTGATCCCCAAGTCTTAAAAATAAGGCAGGAAAAGATACTTTTGATTCCCCGGTATACCAACAATAAAATGAGGTGAACCCAACCCGAACCACATTTTAAGATTCCAAAATACCCACTTTACTGAACAAAGTTAAGGATCACATATACCTTCTGATTCCATCCGCAACCAATCCTGGCCGGATATCAAAGCTTCTCTGATATCTGGATTAAGTGAACTACGGTGATGGTCAAGTACCCTCCCCCCAAGGCTGAATACCAAGTCTGGTCCAAGAGTTGACAAAGGAATCCCCAGAACATCACGTGCCATCATAGATAGAATAGGGTATCTTGGCGTGTGCACTTTCCACCAATTCAATATGTCAAAATCATAATTACGTGGAAACACCGGTTCCTCTAGATATTTGTCCAAGTCTGATGTTATGCTTTGACCCTGCGAAGTTTCATTTAGGAACTTGTCAAATCCCCTTAGTCCATCTCTAGTCCCATTACTTGTACTAGGTAAGTTGCTCCCAGGCCTTGAATCTTGATCAAGTGAAGATGAGCACATAGAATACTCATTGAAAAGTTCCTTAATACTACTCGAAACTTCCTTGATGTAATCTGGGGCATCACTGCCATAGATTTGTGGATAGTAATACTCTATCAATTTCATCTTGAATCGTGGATCCAAGATGGCTGCTACTGCTAAAGCCAAATTGCACTTGCTCCAGTAGTTATCAAACTTGGATTTCATCTTTAATGCCAAAGAACTAACAAAATCATCTGGGCTCTTGCACCATTCAATCAATTGGACGTTTACATCACAAATCTCTGGAAAATAAATATTTGCAGTAGGGTATTTGTTTCCTGAGAAGACGGTCATAACTTCAACAAAAAGCTTCAAGTAGCCAGTGACAGCACTCGCCCATTCCCACTCCCTCTCCGATAGAGCCATTGTGTAGCCAACATCATGTTCTTGCAATACAGAAAACACAGCCTTATACTCTAAGGCTGTGTCAAGCATGAGATAGGTTGAATTCCACTGCGTTGTACAGTCTGTAAACAAGCACTTGTGATTATTGATTCCAAGTTGCTGAGAAATCTCATTGAACTTTCCTTGGGTTGCTTGTGAACTTTTAACATACCTAATACTTTCTCGAACTTTGTGGGTGACATCATGAAGTGCTTCCACGGAATCCAAAGCAATAGACTTCAGAACATGTGCTGCACAACGCGCGTCAAACAACTGACCATTCTTCAGAAGAGGCTTGTTTTGAGAAAGCCAGTCTTTGATTTTAAAAACAACATCATCATTAGTGAAAAAATCATCAAATGTCATGGAAAACAACATCCGGTCAACATCCCAATCCATTACACACTTGATAATAGTTTCCGAAAGTATGTCATCATTATGCGAAATATCCAAGGTGACAAAGTTCAGTATCTTCTTCTGTAGCTTCCACTCCTCATCAACATAGTTTGCGGTCAAACATAAATAAACTGCATTTTCAGGTGAAGCCCACATATCAACAGCAAGGCTAATTCTCCCATGCAAACCATGTAATGTCTTGTACACTTTCTCTTTCTCTTTCCCATAAATTGCCATACAGTCTTGTTCAATGGCACCATTACTCATAATCTCAAACATGGGTTGAAGATTCTTTACAAATATTTTGAATCCAACATGCTCAACCATGTCGAGTGGATAACCATGTAACATGATCATACGAGCGAGATCTAGCCGGCTCCGCTCTTGATCAAACTTCGCACTTCCAAGGCTTATGGCTCCCAAGTTCATGGTCTCATCTCTTTTCTGCTCTTGCTCAAACTTAAAATTTATCGGAGTAATAATTTCCTCTTTTCTTTGCCCTTCCTCATACCCAACATTTGGTACAACAAGGGCACCATCTTTTCTCTTTCTCTTTGCAGCAAGTATTTGAGAAACGTCATAATTGGACCTCTTCAGACAGCGTATCAGATGATTTCTCAGATGAGTAGTTCCACTATTACTTGATCCGCTAAGTTTCTTTTTACAATGTACACAAACCGCATAACAGATGTCAACATTTTTTACCCTTTCAAAGTGATTCCATACAATAGATGTCAACCTCTTCGGCTTCTTAGCAGGTGATTCATTTGAAATTTCCATCGCATGGGTTCAATACAACCAAGGCCTGCAAACTAAATGACATCAAATTTGTACTACATTCTTCTTTAAACCAAAAAGGTTAACAAGCCAGTAACTCAATTAACTCGTGCAGATGACTTTAGCAACACAAAAGAGCAACACGAGCCATGGACACAGTTTAAGAAAAATAATATCATTCAACCTCAGCAAGAAATGAGGCCAATTGAAGGCCATTGAGTGTCCAGGTCATAATGTATACCCTAAAACATGCCTAAGGAGGTATATAACCCGAATATTATGCAAAATTTGGGGACCGAACCTCCGGGTAATCATCAGATTCAAAGCTTCCAGGTATTCATTTCACAAACTGTACAAAAGATGACTTATCTGGCTGAACAAGGTTTTAAGCACCAATATATATCAGCGAATTTGGACCCAGCCGACAAAAGCTACATACCGGCGTAATCCAGGGCATCCAACATCCATTTCTACATTGTCATTTCAACTACACTCATAAGTTACACGAGTTCGTTTTTCTCAAATGGCCGAAAACTTTGTTGGGTCTACATATTCTCGTCGGTTATAAAGAGCCCCCGCAACAATAAAATTTCCATTGTCTTGTTTGGTTTAGAGAGAGAGGAGAGAAAATGGTAAAATTGAGTATAAAGCACAGTAATTCTTTCCTCCGAATTTCAGTCAAGGTAACAATAAGACGAATTACAACTACAGGCACAAAATCCCCAATCATGCAAACACTCGATCGCTCAGCCGAAAATTCGACCCAAACTATTTATCAAAAAAACAGAAAGAAAATTGGACCCAAACCCAGATACGAAACCAGGATACCCAATGGAGATAAATCTAGATTAAAGCAATTAAAGAAAGAAAATCCAAAGAAAATAACGTAATTGAATCGAGGTGGGTTTTACTCGGATAATCCAGAAACTGAACCTGAGATTGAGAATCGGAGATGGGTTTTTCTGTCTCTTTCGCTTTGTGTGCGCTGAGTCCGACTGTAATGACCGAGTCCGATCGGACGATCCGGGAGGGTCAGGGTTAGGGTTTGTTCACTTCATGGGGAAGGGAATATGAATCGGATGTGGTGGAGTTCGAGAGAGAAATACGGTACACCCGATTGGAGTAGTACCAAACCAAATAGGGTGGGTCAACGTGTGGTTAGATACGATGACGTTAAAACCCAAGATTTGGGTCCGGTTGCGGTTTTGGTTTTGGTGGATTGGGTTGGTTCTGAAAGTGGGTTTGGAGAAGAGAACCGGATCTGAATTTGGGTTATGTGGCTCCTTTCGGTCTCCTCCAATATAAACAACGTGGGTTGGGCTCAAGTTACTAATCGAGCCATAATGCTGCTGCGTAGATTCCTACCGATTACTTTTAGACCATTTCTTTCTTATATACAGCATTACTCATCTCAGTAGTGTCATAGGCACAGATATTTTTGTAATATATTTTTGTTTTTTTATGCCAACGCCAGAAGCCGAATAGTGGATAAAAAGAACCGATTGCATTTTTGTAATATATTTGTAAGAGTACGGGTATTTTCTTGAAAGAGTTGGAGAGCACATATCAACCATTGGATCAAATAAATCTCAGCCCTTCTTTCAACTTGTGTTTGTGTAGCCCCCACACCCTTGTGTTTTATTAGGTAAATTGGTCTTACATATTTTATATTTAGTTATGAGATGCCCCACACATACGTTAGAGAGAAATGGTCGGAAGAGTGATTGGTAGGGTGTACTTAGAGTTAATTGTATTTTTTATTTGTTCTTGTTTGAAACGACTCAAACGGTTTTCTTTTTATTTTCCTCTTTGCCGGCTGTTTTGTCTTGGTTTTTCTACAGACGGGTCTCCCTGTTCGGTCTGTACCGATCTAGATTTTAGATTCAGTGGGTGTTGGTAATGGGTGAATAGTCTCTCTTAGTTAGGTGGGTGTTTGGCCGAAGTTTTCAATCGCGATTAGGGCCTCTTTACGCACCTGGGTTGTGCTGGTAGCTTCGGGCGCGATTGGGGTACTATAGCTGAGAGTTTTTCGGTGTCTAGATTTCATATGTGTTTTCTCGAGTTTGAGCTGGGGTCCCTTTGGGATTCTCTACTATCAGAACCTAGATTGATTCTCATCTGGCGATTTCGTCAGTCTTGCTTCTACAGGAGTGCCTGTATTGAAATTTATGTAGTTTTGGTTCATTTTTATATCTTTGCCTTCGGGTTTTGTCATGAATGTGTTTTAAAAAAAAAAAAAAAAGGAGTTCTGAAATTGTTTCGGCATGTCATTTCTTCTACATTTACATGTTGCTTGCTCGTATGTGACCAAATTTATAGGTTACAATTAGAAATCTTATGGGAATTTTTTTTTGGAATTACAATAATAGAAAACTAAATAAATAAAACATTTGACAATTTTCTTCCTTATCAGGCTCCATTTGGAACTTGGGGAATTTCCTTCCCTTGTTTAGTTTCAAGAGAAAGATAATGAAAAATTACCAAAGAAAAAAAAGTTCATATTTTTCCCTAACTTCTATTTAACTTATCTGTGCTCTTATGGTCTGTTTGGTCAAAAAGAAATTCATGCTGAAAAGTAAAAATAAGAGAAAATTAAATGAAAGAAAAGATAGGGAAAAGATAATTTATTTTCTTCTATGTGTTTGATTAAAAAGAAAAGTTTTGTAAGAATATTGTTAGAAAATACTTATAATAACTAATTTACCCTAATTATATACAATATGAATCATGGTAGAAAAGTAAAAAAAAAATTATAAACATAATGGTAGGTGTCATAAAAGGTGTCAATTTTCATCATAAGAAAAATAAAAACGAAACTATAATGTAAAATGGTTATTTTTTGAGCTAGAATTCAAATTGGAGCGAGCCTGCTTGCGAAATCTTTGGGAAGCAGAAGCCTCACCTTGACCTTGCTTGCCTCCGGCCCTCCACTGCGGCCAACTCTGACCTCGACGCTGCAACAACATTCTAGAGAGAGAGAGAGAGAGAGAAGAAGAAGAGGAAGAAGAAGAAGAATGGCGAGGAGGCGACTGCTGTTGCTGTTAAAGCCCTTCGATGTGTTCCCCGCCCAAAACCATCCCAACGTTCTTCCCCGCATCACAAGCCCCAAGGTCAGCACCGCCTATTACCCTTTTATCTGTCCTAGCTCTTCTGTTCTCAATCTCACTTGGGTGTTCTTTTATGGTGACTGTCTTTGGCCATCACCAAATGAGTAGATTACCTGTTTGATAAAATGTCGTTGTAGTTTGTAGCATAATCTCCCATTGTGGATGTGTTTGTACCCGATTTTGGCAAAACCACAAGGCCCTATGGTGCTGGGTCATTTCCATTTCTCTCCAAATTATTCAATCCAAATGACTGATTTGGAGAGAAACTCTATTTCTTTCTTTCCTTTACTCACCAAATCACTCAATCCAAAGGGGCTCATAAGTGGATCAAAAGCTAAAAGTTCTCTTTTTGTCCCCTTGCTTTTGAATGTTAATAGACAATTTAAAATTATTGAACTTTTGGAAAGTTGAATATTAGTGAAGTCTAATGATTGTGTTCCCTTAAAACGTTGTTTTTTCCAAGTTGGACGAACAAATTGGGTCAGTGGGAGCAAGAGCAATGCTAAGATGACCACATTTATGGAACACATTGATATGAATAAGCCACCTATTTTTAAACTGCACCAATATATTGACAGCACGAGATGGAACCCAAGCATCAAAAAATGGATGCTAGTCAGCACTGTGCTATAAGCTTCATATCCAAATAAAGCCCCCAGAAAATCTTTGAATCAATATCTATAAATTGGCTTACAATTTACTCTGAAAGTCCCTTTTCAGTTGCCATAAGTTCTTCATGAATAGCAACTCTATCTTCCTTTTCGAATTGAATAATTACTATCACACCCAAATGGTTGCTTCTCTAGTCAGGTTTTGTTGGTAACTGACAAACTGTCTTAATATTGTTATCCGCTTATCAGGTGAATGCTTACACGGCAGGGATGCTTTTGTATTAGTGATGTCCTTAGTGCTTCCATGCTAGACTGATCATAGGAATTACTCCTTGGCATTACTTTTTTGTGCCAAAAGTTAAAGTTGAAGAATGTTTCGGGAATGTAGCTTCATCAGTTGAGAGACCCCGCACTTTGTCTCATAATTGTGATCTTAAGAGTTAGTGTATTTACTCCTCTTGCTCCATTACCTTGTGAAATCTACCTTGTCATTCTACCTGGCGTTTGTCCTCCTTGTAACACATTTATCTTCGCAGACTTCGCAGGTGTTATCTTATCTGGACAACAGGCGCAAGGTTCACAAGGATGCCATAAACTTTTGTCAGGATATTTTGCGGCAAAAGTATGTTGATTGGGAAGCCATATTTCGTAGCAATCTGTCACAGCCAATTCGTGATGTGGATCTGGTTATAACGGTGGGTGGTGATGGAACACTTCTGCAAGCAAGCCATTTTATGGATGATTCTGTTCCAGTACTTGGTGTGAATTCAGACCCCACTCAAGCTGAAGAGGTTAGTTGTCTTTCCATCTCCATTCTGGATCTGGTTACTAATATGTGTTGGGTATACATTAATCAACTCATTTTGGTTTTGAGACTCCCAATGGCAGACCTTAATAAACTGCACTCATTTTGCTGTAGGTGGAAAAATTCAGCAAAGAGTTCGATGCTACAAGAAGCACCGGCTATCTCTGTGCCGCAACTGTCAGAAATTTTGAACAAGTATGACTACCTTCTTATGAGATTGATGAAACCAAAAAATTCTTGCTAGTCTGTGATTGAATACCTGGCCTTTAAGATATTTATGATGTAGCTTTTATGTTTCGCTCATTTTAGTTTGTGTTTTGTGTTCAAGTTTGATTGTTCTGAAAATTTTGTTGCTTCCAATATGATATCCTAAATCATTAATCCGTTGCTTCCCTAACCACTTCTTGTGGTAGTTAGAAGTGAAATTTCCCAAGCTGCTCTCACCCATCCTTCTGTGTTATCCAGCATGTGTTCATGTTCTGTTAGGTCCTGGTTTTTAACCATGGAGAAATTTTACCTTCTGTTTCTTTTGGAGCTTCAATGTGGTTTCATTCTATTAAGATACCTCTATGTTGATTCATTGAACACAATCGTGTTTTTCAGATGCTAGACAACATCCTTGAGGGTCACTCAGTTCCTTCTGAATTGTCAAGGATGTCAATTTGTGTGAACTCAAAGCTGCTGTCAACTTACGCTCTTAATGATGTTTTGATTGCACACCCATGCCCTGCAACAGTTTCTCGTTTCTCATTCAGGTAAAGCATCACCTTTTAAACATTATTACTGGCATACAGTCATAAATGTCATATCACATGTGTTCAGTCGTTTGTTCTTTTTTTGGCAGAATGAGGAAAGGTATCCAGCCTTGTTCCCCAATAGTGAACTGTCGATCAAGTGGTCTTAGGGTCTCAACTGCTGCCGGATCAACTGCTGCGATCTTATCGGCCGGTGGATTTGCAATGCCAATTTTGTCTAAGGATCTCCAATATATGGTAAGGGAGCCCATTCTACCAGGAGAAGCGAGCTCTAGCCTTATGCATGGAGTAGTAAAATCTGATGAGTCCATGGACAACGTGTGGTATTGTAAAGAGGGGATGATATATGTTGATGGTTCTCATGTTTTCTGTCCTATCCAGCATGGGGATACTATTGAACTCTCTTCCAGTGCCCCAGTTTTGAAAGTATTCTTGCCTAACCGCTTGTTAACGTAGATAGTAGATACACGTGAAGCAATAGCCATACTCTGAATAAAAGGAATTTTTGTAACTTGAGTAATTGGAAATGTGAGGAAGCACACTTTTGTACTTAATTTGCATCTGTGGATTTTGGTTGTTTCTTTTTTTTGAGAAGAAGGTCGTTGTCATTGTCATTATAAACAAGATCTGAAGATCAAATTACAGGGATACAGGACACTAAAAAACACAGGGCAAAGCACTCGAAACAGACTCTGATAACTTTGTAAACATCCCGGAGGACTGAAACATATTCAACAACGGCAAATGGAACTACCTACATGCCAGTGAAAGTCCCTAATCTGTAACGGGCATGTTGCCATTTCTGCAAGTTGCCCACACCCCGGTGTTTGTAGTTATCTGATTTTGCTGAGTTTTGATTTGCTCATTATTCAATCCGATGTACAGATGAATCCTTATAGCTCAGGTTGTTTTTGTCTATGATAAGCCATTCCAGCTTCTGATGTTTGTTCTAATGCCCAAAAATCAACCTTGCCAAACCCAATCCCCAAAGTGATGCGTTGCCCAAAGACACAACAGGAGAGGAAAAATTAGCAGGACAAATTTTTTTTTTTTGAACAGCAGGACAATTGATATACTAGTACCAAAAAAAAGGTTCGTCATGGGCATTTAAGCTACATGGAAACAGGGAAATCTCTCAGGAATTCCAGTAATTTCACACAACATAATGACGCTGAAGTTCTCACTGTCACTTCTATGACTTTGGAAAACAAAGACAATATCTGACCTGTGAAACGAAGGCCATGAAACTTGAACAGATGGAAATTATATTTAGCTCATGCCCAAACAGCGCAGTGATATTTGTAGAAACAGAAAAAACAAAACAAGCGAAATACATTCCTCTTTAATCAAGCGTAGTCCTTTGAACTCTCAATTGCAGTTGGTTTTTTCTATCAAGCACACAACAGACGGGGCAAATCAGCTTCAATGATACTACTGTAGTCTGTTATAATTTTTGTTCTCGTGGCTGCTTCACCCTGAGAATGAATCACTATAGTCTATATACATCGCCAATCACTGGAAACAAAGAATCCACTTTGAGCTCTATAATCAGCAGCAACTCGGCTTTGCAATGGCGAGCCTCAACCTTCTCTACAACCTGCAAAAAGCACACAACCTCCATTAAATCTTTGAAATTACGAATAATTCCAGTACAACATAGAAATACTACTTACGTGAACATTTGAGGGCGGCTGCGAGAAAGCTGAGGTCGCTTTATTGGCGAAAGTATTAGGTTCCTCAGAGTCATTGATGGGTTACTGGCTCCAGATCCAAACACCGGTCTACCGGCAGCAGGTCTTCTGTTAGCAGCATCAAGTGGAATGGCTGATTGTTGAGCAGGTGAGCAACCAGAGATGTCAAAGGGGCCAGAGTTCGAACTATTCTGTCTTGCTTGTGGCCATATGTCCTCTCTCGGGCCTGGAGTTTCAGGAGTGAAAACAGACCAATCTGCAACAAATAAGTCAACTGGGATTTCTTTGCAGAATACAACTACCACCAAGTAAACTTGTTTGCTTGACGGTTTTCAAAAAATCATCAAAAAGTTCCTTTTGCATTCTTGGAAAGCATTTCTGCTTAAAAATGAGAAGGATATGGAGACAATAATGTTTTTGTTTTCAAAAACAGTTTATGAAACGTGTTCTGCAACAACCAAACAGTTGAACTCTGTCAACTCGCTCAAGGAACTCCAGCTATTGGTCTTTTGACGCAGACAATAGCCTGGAAGTACTTTCAAGGACTAATAGCAGAACAATTTTACCTTTTCTGATAGGATCTCTGTTATCCATCATGTTAGGTGGATTTGAGAACAAATCTGGCTCAGCTCTTGAATAGAAGTTGTTTGTGGGCTGGATGGCTGATCGTTTCATTGACTCGTACTCACTTCTCAACTGATCATACATTTCATCAAGCTTCCTCTTTTGCCTTGTATTTGGAAATAATAGTTTGCCTCAGTTATGAATCAGATTTGAATAGGATTTGAAAAAGGGTCTCTGAAACTGACCTAGATTTCTCGGAAAATTTTTCTTGAAGCTCTTGCTTATCCTTGGATAAGCTTTCAACCTCTTGTTCCAGCATCTGGCACCTCTTGGCCATTTTCTGGTATGCGGTATGCACCTGCTCCATTTTTTCTGTGAACTTCTCTTGCATTGTCTCGCATTTTTGCCTACACTGAGCTACTATTTTATTCATCTTGAGCTGCATTTCCAGTTCTTTTTGCCCAATGTAGAACGACACACTTCTGTATGCGCTCTTCATCACTAGAGAAGTTCAAGGAACAATGTATGGACGAAACGTGTGCTCTATCGATATCATCCAAATAGTTCAAAGCCATCTTGGAATTATAACTAAAACCTTTTTGTTTTAGCATTATTATTGGGCTAATGGTACTTGCCACAATAAGAACGGCTGTTTCCATGATCCTCTCTATGTCGTTAAATACTGGATGATCTCCAATAAGGTGATTTATAGGGAATATGAACATGAAAACATATTTGCTGGAAGTATCAAACAATGAAGGATACATATCTGTGGAGACATACCAACCATGGCCATCTGCAAAACAGTAGTACAGAAAGAGTCAGGCAAAAGCAAGGATCCCATTGTGACCTCTGTTTGAAAAGCAACATTGCATTAGGTTACAGTATATTTAATTGAAGAATGCTCGCTTACATTTATCCATTCATCATTAGGATTGATATCCACAGGTTTCATAAGACTGCCAAGTGAGAGTCATAGTAATTAGTCAAGAGGCAATCAAATTCCAAATATGTAACGGATCATGATGATAATATAGCATAAAGTAGCTGAAAATCCTTCTGTTACAAAGCTCTCTTGCACCAAAGCTCCATGGTCAAGATCAGTGACTTCACTTCCATTAAAGCATGCAACAAACTAATGGCCAGAAGGGAAAAATCAATGGTAAACCTGCAGTAGGCTCATTATAGAAAGCAAATATGCTGCAGGCTGCACTGGTCCTTTCCTCTTAAGTCGCATGCAATTGTAACAGACAGATGTACAAATCATACGCTAAAAACACATGTTAAAGATATGGATCCATGTCTCCATGATATCAGAAGCCACTGACCTCTTGGAGAGCACTTGATCACATATGGGGCAAGCTGCGTCATTACTGAGGATCTTGCTGGCATCTTCGGTGCCTTTTAATACCGTTAAGGAAACCATGCCCATGCACCAATTCTACAAATTCGAAATTAAAGATACAGACAAAACTGCAGAAAGTCAAAACTGCTGTATGCATAAAGATACACAAGATGTGGCCACAAGTGGTGGAAATAGCTCGCCCTTCTAATTCTCTCCAGCATGCATTGCATCTCATCTCAGCCTTCAGATATTATCTCCAATTTCATCAATAAGTTGGGACCTGAAAGACCATGAAGCAGTAGCAAAAACAAACATCTGAGCATGCTTCTATGAAAAGTTCACATTCTATTTTGGTGTGTTTAACAATTACACTATGATCAGCTATAGTGGCCAAGATACGACCAGTTCTATAAGAAAATCTATTGCAATGATAAATTACATATCACAACAATGTCTAGAAATGTCGTTCATCAACTCAGGAGTTGGCAACTGAAGCAAAGTTGGTATTAGACAGCATATTAGGTTGATGTGAGAAATTTGGCAAAGATTATGATATAAATTGGAAGAATGATTGCAGTTGGAAATTGTCCAAGTTCAACAAGAAACCTAAGCTACTTTCTTTCTCAGCTGTGGATCAAGCAGTGTACATAAAGTTGAACTCATGGTTAACCTATCGTTGCACTTGGTTTCTGGATCAAATAGCACGCAAAATGCACAAAAATAAGATAGCCTAGAATTCCAATATGGAGAAACAATCATTAAACACATTTGCAGCAAACAAAGCACAAAGTCTGCCCTAATTGGAATATGCACGAACTCTATATGCAAAAGTAAAGGAGGATCTAGTGATGACTGATGAGAATTTCATGCCATTGTGTTTTGACTAAACCAAGAAATTACAGAACAATAAATCTTTTATTTATTTATATAACTCAGGTGTTTGAGTTAGCTTTCACGCAACTCGACTAACCCTGAGATCAATCCCATCGCCCACTTGCGGGGGTCCCAATTAAAGCCAAAGCAAGAGAACAACAAAACTTAATACCCCAGACGGTTTCCATTCATCTTATTTGAGGTGCAAATTAAACATTCGAAATTCATATGCTCGCGATACGAACTCACCAGAAAAATAAACCCTAGTGTTTCCCACTGCCTCAGTTTCCAGCCTTTTCTTCAAGCCTTCGAAGCCAAACCTGAGTATATCCAAACAGAAACTCAAATCATTACTTCTTCTTCCTTTTTTTTTTTTTTTAATTTAGTCATCTTAGGTCGAATTCACTGGAGCAAAAACACAAACAGTTGATCGCCGTCTCCGTCTCAATTCGATTTCTAACGGACCTATCGACATAAGGGAGTTGAAAACCTAACCGGAATTCAAAACTTGTCGAATTGCGCAGATTCAAGAGCTAAAGGCAACATCTCGATCGCGTATGACAAACGGAATGAAGCCACCTACAATGCTCGCTCTCTCTCTCTCTCTGACGATTGAAAATGCAGCGAAGGGCTCTACCTCTACTCCGTCTCTGGTTCAATACGTTCCGAAATTCAATGGGAAAAGGCGGCAAAAGGCAGTTTCGTACTCTTGTTTGCGCGCCGTGACCTGCCGTTAAGTTCCGGTTGGCTTGTCTCAAAAAGAGGAATTTTTTCCCCTCTCTCTCCTCTCACTGGTTACTAAAAACTCTCCTAAAATTCAAACCCAACAGGACCCGTCATTTTCTCAATTGGTAAGGCGTTGTTTGGAACATGTGGATAAGAAAGAAAAAAGAAGGGACCCCTTATTTAATTTTGAAAGAAAGAAAAAGAAGGGGGACCCCTTATTTAATTTTGAAGGGAAGTGAGAAGTCAACACGACAACAAAGTTTTAACAAAATACTTACATTTTTCCTTGCACACTCTTTTTTTTCTTTTCCTTTCTATAAGTTCTAAACACACCATAAGGGATTGGAATATCAATGCATCGAAATTAGGTTTTGCTCTTTCCAAAATTTTCAAGTTCGAAACAATCGATTAACTTTTGTGAAGCAAGTTCATACTGAGTTTTTGTTGGCTTAGAAAGTAGTATTATTCTTCTAATAAATTAATAGATTTATATAAGCTAGTTGAATATCTCGAGTTATAGAAAAGTACTTCTAAATTTATAAGCAAATATCATCCTAAGAAATTGCCCGATATTCAAACAAATAACTTCCGAAGAATTGGCCACTGAGAATCAAACTTTTTACTTTACGTAGAAATTTTTTCCCACAAATTATTAGATATCAATGCCAAGCAGTTCTTCTAATTTTTCAATTTTGTGAGTTTTTTTTTTATAATTTCTCATTTCTTGACAAATTAACAAACATAACTTCTACTGTTCAAAAAAAAAAAAAACATAACTTCTAGAAGTTTTGTCAGGTTTTGAGTTTCATATTAGACATAGACTAGTCTAGAGAAGATTTATTGTAAGAAAAAACAAAAAATAACTTGTGATAACAAAAAAACAAAAAACAAAATATAACTTGTGAAAAGCGCACACGCAAAAAGAAAAGAAGAAAGAAAATAAAACAAGGAGGTGGGAGCCGAACCCCAGCTAATGAGGGGCCCCCCCCCCTCACCACCGAATTCCCAATCGCCACGTGTACACCCACTCCCCGCTTTCAAAAGATCTCAACCAACTGCGCACCTGTGCACCGAATCAGGACATCCTCTCTCTCTCTCTCTCTCTCTCTCTCTCTCCTCCCAACTTGGCTCCTCCCATCAACCTGCGCTGCGTCTCTCTCATTTACTTCTTCGCCTTAAACGCCTCCATAGATTCTCACCCACCATCCATTCTCCCAAAAGATCTCAAACCCCTAGGGTTTTGTTGGAGAGAGGGAGCCAGGGAGGGAGGGATGAAGATTCAGTGCAACGTTTGTGCGGTAGCGGAGGCGAACGTGCTGTGCTGTGCGGATGAGGCGGCGCTGTGCTGGGAGTGCGATGAGAAGGTTCACGCGGCCAATAAGCTCGCCAGTAAGCACCAGAGGGTCCCTCTCTCCAGCGCTTCCTCCCCCATGCCTAAATGCGACATCTGTCAGGTAAGTATATTTCTAAGCACAAAAATCTATCATGCGATTCCGTGAAAAGGTGATAAATCATAAAAACTCAGGTGGTGAGTAGCAATTATCTTTATATTTTGGTGTGTTATTTCTTTCTGTGGTGTATTTGTTTAGTCTTGCTAGACATTAAGCACGAATTGATAAGGTATAGTCAGATGCGTGTTTATTGGTCTTATCTGAGGGGAAAAGGTAAAACACGGAGTTTTGTTGCTTTTGGTGTTTTTTTAATTTTTCTTCATTTCGTGTGACGCAATTTGTGCCAGAAATGTCACTATATTTAGTTAAAATCAGGGGAAAGAATCTGTTTTTATTGTCCTTACGCTTGTTGAGAATCAACAACGTTAATTATTTTATTGTTAAAAGCATTGAAATTTTGTTGTTGAGAATGTTTTGTCTAACCCGATGGCAGCCAATTTTTGCTGTTTGTGCCAGTGGGAGTCAATGTGTTAATTTAGTTGAATTGGCAAGATATGGCCCCTATATTGATATAGCTTTTTTTTTGCCACAATGATAACATGTGATATTGTAGATCCAAGAACCAGTACATCAAGAGGAAACTTTATCCCCAAACAAGGGATCAAGAAACCAAATAGGAGGGGACTCAGTTCAAAGACTATACCCAACTCCAACTAAACCAATCGCTCCAAACAGACGGAGCATTGCAGAAAACAACCAAAAACACCCACATAGGGGTGATAGAAGCCCCACAAATAGGGAGAAATCCCACACAGGGGACACCAAAGAAAAGAATCAGAAAAAAGAGAAAAACCGGTAACGGAACCGGACGGAGTCTGCGTACCATAGCAGACTTCATCCACCCACCTAGATCTCCTACTCCTGCGGGAGGAGAACGCCTCCGGCAACCATGATTTGCAAGCCCCTACATCCAAAAGTCGTTGGACTGCACGACGGAAGAGGCAGAGGAGGGCCGGCGGATGGTGGTTTGGAGAGGAGGAGGATGGGGGTGAAGAGGGAAAGAGAGAACCTTTGAGATCTATAATCGAGAGATTGAAAAATCCCACGAGGGGGAGAAATCCCTCCCCTCCCGTCACCCATTGGGGCATAAACCCTGGGGGGGAGGGGAAGAAGAGAGATGGGGGCGGCGGCTTCTTTAGGGTTAGAGGTGTAATATGTGAGAAGTGCTAACTTGAAGAGGTTAATTACCCTATATTGATATAGCTTGAGGACCATTAAATCTTACGGGTTGTTTGTGTTACTAGGTACATGGTTCTAATGCTGAATTAGTTTTCTTTCAATTCATGTGATGTCATGTGATCGCGTCGTACCGTGTCAAAAATATATTTATAAAACCTTGCAGTTGACTATTACGCTGTAGAATAGTGGTCAAGATCGAATGTCGATCCGTAGAGACAGATTGGCTAAGTTACCAAAAATTTGATTAACTTTCAGATTAATTAGGAAGGGAAAAGATTGATTGATTTTAGTTGCTTTAAGTAAGCTAATTAAACTAGAGCAATTAATTAAAAGGTTTGAAAACTGATGAGGAAAGGTCTAGGGTTTAGAATCCACCCCAACTGCATAACCATGTATTGCATAGATCGGGTTAACACTCGAATCGCAAATCACTATCGCTAGGGCTTGCAATCCCTATCGATAGTGGCCTAGTAAATTTCTACAATCCGCCAATCGGCATGGATTATCCTACGGCACGAACCGTCTCACTAGCACGGTTTAGCCGCCTAACGGCACGGTCTGTCTCACGAGCATAACCCATCTCAATCACCCGGATTGCAAACAATGAAAACCATTATATGAACGGTATTTGAAAACCATGGATACAAATACTCAAACCATTAAAAAGAATTAAAACTATTCCATTGATATCACAGAATGAGTTCTTGAACACATAATCCGATTCGAATAAAAACCCTAATCTATGCAAATACAAAGTTACTTAGTACGGAGCTTCATCTTCCCCCTAGAGAATGGACTTAGCCAGCCATGGGCTCTGAAGTCTTGCTCTGATGATATTTCATCCACGGTCAAGAGCCCTATTTTCACGTCCTTCGGCAGTGAGTTTCCATTGTTTATATAGGGTTTTAGTCATTAATTACACAATAGGTCCTTGAACTTCATGCGATAACAAATTAATTATCCAACTTTGAAGCATTCTGCGATTTAACCCCAACATTAAACTCTTCTTTTTATCCAATATATCTTGGACAATGAGCTCGAGCAACCTATAAACAAAATAGAAGCAAAATAAATATAAAGTAACAAATATAAATGACTAATGAGTGTAGTTTGGAGGGCCAAAATATCAATATTTCGGCACTTATCATCATGTAACTTGTTATTCTTCGGGATTTGTTTGGTTCGTCAATTACAGCAGATTATTATTGATTGACGCACTGCCCTGGTTGTAAAGTTTGTCTTGTCCTCCTGCTAATTTAATTGTTGTTTCAATGTACTTGTGGAATGGAAAATTTGGGATTTGGGGGTACTTGCACTTTCTCATTGAGTGGTGAATGAAAATTTGAGCTTTATTTGTCTTTTTCATTTCATCAGAGGACTGCTGGATATAAACCACAATTTGGATGACTCTTTCGCTCTCTGGTTGTTGAATAGTTTTGTGTTGCCCTCACTTTTTCTCATCTAAAGGAATGTCGGTGTTTTTAGACCCTTCAAAAACTGGAAAATTACTAACTTTATTATTGTTTCTCTATAGTCACTTTCACCATTCACTAGGAAACATGCATTTTCTGAATACTGGGGCAAGACATGTATATAATGATTTAACGTGCAGCGGTGCTGATCATGGATGTTGAAAACTATGGACTTTGTGAATGAACTCTAGTGTAAAGTCAGTAAAGTTATATTGCTGCAGTCCTGATTGAAGATTTGGATGTGCTCTATATACCGAATTGAGATAATACATATTGCTTAATTTCCCCTGGCCGTTACCTTTTCTTTTTGTTTAACTATAATGAGTGATTCTGAATGGGCATCCATTCAGGAAGCGGTTGGCTATTTCTTTTGTCTTGAGGATCGAGCTTTACTCTGCCGAAAATGTGATGTTGCTGTACACACGGCAAATACCTTCGTGTCAGCTCACAAGAGATTTCTGCTTACGGGAGTTAAAGTTGGGCTCGAATCCACTGAACTTGGTGGATCATCTTCATCAGGGAAGTCACCTTCTGTTAAGGCAGAAACAGAATCTCGTTCTCTGTCTAGAAATGGTACGCCAGCGTCGTTGGATGGCCAATACACCAAAGCATTACCTGTCCAAGTGGGAGGAGTTGGGGATATTGTACCAACTAAGTTGCCGTTGTCTGGAGGATCTGCAGCTGGGAGTTTTCCACAGTGGCAGTTAGATGATTATCTTGGACTAACTGGATTCAATCAGACGTATGGCTACATGAATAGTGACTCATGCAAGGTATGATTTAAGGTCTTACTGTATATATCTTACTTAATTTCATGCATGTAAGTAGGCGCCATCTTAGGATCGCTGGGCCTTCCTAGTTTTTCCTAATTTGTTCCTTGAGAATGCCGAAAGACAAGAGAGCCTCTCCTCTTGGTGTTTATTCATTGATTGAGTAGAAGATTTATCAAGTGACCTTTCAAAATGATTCTTGTGATTCTCCAAGTACATAGCAATTGCAACTGTAGTCCCTAATATTTTGTCTTCTTTGCGATGATTTGTATCAGGCTGATAGTGGTAAGGTTGGAGACTCTGATTGCTCCTCAATTCTAAGAGCTGGAGAAGAAGACCTGGATGCTGATGAGTGCTTGGGTCAGGTGCCAGATGCATCCTGGACAGTACCACAGGTCCCTTCGCCACCTACAGCCTCAGGGCTTTACTGGCCTAAAAGTTACCGTAATATGTCTGGTGCTTCTGTTTTTGTGCCTGATATTTGCTCACTTGGGCAGAGCCCTACTCATTATCAACCACGTGGCACTAGTTCAAAGCGGCGGAGGGAATTCTAATCCACTTTCCTTGTACACACTACCCCTGTTTGCTGTCTATGGGTTATAACTTCACTTTAGTTTGTCATTGGATCTTGGATTTTCGGATTTGCGGAAGAAAAGCCATGCAAAATTAGCTTCCTTTTTCATTTCCCTCCGCAATTTCCTTCATAAATCCAAGATTTAATCACAACCTTAAAGTATGATGTGTAGTCTCCAGAGTATGTATTTCATATTTAATCTCTTAAAGAGTTGAAGAAGTTGGTTGAGCTAATATCTGTGGTTTGAAATCTCTTGCTTTCTTCTGTAACTAGATCTTTCTCCTTTTTGCTGTTGTTGTGTAGGGTTGTAGTAAAATTTTAAAGGATTACTATTGCTATATCTTAGGTGTCTGTCATTTGGATGAAGGGGTTACTGTTAGAAATTACCATGGGTAAAAGTTCAGTGAAATGAAATTTGTGCTATGAATGAAGCGGATCTGATCTTTGTTTTATGTCTTCACGGGAATTCCTTTATCAAAATCATTTAGTTCGTTTTAGATATCAAATGACTGATCCAATTGTGGGCTTCCTTATTGACTTTTGTTCATAGTTATTACTAATGTGATTAGTGATTATGCTGAACTTTGGTTTAGGCTTTGATGGTGGGGTTGGTACCAGATCTTTAGTGAAAAAGCTGCATTAATGTGTGAAGGAGCAAGTATTGAACGTTGGAACGTTGTTTCTAGTATGTTGATATGTACATGCGTGCTGCCGTGCTGTTGCCTGTCTGGAGAGTTTGGCATTTGATTTTTCTTTGGCATTTTCATAACTATGGAGTTGTGCTTTCCGATGCTCTAGATTATGAATGAAGGAAGCATGGTAATGTGCACAAAAATTGATTTGGGTTTTTAGGCCTGCCCTCTCTGATGTCTTTCGGCTTGGATTTGGGGGCATGATTCTGTAGCAAAGTGTTTCTTTAGCTCCTCGGTTCTTGGAGATTTAGGAGGGTTCTTAGAGGTTTAGGGGGGCCACTGTAGGGGATTTATGTGCTTGCCGATTAGTCAATATTTTTGCTAGAACTTGTCTGCTGGAGTTTGAGGATACTTTAAGGTGCAATTTTGGTAGATTGCAGTGGAGTCAAAAGTCTTATCAAATTTGGACTATCTGTTCCGGAAATCTTCTTAAAAAATAAGTACTTAGGCTCCGTTCCGGAATCGAAATAAGAACTTATTTTTTGTCTAATAATAAGGTGTGTTCCGGAAAAGGGTGAATAAGTACTTATTTTTCAAGAAGGTAATTTTTAAGCTCAAAAATCACGTACTTACGCAAATAATTTTCCTACAAATATGGATCTTGTTTGATAGATCTCATTGAGATCTTTAATACGGTGCAAAAAAAATTGAAAAATTATTTTTCATTTACATTATTTTTGAGTTTGAAAATGTGAAAATAAGCTGCTTATTTGAGTTTTGTGAAAGAAAACTCCAAAATAAGTACTTATAAAATAAGAAGGGTTCCGGAACGGAGCCTTATTTTACCACTTCTCATTCAAAAATAAGAAGGGTCATTCCACAAAACTCAAACAAAAAGTTCCTTTCACATTTTCAAACTAAAAAATAATATAAATATCAAATTTTTTTTGCACCGTATTAAAGATCTCAATGAGATCTATCAAAGAAGATCTATAGTGATAGGAAAATTATTTGCGTAAACACATGATTTTTGAGCTTGAAGTTGCCTTATACAAAAAATAAGACTGTTGCTATGGTAATGGGTGCCGGCGGAGGTAAATCGTACCGGCGGCTGCGCCGGGCCGTCTCCGGCCATCGGACGGCCGATCCGAGCCATCCAAAAATTCGAAAAAAAAATACCGAGGGGGCTTGCGTGAGAATCAACGGCATCCGAGGTGTGTAAGGTGCTTGATCCGAGCACCTCTTTTCTGTGTATATATGATCAAGCACCCTACACGGAAAAGGGGTGCTCGGATCAAGCACCCTACACACCTTGGATGCTGTTGATTCTCGCATAGGCCCCCTCGTTTTTTTTTATAGAATTTTTGGACGGCTCGGATCGGCCGTCCGGTGGCCGGAGACCGCCCAACGCGGCCGCCGGTACAATTTTCCTCCCCGGCCGGTTGGTACCTATACAAATTCTTCCAAAATAAGTACCAACCTTCTTATTTTCCGGAATAAACCTTCTTATTACACAAAAAATAAGTTCTTATTTGGTTTCCGGAACAGAGCCTAAATTGCTTCCTGAGTGTTCTAAGATTACAGTCATATGCTGGTGTTAAATGTTAATCAAGATTTCTAATCTCTCTCTCTCTCTGTGTGATTCTGCTACTCACGAATAGACACATTTGGTTGGAGATTGATACAGAATGTTCAAATGTCATCTTCCTCTTTATCACTGCTATCACAATTACTTCCCATTTTGGCTTCTTTGAGAAGAAGTAACAATAATTTCTCATGAGCTTCAATTGCTGATCCAAGTGTATCAATGGCTTTGCTCCTATCCTCTTCCAATACACCCAACACCTTTTCCATCTCCATCACCTCCCTTACTGGCCTACTCACCTCTCTACTAGAAAACTCCAAACTCCATCCATTAACTTCACTGTTACCATCGCCTAATCCAAACCCTTTCGCAACGACAAGTTCACTAATGCTTCCCATTTCTCCGCCAAGAACCCTAACCACCTCTTTTCTCTCCATATCCCAAATCCAAACGCTTCCATTTTCTGAAGCAGTGACCAGATTTCGTCCCCCATTCGTCATTGCCAAGCCCACGACTGCTCCATAATGTTTCTGCTCCCATTTGACTAATTTCTGCCCTTGTTTTACCATGTTTCTGTTTCCTCCCTTTAGTGCTCCACTGTACAAAAAACCGTCTGATCCGGCAACAAAGAATTTGGATTCCATGGAATCCATTTCCACCCCCCAAATCGTACACGGGAATGTAATTGTACACAGGGGGGCCCCGTGCGCAAGGTTCCAGAACTTACAAGTGCAATCTAAGGAGCAAGAAATGATAGTGCTATTGGATCCTCCAATTCCTGCCGTGATAGAAGTGACCGCAGATTCATGCCCAATGAAGCAATGCAATACAACATCGTTTGACTTATCAGATGATATATCTAGGAGTTTAAAGATTGGAAAAACTGCAATGGTTCCATCATCACCTCCAGAGAACAGAAGCGAACCATCATCGTTGATTTTAAGACAAGATATGGGTTTGTTGTTGTGAGCAGAGAATGTTTGGATTAGATCACCTGAAGGGAGTGATAGTGCATGGATTTGGCCTGAAATGCCGCCGGCAAACAGGAAAAAGCCGTCAAAAGTGGCGGCAAGTGGACCCACCGGCTCAGATACAGGAAGGTGGTGGGAGGGGGTTGGAGACCACCAGTTGTAGAGATGAATGGAGCCTGAAGCAATGTCAGGGGAAACATGAGCAGCGGCGATGAGGTTGGTTCCAATGACAGTTAGGCCTTTTCGTGGTGATCGGCTACCAGTGAAGTGACCCAAAGTGGTGCCGGAGGAAGCATCAAAGGCGGTAATGGTGCCATCTGGAGAGCTAGCGAGGACGATTTCCTGTGAAAGTGATGTCATTTTTAGGCATAGGAGAGGGAATGTGACAGGGAAAAGCAAGTGGAAGTTGTTAACATGAGAAGTGCATGGTCAGGGGATATATAGGTGCTGGAAAGAATAACTTTAGTTCTGGATTTGGATTTTTGCTTGCAACTAGAATTTTTCGTTTTAAGTTTGGTTGACTGGAGCTGTTTCACATGAATATCCCCTCGTACTTGTTGAGGAGAGAAATGTCATTTTGCAGTTTACTAGTAAAGCCTAAATGAGATTTCTTGAATAACTTCCCACTTTGACGTACTTCGCTTTATGATCCTTGAATGATTCTATAAATCTACCTTCCAATAAATGCATACGACTTTAGGCTGGTTCCATGACCTTTTGCATCAAAATCCACCTTCTAGAAAATGCATGACTAGAGCCTCTTATTGATGAGAAACCCATATTGTACTGAAATTAACGCAACCATTTTTTCAAGACGAAGTTTCAAATGCCCTCATTCTGCATGTGAGAATCAGCCTTGAGCCTGTACTGATTCGATGAAGCACGACCCTGTCATTTATTGGGAGAAAACTTGCTCTTACCATCGAGTTTGAACTTTTTGGATTGAGTCCGACTATTAGTACCGATGATGGGGTGTACATATGGCGTAGAACAATAAGAGTAGAACAAAGGGAACTAAGTGATTTAAGGAGAGAAAGCAAGGGCTCATTCACTAGTTTTGTGAAAATGCTTCCCCACTCCAGAATTATGCATTTGACTCGGGCCATGTTTTTCAATCTATATTCATCCGATTGTGTGTGCTCCTCTTCAAACTGAAATCATCGCTTTTCAGAATAAACTTTTGTGTTACCCGCGAGCAAAGGCGAGTTTCATTAGGACAAAACGACCTTTTAAATCATACGCGTTCCTGTCAAGAAGAAGAATACAAGAGAGTTCACAGCAAATGAACAAATAAATCCGCTGACCATAAAACTTATATGGTTGATTTTTTGATATTGTGTGTGAGGTTCAATAAATCATGATACTCTCCACCACCATCCAAAGGATTTTCCCTTTTTCTTTCACCGAATTTTTAGACATTAAAGAATCAACATAGGCAAACTAATCCAATCAAAGCAACAAAGGAATGAAATTTCTCAAGTAATCTCCAACAAAAAAGGGTTCCTTGCTCCAAGGGACAAGAGACTTGCATTAACACAAAAGATTCGATAAACATATACGTAAACCCGGCTTCTTGTTGAAATTACAATGAAAGAATCAATATTTACAAAGTTACAAACTAGCAGCAAAACCAACCTTCTAAGCCATTTGTCCATCTGGAGAAACAGGGAACTTACAAATAACAGGAACAGATGGCTAAGTTATTGCTGCAAGATTTCAGGAGATCTTTCCTCGGAAGCCTGATCCCATTGAATTAACGGAAAAGAAGAGCACGAAAACAGTGGAACGACTTTGCCCTTTAACAGCATTGTGTCTTTTTCAGTTTCCAGTCGCAGTATTTCACAGATTCTGCAAGCAAATATAGGCTTGAACAATGGTCCCTATCTCAGAGATGCTTAAAGTGGATGAATTGTAAGTGGGACTATGTATACCACTTTTGGAGAAGAATTTGTTGTATCAGGACTGCCAAAATACTGCCCATAGATATGTTGATGACATTTACAGCATCGTTGTTAAGCTGCAATGACAAAGCAGCAAAAAGAAAGACTTTGAGATACATGTCAGTGGTGTAAATTAAAGTACGAAACAGAACAGCAGGTTGAACTGGTTACAAGAATACACTACGTCCAGGAAGATCAAATCATTTACATGTGCTGTGGCGAGAGAGAGAGAGAGAGAGAGAGAGAGAGGGTCGTAATTCTCTAAACATCAATCTACCCAGTATTCTACAAGGTTGGGTTAGCCTGGTCCACATTGCGTAAAGAAATAACTCCACCTGTGTCATAAACTTATGTATACCCAGGAAAACCTAAAGCTGCGTAACGTCATAGCCCACCAACCTGCTCAATTGTATGAAGGTTCAGGTTGGTGGTTACAGTTTTCAGAATACAACATCATGGAGCCAACAAATAAAGGTCAACCAAGACAAACCAATAAGAATTGGAATGACTAAAAACAGATGATAATTGGATTGGCCACCTACCCAGCGGAATCCTTCTTTATCTTGGAGGGAAGCACCTATCACGCTTTCACCAAGATTAGCAATCTGGGACGCTACAACACAAATCAGAGCTTCGGGTACCTTTATCTGTAACGATTTATTTTTTTCATGAAAAAGGAGAAGTAGATACTAAGTCAGAAAATCTCACTAAGGATGTAGAATTCATGGAAAGTTACTAATAAGTAGTAAGTAAGAACACAGAACCAGTAGTTTCAGACAAAAAAAAAATAAATTGCAACATGTCCATACTTCAGACTTCAGAGTGATGCATACTATTTCCTCTATAAGAAATCCGTTACAGGCCATCAGCCAGATCATGGACTCTCATGCATTCTTTCAACCCCAAGGTTTTGATACCCTAAAACTCCTTCAAAGCAAAATCATTGCCCATGGAGTCGTAGTTGTACAAGGTCCAACCATCATGATGCAGTTTAAGCTATGTTTGTAGACTAAGAAGCACAAACATGTCTAAGAAGGTGTACCTTTTTTCATGAAGTTGTTGTCTCTTTCCCCTGTACTTCTTCAAGTAAGCAAGGAAAGACCTTGGAAAGCGAGCACCATACACTGTACGGACACCATGTCCGACACTCCCATGTCCTATTGGTCTCTCATCATTTAGACCCATCAATCTCACATTAGTTGTGTTAGATAAGTGTGATTTACTAATATATGGATTGAAGAGTAATTTTTCTTAAATGATGATGAATGGTTTATTTTAATGCTTATAAACCACGTGAATATTATATTGGTGTTTCACTTATGAAGTATACGGTTCTTATCAGTTTCATTAATGTTTTTGTTTTTTATTCTCCTAGGAAAAATTTTCAGACACGAGAAAAACTATATGCAGTTGTGTGTTCAATAAATCATTCTCTTGACGTATGTGTCCTATAATACTTTTGTAAATTGCGGTGTCCATATGCCACGTCACATGTCCGTGCCACTTAGTCCATAAATGAGGCAAAGCCAACTGACAAGGGGGGAAATCCAAAGAATGAAGACACAAATGAAGGTCAACTGTCTAACATGATAAAGAAACCAACTGAAAAAAGAAGAGGAATACACCGACCAAACCCGTCCAAAAACCAGCAAATGCAAGAAGAATTGATGCTAGAAGTCCAGCAACGGTTCCCTCAGCACTCATAGCTCCTTCAGTTCCCCTTGGGACTATCTTAAATGTCGTCACTAGGTACCTGATTAGAAGCACCAATTTCAACAAAATGCAGACTGCAGGAATATACTTGAACTTTTGTAGCTGAAAAGAAGAGCTCAAAAGCTTAAAAGTGCAACATTTCGAGTATTGTTTTGTTATGGGAAAAACAACAGATATTAATTGGGGAACTCACAGAACCGTAATATAACCAGGAGAAAGCAACTACAGTATATAAGTATCATAAAGACCACTAATGTCATAAGCGAATAGCATACTTTAGGAGTGATAAATGAATGCTGCCACTTTTAAGCTGCTACAAATACTTCATAGAGAAGCCTTGGCTTTTGCCCCCTTCCCCAAAATATAGGTGAGATAAACTAGTAGCTAGAGTCAAAAGGGTCACAACGACAGTGAAAAACAAACAAATAAGGGGAGAGAGAGAGAGAGAGAGAGAGAGAGAGAGAGAGAGAGAGAGAGAGAG
>BPLS01000532.1:1088828-1116949 GCA_019656275.1 Rhododendron kiyosumense
AACACATAGACATCCTAAAATACAAAAAGAAAAACAAACTTTGGGAGACATTCTTGAAAAGGAATCACCTTCCAAAATGGACTCTATATGTTTTCACTTTTCAGAATAGACCTCCTCGACATCTATCAAGGAAGCACAAGCAAGTATAAGTACTTCAAAAGTTCAAAGTAATCCACAAGGGTTTCCGCATTGCGAAAAAAGGCTAAATAGGAACATGTCAACATTTTTTTCCCAAGCAGAAGCATGAAGTTTTTTTCTGAGCATAAAAAAACTGCACAGTAGGCACTGTTAACAGAACAATAAAAGCAATTACCACAGCATATTTCACTATTAACATTACTCGGCATCTACTAAAATTGAAACACGGTAATTATCATAGCAATTACAGTGTTTCAATGTCCTATAATCCACAATGAACTGCACCAAGTTTGGTGCCCTCCTTTTATTGACAAGTCAACGTTCGGTGGCCTAGTTAACTTGAATTAATAATCATGCAACCTAAAGGCAGCTGCCCTTGACATGAATTGGACCACAAATCATTACCAAAAGTAATTTTGTGCCCCCAATTCAACCTATCAGTTACTATCACTTCAGTTTCTGCTAGTTAAGATTCATGCTAGAGCAATATGTCAGTCTGACAAAGAATCCACACGACGTTTAAGTATATGGTTGGGAGACTGGGAAACTAAAATAGCATGACAGATAACCTAGTGTTTGAACCAGGAAAGCAAACTGTTATGCCATCAACACCAATGAAGGTTTACTCTTAATACAATCTGAGAACATTTGCAGTTGAAAACAAGTAGCCTAAAATGTCTAGGAAACCACAAGTTATACCAGCATGAGAACAAAAAGGTGGGCACCTAATGCCCATAAAAGGAACAAGATGCATAGCTTACGTTGTTTTCCCATATGCTTTTCCTATTTCACTTGAGACAGTATCGCTCAGTTTAGTACAGAAACTGGCCACAAACCCAAGTACCCAAAGGTGAGAAAATGCCTTTCCACCAACTCCAATTATTGAAAGAAAAGCACAAACACATCCAGCTGCACTGGAACCAATCACACTTCCTGGTCCTCTTCTTCCTTTCCTCTTCTCAGCGACCCCTTGAGCCTCCTTCTGTGCCATTTTAACCTTTGTGGCACCGGTACCCTGGCAGGTCCAACATGAGCGATACCCATTACAAGAAAAACCTCAAATTACAAAATAATTTAGAGAAATAGACTTCCTCCTATTTGTTTTCTATGGCATCGGAGTATGAATGCACTAAAATATTCTTCAATCAAAACTATATCGCGGCAAAAGGGGTGTGGGTGGGTGAAGACTATGAATTGACCCTTCTCAAACTCGTTAAAAAAGTAAAACATTTACTAACGAAATAACATGATGGTCTATTTACGGTTACCCTATGTTACATGGATCCTTCATTTTGGCTAAAGTACCCATGTCGATGTGTTCGACACTTGTATCCATTTTTGACACTCAAATCCTCTAATTGTTATGATATTTACAGAAAAGAAATATCAAATTATCTAGAAAAGAGATATTTTGAATATTTCACACGGACAAGAAATAACAAAAACATATTTTTCTTAACCCCTTCTTGTTTAAATACATATCTAACTATAATTTACAGTACATAATCTGAAAATTTGTACAAAGATACTACAAACAAGTGTTCAGGATGTGTAACTGTACCCATGCCCAATTTGGGGACACATATCCCAGTATCCTAAGGTATAAGTCTAGGAAGGTCCAACGCTTAGCCTTGCACCCATACCCGAATCCATGTAACATAGAGGTTACCAGAACCGAAATTACCAATGCTACATTCCTACAAGAAATCTTCAAAATCTACCCGGAAAGTGAACCATATTCAATATAGGTGTGGTTCACACCAGCTTGCACTTTATAAGAATTTACACTTCTTGAACCAACCCAACCCAAGACAGAAGGCATTACCCTACTCTCCTTAGGAATTGAATCCAAAACCTCACTACACCTAAATGCAGTTTCAGTTCAATTTATCGCTGTTGATGCATCCCAATACAGAAACACAGTAGTGAAGTTGACAACGAAATTACAGCACACGTCCACATAAGTTAATAAACACGAAATCACAAAAATCCAATCTTACAATGAGGAAATAGGTTGCGACGAGAAGAAACCCGGTGTGCCCGAAAGCGCGCCACGTGAGGGTGCCGAGCAAGAATGCGGCTCCGATGCCTGGAAGAGACAACCCCAGTACGAGGAGCGGGTAACCCAGAAAGAAAATGACGAGGTTGCTCACAACGGCGGACTGCCACGTGGGCGGAGAGACGAGGAACGACGACTCCACAAGCCGGATCCCCAGGCCGACGACGGCAGAGGGCGTGGTTGCGGGGGTGGCTTGAGCTCTGGTTACTGGTACTAGCATTTTGTGAGGAGGAGGAGTTGTTTTTGCTATGGGTTTTTTTGGGAAGTGGGTGAGTGAGAGGGTTTGGGGTTTGTGAATTGATGAGAGGATTGTTGAGTGTTGAGGTTTGGGGGATGTTTTTCTAGGGTTTGGGGTTGTGAAGGAGGGGATCGTGATGAGAGTTGACAAAGATGCCATTTTTAAGTTCCGGAAATTCTACTCTTTTTTTGGGGGAGGAGGGACGGTAGTAGTAGCGTGCCAATAATGCATTTTCTACTACTAGTGCTATAATTTTTATCTCAAGGAAAATGCTGACTTTTGAGGCACTCGAAATTTATTGTAAAAATGGAGTTGTGGACACAATAAGATAGTATTACGAAAAATTAAATTGATTGGGTTATATTATTAATTTTTTTTTATACAAACACGAGATAATACGACACAATATCCACTGCTGATCATGAGTCTACACGGATGTTGGTTATATGTTACAATTAGAGTTGGTCCTAGAATTTGAAAAAACTTCAAGGCCAATATTATATCGAATATGCCCTCACAATTATAGCAAATAGCGATACCAATCATAAGGTTTGTCTGAAACTCGTGGAAATAAAAAGAAATGAAAGGAAAAAAAAAAGAGGAAAAATGCGAAGAAAGTGAATTTTTTTCTCTTGTTTGGTGGATGAAAGAAAATGAAAAGAATTTACTTAAAAAATTAATTTCTCTTGTTGAGCTTCAAGAGGGAAATTGAAAGAAAAGAAATTTTTAATTATCATTTCCTTATAACTGTGTGGGAGGCTTTCTCTCCCATTTCCCTCTCCAAAACTTTATTTTCCTTCTTATATTCTTTTTCTTTTAAAAAATACGAACCAAACAACGCTTAAAGAAATTTTTTTATTTTCCTTTATTTTCTCCCATTTTCCGTGGTTCCAAACAGAGCCTAACATTTTGCCCCTTCCATAACACCACCACTCTTATCCAGTTCGACAGACTGAAACACAGAGAGAGAGAGAGAGAGAGAGAGAGAGAGAGAGAAATGGCGATGGCGTGCAATTCATCGTCGGGTTTGTTGACGCCCAAACCCTACAGCATCCCTCCGAAAACGACCCCGTTTCTTGGGTTCCCTCTCGCGTCATCATCATCCAAGCCGTCGGTTCCAACTACACCCCTCAACCGAACGTTCCAGATTCGTTGCCAAGAGAAACAACCCGTTTACATTCCCTCAAACCAGCGTTGGATGTTTGACGAATCCCAACTCAAAGGCATTGTAATACTCTCTCTCTCTCTCTCTCTCTAAAATTTGTAATTAAGAATGATAGTAGTATAATTTGGTTGTATATTCTATGAGCTTATGTTTGGTGAGAAGTGTTGGAAATTAGGGGAAGGAATTGCGGTAGTGAGATAGTTAGTAATTTGGTATGGTGTCCTTTTATGGTCCGTTTGGTTGCCAAGAAAATGCTGGAACCTTGGTATTGTACTGAAAGGCTTTAGGGTCCGTTTGGGTAGATGTGGATTTCAAGAAATCAAGGGTTTGGATTACTATTCGAGGTGGCTCAAGTTTAGATTTTGGAGCTCTATTTATCATGATCTTCAAGGTGACAATTTACCACCAAGTGGTTGGTTAAGTGCTTGGAGTTCCTTGTTCGATGCTTGGGTCCAATTCCTTATAGCTGCTTGGTGCCACGCAGTAGGACTTTAGTTTCGGTCCCAGTATTGGCTCTAACATGTCTGCGGTGGGATCCCTACAAATGGCTGTGTTGGTGAGGGCAACACTTCCTGGCGTATATGTCGAGTATCATATCTCATCTCTATTTTGCATACCCAACAAAAAATGACAATGGAAAATCCTTCAATGTAGGATTACATATGAGGATTCTAATATGATGCATATCTTTTTACTAAATCCATTATCTACCTAGGTTTAATGGGCCCCCTATAGTTAAATATCTTATTAGCATTTTTTTGTTGAAATCCAATGCAAACCACTAGATTTGAATTCCACATCTATCCAAATGGAGCATTAATATTGGAGATGGGATTGGATAAATCAAATGTTTATGTACGTAATTTTGCACATTGAGTGCAACTAAAAAATGATTCACCAGTAGTTGACAACTTTAGGTTGAATCAAGTATTAGAGGGACAAGTTTAAGTAAGTTTATCTAATTTGATTAACATTACTGTAAGCTCAAATACAAAGTTAAGTACAAAAATCAAATGAATATTAATGGTTGATGTAGATTTTGGGGCTTTTGTAACTTTTTCGTAAAAAAGAAAAAGAGTGTATCATTCACATGCTTAGTACGTAACTACCGTTTGTGCCTGTTCGATTCATGGGATAAAAATTTTCCATTGGTTTATTTTCAATCCCGTGTGTCGAACGGGCAAAAACGCTAGTTGATAAAAAATAACTTAATATTTTATCCGATCCCGTGTTCGATGCACGATAGCATTGATCTCATCCTATACATTGAAAGATGAATTTGGAATACCACGTGACAGTGCCCAGTGGCATTGTGTATCGAACGGACACAACGCTAGTGATAAAAAAATATAGTTTAATATTTTTTCTATCCCATGTTCGATGAATTTAGAAAATGAATTTGGAGTACCACATGACGAGACCCCTGGTGGGCATAGAATAATTTTTCTTAAGTCTCTCTCTCTCTCTCTCTCTCTCTCTCTCCCTCACACACACAAACACACACTTCCGCATGTTTTTCTCTCTCTTTCATTTAAAAAAGAAGAAGCTTGGGGTGCTAATATTTGAACAATCATGTTAGCGAGCTTATTCATGACAGCTTGCTGGATTACTTTACGATATTCTTTCAAGTCATGTTTTTTATTCCTTATACTATAGTCATTGATTTACTTGCAAAAAATTCTAATTATGTCTATTGCCAATGATCAGTATATGGACGTAAGTCAAATGCGTGATGCTGAGGGTCATTTGATCTTGGCTTGTCTAAGGATCAAGCATCCAGTTCAAAGGAAAAATGATCAAGCGTAGAACTTGTGCTGAAGCTTACTTCCTTGAAGTAGTTAATAAGATGTAATTGATTTCTTTTGGCTAATCTTATCCCAGTCCCTTTGGTTCTGCCAAGCTCTATGTTCAGACTTAGAGATTCCAAATATTTTAAACTGTCGTAAAATATTGTGTGAAATTTCCATTGAGGGCAGCTTTGGAAGATGAAGAACGATAGTTTGAGAGGTTGTAATGGATGTTTTCTTAGAAACATTGACTTCAAGACTCAGTTTTAGTTGGGTATTTGGGATACGTAATACAAACATTAACAGTAAAGACCTTACCTTACTAAGAAGTTTTGTCATTGTCACATCTTTTTTTAAAAAAGTGGGATCTGTCTAAGGAGGTGCTCTCTCTCGCTCTCTCGATTCCTTTTTGCAGGATTTTTGGAACAAGACATGGTACCCTAAAGCTGCAGATTTTGTGAACACTTCTAAACCGTGGTATATTGTTGATGCTACTGATAAAATTCTTGGAAGACTAGCATCAACCATAGCTATTTATATCCGTGGGAAAGATCTGGCAACCTTCACTCCTAGTTGTGACATGGGGGCCTTTGTCATTGTGGTGAGTACCAACACCCAAAAAGTTTTCGTTACACAATTTTTTTTCTTGACATATGGTTTAATAGTTTGAGGTGTCTTTAAAGGCTCATTGAGCAGGTTGTCAGAAATTTTGGCCCTTGTTTGACTTCCTTGACACAAAAGTATTTTGGGAGGACTTCGATGTCTTTGACTTGGATATTGTATTAGTATTTTTTTTTGGCGGACAAGTTATGATAATGGAACGATATTTATCGGCAACTAGGTGTATATTCTCCTCTTCTCTACTCTTGGTACTGTGGTACTAAGAAGCACGAACATGCCTAACTGCCTCACTTCTCCGTGTCCGACACATGTTGGGCATATGCATGATTTGATACTCTTTGGACACATGTTGAACATGCCTAAGTATGTATCCTTTTTTTTCACTCGGACACATGGACACTCTTGGGAGTTTGGATATGCTAAGGACACATTAGGATGTTACAATGTAACTTTTGAAACTCTGCACAGAGTGAAAACTTTGATAGATGTGTAGTTCATGTATGACTTTTGATTTGCATCTTCGTATGATTAATCTTCATTTGATAGAGATTGGAGTTTTGACTTTTGTACTAACTAATAAGATGCATCCATTGTAAAAATATGTCTCATATTCTACGTGCCCCCAACTTGTCCATGACCTACTTTTGGAAGAAATGCTGTGTCCATGTCTGTGCTCCGCGCTTCTTAGGTAGGGTATGTTTTCTTGGGAGAACCTGAATAGTTTCTTTTTATTGTACTTAATTACTTTTTCCGCTCAATATGTGCATGCTTGTAATTGTCTTGGCCCAGGGCTTCAGGTAGCAAATTGTAACTGTGCATTTCCATTGAAGATATCTAAGTTCTAACGTTTACACTTTGCAATAGTTGATGTCTGCAATAATGGTCATAACATGCTTCTGCCTTGCACAAAAACCTGAAAAACTGTGGTGTTTGCTTGAACTCAAAAAGGTGAATGCAGAAAAAGTTGCAGTATCAGGAAAAAAGAGGACCCAAAAGCTCTATAGGAGGCACTCAGGAAGACCAGGAGGCATGACAGTTGAAACTTTTGATCAGCTCCAAAAGAGAATTCCTGAAAGAATAGTTGAACATGCTGTCCGTGGCATGCTTCCTAAAGGGAGGGTGAGTTTTAAGTTTGTAATTCTGCCCAGATTTCCTTCTTGTCAACAAGGGGATTGCCAAATGGAGGACTAATAGAATTAGGGTGGATTTAATCTGTTCAGTCGACAATCTTATTTATCTGTGGTCTACTTGACCTCATGACACATGATCTTACACTTAGCCTACTTGCAATTGCCATGTTATGTGTGATTTTCAAAAGCAAATCAAATACTCATGTGGGAAAGGTTGATACGAGAATAAGGGTGCGGGATATGTCTCTGATAGGCTGATACTAACCATCAGACACGTCTTTGTATAAGTGTACATAACAATGCCATAAAAAGTACATTTGCTGTTTCCGGCCAAGTCTACAGACCCATGAATTAGAGGTTTGATGGGTCTGATGACTCCGATCTCTAGATTCGCACCAACAGCTGTACTCTAGTCCACATAACAGTCTATTTGTATATGCAGATGCATGTTTTGTCTACACAACTGTTACTTTTTTCATGCTTGTATCCCAATCTTACTGATTCTTGCATAACTCTTCTTCGAAATTGCTTGTTCTGCAGCTTGGCAGGTCCCTATTCAACCATCTCAAGGTTTACACTGGCCCAAACCATCCGCATGAGGCCCAGAAGCCCATTGATTTACCCATAAGGGACAAAAGGATACAGAAGCAGACATAGATTCAATGCAAACTCAATCGGGAGAAGTACAATACATCGTTTTCCCGGGGTTTCAGAACTTTTCTATGCTTTGGTCGTACAGGGTTCTTCTCCTTCTTTTGTGTTTTGGATCCCATGCGATGGTTAGAAGCCTGTTGTTGATGTTTGTAGTTTTAGTTTGTCGAGGCATCTGGGTTCAATGTTGTCCTTATTTTGAGCACCCATCTCTGAATCAAATTGGCAATTCGTTAATTGAACTTTAAAAGGTGCTTAAGTTTTCATATTGCTTAATTAGTAGAGTTGGCAAGAAAAGTAGGGTAAAAATCTTTTTAGTGAGGTTGAAACCTGCATCGAATTTGGTCACCCCTCAGCCCCAAGCCATAGTACGGAAAACCCTACGTACCCCCAGGTACATAAATACTTCGCACAAAAACTTAGGTCGGTGTGAGGACTCGACACACGCTAGCGGTGCTTTGTGTAAGTGCGCATGGTTGTAGTATATTTGGCCTTAATACTCTCATCGATGTACCTTTGAAAATATCTATGGGACAATAGCAACCAAAACAAATATTCCAGTCGAACTTTATTGAAAATGCCACTTAATCAAGTAACCCAGGTACGAATAAAACCAAATAAAATAAACATAATAAACTTATTCAACGAATGCCACCCACCAAAATATCCACTGTTTGGAAAAGAATTGCTAAAGCTATTTCTTCTATACGATTACCCAGTGAATTGCTTAATGATTTAGGACAATGTTGTATAGAATCTGGTTCCAAGTATCAGGAACTCCGGAAAGACACCAATGGCTGCAATCCATGCCCGTACGGCCCCCGAGCCCGTATATGGACGGATGCCCATCTTTTCGCAGTAGCGAGAGGTTCGTTATGTCAAGCAAAGTGACGGGCTTCTTGATCTTGCTTAACACCCCCTTCAGCACAGCCACAGCAGGCGGCAGGCCTCCTGGATATGTCGAGCCCAGCAACGGTTGCTGCTGGCCCAAGCAGCTCTTCTTCTGTGGTTCGTTCCAATCTGTTCCACTGTTCGTATAAGTGGTTAGGAACACTATGAGAAATTTGTTTAGTATGTATATGCAGGGTTATGAATACCGCTGATATGTTCTAAATTGCAGTACCGCGATGTGGACCGGTGATATGAATGTGTATAGGCTAATACGTAGGTGGATATTGTTACAAAAGGTTAGTAACTAAAACCCCCCCGTTCTGCAGTATCCGATATGATATGCGACGACTGATATGAACACTTCTTGCCTTCCTTATATTTAAATTGCACCACCAATGGAGTAGTTGGATATGGATTGATGATAGAAAAAATGGAATATAAATGAAGAACAATTACTTGTAATGAGATGGAGAAATCCCTTGAAAGAAAACCATGGTTCGGGCCGGGTCAATATTTGAGTCCACCCAACCGGCCCATGTAGTGAGTGCCTTCTGAAAAGCAGCCATTCGATCCATGTCTTTGTAGGTTTGATTTCCTACTTGTATGTAATCCCATCTGCAGTGCAAATATTCTCTAATTGCTATATATTGGAAAAACTGTAAAGATAAAAAGTAAAAAAATTCTACCACCGTCCCAAAATATTTGTCCGGTTCGTAAAACCATGACTTAAAAATAGTACATTTTTTCTACGAAAAAACTCAATTTTTATTTTCAAAAATTCGAAGAATTCATTGGTATCTGGAAATTTGTTGATCTTTTTTAAAAATTTCAATATTTTTTAAGTTTTCATTTTGCGGACCGACAAAATATTTTGGGATGAAGGGGAAATACGAGTATGTTAAAATTTCAAAGGGAAATTCGATGTGGAATTTGGAGTTGGACTAACGGTTGTGAAGGTCCTCTACGGTTCCACCAATGCCATGTATTGAAGATGAGCATGTCAATGCCTTTCCAGTGCTTGCCACTCTGGATCGAGTCCAGTTTCAGGACCCTACCAATTTTTTCCATCACGACATCTACTAAAAACACATTGCGATCAAGCATCACTTTAACTCCGAAATCCTGCAAAATGACATGATTTCTTCAGGTAATGAGAAATTCTTTAGTTCTCTATGGCATCACAAGAGCTGGAATCGAGCCAAAATATTCGAGCTCGGTTTGAGTACAAAACTCTCTATGAGTCTAGCCTTCATGAGAGCAAAATTCTCTTTGAACTCAGCTTGTTTTAAACAAACCAAATCAAGCTGAGCCGAGTTTCGAACCGCTAGCAAATAGTTCAGTTTGTTTGCAGTTCTATTGAGCAGAGGACTCTTATTTTTTCAAGGCACCGTGATAGCGAAACACAAGAGTATCCTATCCTGTTTAGGGTAGACTTTTGGGCATGGTCCCAAACCCATCCCAGTTTTAGGTCCACAAACTGAATTACTATTCAAGTAGTTAAGCAGTGTCAATCAGTTGGATTGAGAGCACCCCAACAACGAAAAAGTAAAGCAACAACGAAATCCTGTACTTTTAGAACCTTCAGATTTCCACTATTAGGCCAAATGCCTAATGAAAAATACCTTGTCAAAAAGGTCTACAAAGGAGATCAGAACAAGAAAAGGTATTTTTGCCTTATGACTCGAATAAGCTCAGACCTCTCCTCCGGCTATGATGCTCCCAGTGATTTGAGAGCATGATGCTCCCAAATTATTTTCTCCTTATTCTGTAATAAGTGCTATCAGCAACGTGGTAAATGTAGTCAACAAGTATAGTAAGTGTAGCCATATAAAATAGTAAGAGTTGTCTTAAAGAATGGTATATAAAATATGTTTCTGTGGTGAGTAATACATTTTTTTTTGGGTCAAAACTTCTTAAAACCATCTCGTTTTAAGCAAATTTTGATAAACCTATGTGGGAGAATCAAAATCAATACGCAGCGGAAAAATACTTACTTTCTATCATGGTGTTTAAGTCTTGACAAATTTGGAATCCGTTTCGATCTTGAACCAATATGTTCCACCTACACAAACTCCCACTAATTGATTTTGGAGAGCAATGGGTAGGATTTCCAATCTAATCTATATAAATTTTCTTCACACTTGTAACTTAATGGTAATCGCATGCCTTTATATAGATAGATCGGGACTATTTCTCAATGGACACAACCCTTCATAATTCCTTTTATCAAAGAAGTAATAAGACACCTATTCATTAATAGTTGCAATCTTACACGTGAATGGTCACGTACTAAACCCATTCATGAATAGTCACCATATCTGTTCATGAATAGCTACCAAACATTTTCATGAATAGTCACCAACTATTTAGGCAATATTTCATTTAAATCTAATACCCATATTTTAGTTATGAACATAAATACTATAAAATATAAATATTAAATATTTCATTTAAAATATAAATATGATTGATGGGGCATGTGAGTCACATAAATAAATTCCAACAAATTCATCCTACTTTTTGTGAGTAGTTTTGATTAAGGGCTATAATTTACCTATTTTTTAATCTAAGGGTCATATTTAATGGGAGCATCATACTACCATATCACCAGTGAGCATGGCAGAACATGGTAGAAGTTTTGTATGAGAGAAGTACGTTAATTAGGATCTTTATCTTGAAAGATGTCCAGCTAGCATGTGACACCTAATCCCACCTCAAAAGGCTACATTGTATGGTTTATGTGGTTAGGCTTCAATAAATTACCGATTGGTAGTCTAATATGAGAGAAGTACATTCTATCCTTATCCTATTAATTTTTGTAACAATTTCAAAGGTTAATAAAAAAAAATTTCGCCGTTCAAAAACAAGTAGTCTAAATTTGGCCCTATAGATGGTATCAAAGTCGTGTGACTTTGGGCCAAAGACATGAACCCGTGAAACACCATGGTGACTTTGTGCATGAGGCTCATGTGGCCGCCAAATAGAAGCTTTGTGAAATACGCACGGTGATGACTTCCATGATTAACCTCTCGCGAGGGGCTAGGCCATAGAGGTGGAGAAATTGTGACACTTTGTTCCACATCAAGTATGATCCTATGAATGTAAGAAAACATGCAAACAATTACTGGCAACTAGTATTTTTCGCTTGACCAAAAAAAAAAATTTACTGTCAACTTGAATTTTGGAATTGGGTCATCTGGTTTTTCTTACTGGAAAATAATATCGATACTCTAAAAATTAATGCAGACACTTCAAAAAATAAAGAAAAATAGCTTTGAAATTACACTAATTTTAAAATTCCTTTATCAATTTTTGAATTGCCAATATCATTTTCCTTACTTTAACAAGTTAATGATAAGTAATCTACGTGGGCGGTACTCGACAAAATTTCAAGCAAGTAGTCGTACCCAAAAAAGCACTTTTCCAGAAAATGCGGAAAGAGTAACCCCAGCTGGTTGGTTAAACTCTTTTCTGGAGTGAACCCGGCCCAACATGAATGGCCTGTCATACTTGAGTAATTATTTAGCCAACGATTCCGAATATCATGTGGAGTTGCTTATGCGATATTATCACTTATTTACGTAGCGACAAATTTTTCGGTAAGTACATTAGGTTGATTGGGAGACAAGGTATGATCCACAAAGTGTATGGTATCGATATTTTATTTGAGTAGAATATCACATGACAATGTGGTCGCATGATACTCTGAGAGTACTCGATATTTGGCCATCGGACAGTACTTGCTCCAGTAGATCATTAGTTAGGCCCACCACCACTCAGATCTCAGCTTCACGTGAAAGAGTGGATTATTGGGCATGGTATGATCCCTTTGTACTTTGTCCAAAATCTTACTACTTCTATTTTCCTTTTTCTTCTAGTACTTATATATGACTACCAACCATTATTCGTAAATCAATAAGGCTTCGTTTCGCTAAGGAAAATAGGTTTTTATTTGAATTATTTTTTAAATAAATATTTATTTTTTGAATTAAAGTGACGTATTATAAGAAAATGATCTGTCTCGTAAAAGAAAAAATAAGTATTCAAAAAATAAAAATCTTAGCAGAACGGGACCAGAGAGTGGGTAAACAAAGCTTAGCTTTCTAATTTCTTGACCTACCCCTACCCACTAATAATCTTCTGGGACACACTTTTTGCGTACTAGGCGGGGACTGATTTCAATTTCAATTCGTATTTTGCACATTTTTTTTGGACAGTTTTGCATTACGAAAAGAAACTTTTTATCTCCAAAAGTAATTATAACTTTTTGAAAAACGAATGATAAAACAAATCACCAAAATTTCCCTAATTCTTAATCATTTAGTACTTTATTCTTGAAGCAGTTCACTGATTGTGATTTGAATCTCTTTCACTCGTCCTGCAAAATGATTCATGATATTTGTACTCGGTTCTATCAGAAGTTGTTTTAATTTAGTTTTTTTTTTCTTTTTTTTTTTCCCTCTCCTTCTTGCCTTGTAACCTTAAACCCTGTTGGACAACGTTGTTAATCATAGGATGTTTTCTTTATCCGAAGAGAAAGAGACGTAGCTGCATGTTTGAATTTCATAGAAGCCAAACATTTCAAACCTTAGGGCTACTAGAAGGTTTACCCGATCGTTAAATTCGAGGCTTCAAAAATTAGTCTAAGTGCGCGCAAGTTGGCTTCAACGTCTTATTGTGAAAAAAATGAAAAAAAGGAGTTAACAGAGCAAGGAAAAGTAGGAGTTTAATGGGTGTAGAGAGGGCATACCGAGAATGTGAACGTAGAGACATCATCTAGTCTCTCTACAGTGTATTTGGCACTGGGCACTGCAGCAGAGAGCAAGCAAGTTAGTGATTGCCACTGGTTTCTGCTTAGAGAATCTCCTACAAACATTATGGTTTTCCCTTTAAATCTCTCCAAGAAGTCTCCACCATCAAACCTACCCCAAAAAAGGGAGAGAGAGAAAAATTGTCAACAAGACTATACATGATTAATGATTTATACAGGAGTGCGGAAATTAAACTTTATATCCATCTCAGTGGAGGGGTCCCTTGTGTTACTAAGTGATCACCGATTTTACTCTTGAACAATGTAGGACTATATATCATTAACATTAAGGTCTAAAACAAGAACCAAAACAGGAACTGCTCGAATCGTAAAATGAGAACCATTGTAAAATGAGATGGTAATGGTATTCATTTTGCATCGCATGAAAAATAACGTAAGAGATCCTCGCATGATATATTGCTTCTCTGGTTCTCATACTTTTGAATAAGAAAACAGAGATGCTATTGGTACAGACATACCAGCACATACTCTGCGAACAAACAAGTTTTGAGCCCGTTTTGGGTGCTGAAAAATGATCCAATATGCTCATTTTGTTTAGAGTCCCTGCAAAAAATAAGCTATGTCGGATATCGGTAGAGGCGTTTACAATGCGTCCAACTTTGTCCCAGAATTAAGGCTAGAATTCTAAAGCAAAGTTGGATGTACCGCAAACACCACTAACGATATCTAGTTTAGCTAATTTTTTGCAGGAACCTTAAATAAAGTATTTTAAATAAAATAAGCAGATCAGATTATTTTTTGGGGCCCAAAACGAATCTGCACATGATGGTGCACCTTTATCATTTCTAATAAGAAAAATGTGTGAGAATTGATTTTCACACTCTCCTTTTATCCAAACACACTCATTTGTTTTGTAGTGGTGTAAAATTACATGATTACCCTTTTCATATATAAAAAAATGTATGAAGTGTAATTTTGTAATTTTATATGAATGAAGACAAAAAAAGAGCGTGCACTTGAATAAAAAGGAAGCGTGAAAATTAATTTCCAAAATGCATTTTGAAAAGTGTATGAACATAAAAGAACAAAAAGTTAGATTTGAAATAAAGACAATGGAATGAGTGTGAAAAGGCCCTGGAAGTAAAAGAACAAAAAGTTGATTTGAAATAAAGAAATTAGCACAAAGATCCTTTAGGAGAACCCAAAAAAGAAGAAAAAGGCCCCCAAAACAATCGCTATCATAGTTTCAATTGTACAATGTTAGAGGCACATGGTGTGGAACTTGTACAATTCAATTCAACTTAATCCTCCTGGTCCCACCTAAACAAAACAAAACAACCCACAAGACAAATCCTCCATACATACATAATTTCACGGGGGAAAGTTTTTTTAACAGCGGAGCTGTGAATAGTTATTTACGGAACTAATCCGCATATGAATAAAACTTTTTCGGAAAAGAGTTCAATAAAATTCAAACCGTCTAGAACACTTTTGAATAGTCGCGATTGGTTGCTGCCGTAAAAAAACCTATTCACATAGATATACATACATGTATGATGTATCTGCAGAGCTGCATAGAGAAAGTACACTTTAATGGGTGAGAGGGATGATGCTCTGGCAGTAACATCCAATTTATGGTGAAAATGACGTAACACCACATCGGAGGGACCTCAAATTGCTACAATCAAAGCACATTCATGATGCATAAGATTGAAAACTGAAACAGCTTAACTACCACTGCCTTGCCACAATATCAGGAGATGCCAAAATTGACACAAAGCCATCAAGGTTTTAAATAGCGATAAATAGCGATAGCATATGGTTTTAAATAGCGATAGCTTATTGCGTAACACGCAATGGTAATGGTAACATTAGCTGGGTACCAAATGATGCATCGTGAGAATCGAGAGGAGTGGTCGTAATATTTTAAAATTAATTTTGGCTTCAGAACATTAAAGCCGGCCATCGCGGCCGTGAATTGACAAGTATCTGGAATGAGTTAATATGCATCTGAATTTGTTTTTTTTTTTTTGTCATTTATTAAACATAATTTACCATATCTTAAGAGATTTGGGGAAGAAATGACCGGATGAGTGCTACAGAAAACTAACCATGTTTATGTGCATGAAAATAAAAGAGAGATACTAACCACGCTTCACTCCACATGCTTTGAATATGTTAAGTTACCTGTTACTATATTCGAAGTGTAATTGTATCCGATCCGAGGCTAAAAAAACTGAGAGGCAGCGCCGATATTTAAAAGCTTGAGAGAGAGAGAAAGAGAGATAAGGGTACCTTGCTAGGTTGCAGCCATGGGGGTGCCAACTGTATCTGAGATAGGATAGATCAGGGCGCCCATTTTTCTGGCAATTGAACTCTCGCTCGATGAAAGGACAGGTGGTGGGATCGTAGAGAGGGTATGAGGGGTACTGAGCCACCCAATTCCCTTGGAAGAAATCACAAGCAAATACTCTCAAGTTTTGTTTGTTTGAAAGAAAAACTAGAAGCACAAAGACAATGGAATGAGCAACCCAGAAACCCATCTGAGGATAATGAGAGAAAGAGAGAGGTTTTTGGTGAAGAAACAGAGCAATAGTAGCAGAAACCCCACACTCTCTCTCTCTCTCTCTCTTTCTCTGTTTCTTTAGTTTATACATATATTGAGAGAGAGAGAGAGAGATGGAGAGAGAGGGAGAGATTAGATTTTAATGGTTTGTTGGGTACGGTACAGTTACATGTTGAAGTGTGCCAAAGCGGCAAGTGGTGGATAGCTCTAAATTCAACTCCGTAGTATACTACTCTAGTACGAAGGGTTAGTTCGGTTGGTTAATGGATTTGCTTCCACACAATTAATTACGGTTCGATTCTTGAAGTCATATTACAATAAAATAATTATAAATTAAATAACCATCCTAAGTGGGCATACCAAGAAAGTTTTCATCATGTCCACTTTTTAGGGTTTCGTTTACATTCTCGACATGCGATTTACCTTTTTTACCCATTTATTATCCTATACATATATATAAATTATAGGGTTAATTTTCCTATCTTATTGGAATTCCATTAATATTGTAACTTGGTGGGATTGCATAATTTTTTGTAAAAATAGACTCTTTTCTCTCTCTCTCGAAACCCCTCTTCTCCTCTTTCGCGCTTAACACAGTAGGGTTTCGTCTAGGGAGCGGTGCCTGCCGAGAGCCGCTCCCCCTCTCTCTCTTCCCTTTTTCTCCCTTCTTTGTCTGTCTTTCCTTCCCTTTCCTTCTCCCATTTTCATCCGATTTCTTTCTCCCATTCCAATACCTCTCCACCTTCATTTTCTTTCTTTCTTTCTTATCCTCAAAATCAATTGGCAAAATAATCAGTTGGACGGCAGCGTTGTTGTGGGGGGTCATGCTGGTGTAAGGGATCTGGACGCCCGGCCATCTCGAGATCAATTTTTTGGGCGGCTGTCCAGCGACCATCATTTGGGATGGCCGCACTACGTAGGATTTGCGTTGGTATGAGGTGGTTTGCTGGTGTTATGGTTCTTGACGGATGAGTATTCAAATCGTCTATGTGTGTTGTATTTCGGTCGACAATCAAGCATATGGGTCCCCGAACGGCGACTAGGGCGGCGTTAGTAAGTCTATCGCGGTTACTTTGTCTTTCTTCCTTCCCTCCTTTGTTTTCTACTGCCTTTTGCTTGAGGGATGTCCATATTCTACTCTTAGCCATATATTTCCCGTTGCCTCCATCTCTCGGCCTTATTCAACGGCTGACTTGCCGGTCGGTCTTAATTTCCTCTTGGGGTACCGATTTTCTGCCTAACGGTGAGGTAGTCATCTGTTTTGGGTTTGGTCGGTGCGGCTTCCCGCCGAGCTCCGCTGCTGGGCGGCTTGGTAATCGCCTAACGGTTTGGTCGAAGCCTCGCATCAAATTTGGAATGTTTTAGCTTATCGGATGTTCCTCCGGCGGTGGCCAGTGGTGGCGTGGGGTGTTGTTCTTTTGGAGGTGTTGTCTGGTGTGGTGGTGGTGGTGGTAGTTTGATTGATGATGGCGGCGGTGGTAGAATGGGTGGCTGTGGGTGGAAGATGCTACAGTCGTTAGGTTTTTGGTTTTGGGCTTCTTGATGTTGAGTCAGTTGTTTGAGCCTTTTTGTGCTTTACTTGTAATAATATGGGTGTGTAGACCTTTGGGTGTGGACTTTACTGTTGTATTTAGGTTTTTAGGCCCCAGGTGTTTGGGCTTTGCCGTTTAGGTGTATGTTCAACTCTTGGTTGAATTTCTCTTCCCCTTAATAAAATTTATTTTGCGATTAAAAAAAAAACTTAGTGGGATTGCATTAACATTGTTTCCTAATTAGTGGGATTGAATTAATGTTCTTTACCTTTGATTAGGAAATTCAAAAAGTGAAACTAATGTAGTTTTCATATTTAACGAAAGACATCTTAAATTAAAAAATTGAGTATAATAAAATCTAGTTTCCAAATCAACAATTTCTCATCGCTTTATACGAACATGACATCAATTCGTTACTAAAAAAAAATTACAAAAGTCGATTAATATCAGGAACAATACAATCAACATGGTAAATTTAGTATATTGTATACTGGAACAACGTACCAACATGATAAATTTAGTATTGAGCTTTACTTTTTCACCAAAGACAAGCCATGGGTATGTAATCATCTGGTAACGTGCATTAACCAAATTCTGAAGGGTTTAAAATAAGGATAATGGATATTATGCAGTAGATAATGGAAAAGGCTTAAAATAAGAATTATTATTTGTGCATATCCATAAACAATGGTGGAGTACTTCCATGTTTATATTTTAGTCTCCAAAATCTTTGCCTATATATAGTATCTAAAAAAATAGGTTAGGTAACATGACGTATTAAGGGCAAAATTGGGTTTATAAAAAATTGAGGATAAAAACGTAACCCTAAAAAGTGGACCGGATGAAAACATAACTCATACTAGGAGGAATATTTAAGTTACCCTAACCTAATTCTTATGAATATTTCTCTAGTCTTGACATGGATGGCCTGTCTTTGATCGGACTAGGGAGGAGATTAGTCGAAATGTGTATAAACTAACCCGAACATCCCTAAGGACCCCAACAGTCGAACAAAAACAAATATGACAAGATGAAAACAATTTTGTTTTGAGAATACTTCATGATTTTCATTATTTGTTGACATAAACCTTAATTGTGATTTAGACATGTATTTTGTAGATCGATAGATGTAATAGTTGGGTTGAGACGTAGAACAATTTTTTATTTTTTATTTTTAAATTTTGTGATGAGTTTTATGATGATTTCTTATACAACATGAATGCATAATATTGCGAAACTTGTTTTGTTTAAAGTGTGGTTCACGGACATTCAGGATCGATCTTTCGATAGCATCTCATGCCATTTTCAGGATCTCAGGTTAGGATCTTAAAGTAAACGTGGATCTTGCGATAGAATCTCAGGTTAGGATTTCAAAGCGAATGTCCTAGTGGATCTCATGCCAAGTTCAAGGTCTCACTTTAAGATCTCAACAGGTTCTCAATCTCAGTTCATGATCTCATCAGATTCTCGAACTCACTTTAGGATCTTAAAGTGAGGCCCCTTGCCAAGATCAGACTTAATTCTGAAGTGAGGCCCTTTGCCAAGACCAGACTTAATATTCTATTCTTACGTTGTTCTAACTCAACTTTCTCTCTCTTACTTTACGCATGGATCCATATCTATCAACGTTTTACTCACTCACTGTGTGATTGTGAAACTTGCACTTGTAATATTCAATCGGCTTGCAAACGAAAAATTGATGGGTCAAGACCCCCGACCCTCATATCCGCACCTGAGCACAAGCACACAATAAATCAAGCACAAAACGAGAGATATCCTAAAAAAAACTCCTTGTATATATTTACACATATATAGCTGAAAAAACCTCACCGGGATAGCCACAAACCGGCTTCCCTACTCCTCACTCTTTTTCCCTCACTTTGGTGCTCTTCGACAGTCTCTCCGGACATCTAAGAGGAGCCTCGCTCCCCCTGTTGGGGGGGCTCTCACGCTTACACTCTCTCTGCCTCACTCTCAGTGTCTTGCACACACAACACACAGTGCACACCTGCACTTTTATACAACAAGGGGGAGTGATCCCCTGTGGTCACACCCACCCCACTGGGGTGTACCCCAACAAAAATTGTGTAGGATTCAAACCTATCCTACCTCACATCTAGGTTGTTTTGTGAGATATGGTTACGTGCATAATCTTGTTTAATCAGAGATGCTAAATTAAGATTACTCCCATAACTTCGATTGGATAATTTTTTGGTAGGAGATGTAAAACAAGAGAATAGTAATGCAAAACTTTATTAGATAGAAAAAGGCAATAGATCGAGTGAGGCCCAATTTGATTTTGTCATGTAACCCCAAGTTGCCAAAAAAAGCACAAATGATTTGCATCATTTGCACTTTGCAGTCACTTTCATACATCTTGACAGGGGAAAAGGCTTTATGACTTTTTTCAGGAAATAAACTAGTGTGTTTTCGCTAAATCAAATGGACTAAAACTCATCTTTTACGGGTTTCGACGTAGGTCATTCTCCTCACATATATCAACACGAATATCAATCAGCAAAAACAACTTGTCTATTGTCATTAGCTTGTAATCTATTTAGTTTAGCGAAAACGTACCCAAATAAGAAATTCATTATGGATGGTTTTGGAGAAAGAACAGGGAGGCTTTATTGGAGGCAAGATCACAAACACACAACTCACAATATGAAGAAGATGATAATTCTAGAGAACGCTTGGAATACTTTTATTCACTCATACTTGAAAATAAGATTACATGCAAATTTATAGTAAACAAATAATGTAACCCACTACATGTTTCACAAGCCTAACTTCATTTATTTTATAACTCTCATTAATGTAACGCACCATTACTTTAAAAAAAAAAAACACCCAAAAGCATAACTCCATTATTATTAGAAAAACAAGTTTATTTTTCCAACAGACTTGTGGGCTTTGCCATTGTGGCACCAAAACCCAAACCCTAACGTATTAGTATATGAATCAATTATAGTTTCCCAGAATGTGAATTCTGCTGTAAATTTGTAATGATTTGGGAATTTACTTTAATTGGGAATTTCCCAAAATTCCCAAAATTTCCCAGAATGTCAGGAAATAGTAATCAAATAGTAAAGTATTTGGTTCCAAGCATCAGGAACTCCAGCAATACACCAATGGGTGCAATCCAATCCGTTGGCGCCCCCCATCCCATAAATAGAAGGATGCCCGTCTTTCCGCAGTAGCGACAGGGTCGTTATATCGAGCAAAGTAACGGGATTTTCAATCTTGCTTAGCACCCTCTTAACCACGTTCACGGCCGGCGGATACTGCCCGGGATAGGTTGAACCTTGAACCGGCGTTGTCTCCCCCTGGCATGTGTTTGCTTTGGGTCCGTTCCAATCCGAGCCACTAATCAAAAACACAAGGAATGCATGCATATGATTATGATTTATGAAGTTAAGTAACACCAAGGCAAGTTTTCTAGTAGAACACAAGAGATGTAAATGAGAAGGATGTGTAAGGTTATGATCAAGTTAATAAACCCTAACATGCACAAGTATGATAGAATTTGTTCAAACTCAAACAATGGAATGGTTTCTCTTCAAGGATTTGAGCCCGCGTAATAGATCTGCAACCCATTTAGGAATGAATGTTCGATAGAGAAAAATTATCGGTCTTTCTATTGTCAAGCTGCACACAAGAAAGCAAGGAAAACACATATTCGTGTGTGTTTTTTACACCTTTTAATACACATTTACACACTTATTATTGTTAGCCGATTGGGCTGATTTTAAATTTTTTTCTAACAAATCGGGATTTTGGGGTAGGTAGATGAGGAATTACTTTATGCAAACTGAACATCAAGGAATTAATTTATCCACACATTTTAGCTCTGTAATTGTAGTATAACTGATTGTTAAACAACTAAAGACTTACTTGTAATGATTTGGGGAAATGCCTTGAAAAAACACCCTAGTTTTGGATGGATCAATGTGGCTGTCCACCCAACCACCCCATGTGCCAAGGGCCCTCTCAAACGCAACCATCCGATTCAAGTCCTTCAACACCTGGTTTCCTACTTGCATATAATCCCATCTGCAAAAATTATAGGAATTACACTTCCACATTACATTAAAGTTTGAAGGTTAGTTTGAGGACAGGGTTTTAAATAAAGATCGTCAAGTATTGTGTCGGCTATTACGTAGCGCGATTTCAGACCTTCGATACCGTATTGGCCGAAACAATCCGATATCAGTTGATACAGGTCCGTATCACCGATTCCGTTTCATTTCTCGATACCGCGATTTAAAACCCTGATTTGAGGATGAAAAATATGATGGAGTATATATAGTCGTTTTCACTAACGGTTGCTGAGCGTGTCTATAGTTCCACCAATGCCATGTGTTGAAGATTAGCATGTCCATCCCTATCCAATTCTTTCCATCCTCAATGGAGTCGACTTTCAGTATCCGGCCTTGGCTTTCTCTTACAATATCCACCAAAAACGCGTTGCGATCAAGCAACACATTTATTCCATATTCCTGCAATGTCCGATAAAGTTATTAAAAAACCGCTAAAAATGCTCTAACACCGCATTTTTTACACAAGTACGTTCGGAGTCCTCTTTGTGGTAGTTGGCCCATTTCCAACCACCTCTCTCTTGTTAGTGGTACTTTATGAAAACATGATTAGGAAAAAGGAAAAGAAGAGGCAATGAACAAGTTGAAATTGGGACAACAAATATACCATGATGGTGAATGTGGAGATCATGCCCACTCTAGTTAGGTTGTAGTGCAGGTTAGGTGCTGCAGTGTAGAGCAAGCATGTTAAAGACTGCCACTGGTCTCTGCTCAAAGAATCCCCAACAAACATTATAGACTTTCCTTGAAATCTCCTCAAGAACCCTAGCCCATCAAATCTGCAAAAATCAAAAAGCCAAATTGAGTACTTATGGCATAAGGCCATATGCATATATACATGGATGAAACTTGTAATGGAATGAAAATTTTTGCGTCCTAACAGACTTTTGATATTCACGCATTTTAGTGAACCTTAATGAAAAAAAAAGCAGTTCTATAAATTAACATAGATGGTTGGACAAAATCCGGACACATATATTCGGACCAGTCATACATCCATTTGACGATTCTAAACACATTTGTATTCACATATCTGTGATCCATCATCTTTTGAGTTTTGACTATATAATTACTTGGAGTGATCGATACTCAAAAAATCCGTTTGAATACGAAAAAAGAAAATGAATGATATGTTTGGGTTTTATCGTTTTCCAACCAACCCCAAATTGAAGAATGAGTCGAATAAAGGCCAAGGAAGTAAGATCTAAAGCCACTAAAAGTTGTCAAGATCAATGAAGGATTAAAGTAAAAACAATAGCTAGAAGGCAAGATCCATGAAGTGCACCTAATTCGTCAACTACTCTTGTGAATGAAGTCTCAAATTAAATCCCGAATCGAGACTTGTGTTTAGTTTCTGAGAATTTCAATATTTTTCTAAGGATAAACTTCAATTTGGTTAATTAATTGAATTCCAGGAAAAAATATGAAAACGAGGGTACATTATTGAATAGATACTTGTCAAAATATGGTCCCAATTAGTATTTATTGAATAGGTACATGAACGTTTGCTTTCAAACTATGGTCCCAATTAAATTTACAATAATATATTTATTACTTAGAAAGCCAATGGGTGGCATGCAATACTCTGCTTATCGTTGTGACAGCTGTATAGACAGAATTATACATGCATGATTTATATACTAATGAAGTGGCAGGATATCTCAGAGAAGAGATTACTTATTCATGGATGGACCGTGATTCCCTATTTATGGAGCCGCGCAATCTCGGTCATCCGTTTTGGTTTTGGATAGTTCGGATTTAAATGATATTTTTTTGGAGAAGAGCTAGCCGATCCGGATTTAAATGAAACTTTTATGGGAAAGAACTCTTCTCTGAATTAAAAAGTTTCATTTAAATCCAGACTGTCCAAAATCGAAACGAACTCTTCCTCGAAAAAGTTTCATTTAAATCCAGACCGTTCAAAATCAAAATAAATGCACGCAATTCATCTTCGTAAATAACTATTCACGGATCGAAGCTAATATTCTCCTCGGAGAAAAAGTTGTCACCCCAGTGCCCCGTGAACTTGACTTACTGCATTAAATTGTTACTTTCCTTCCTCGCTGGAGGAATGACAGAATGAATCATTTGCATGTCACAAACAACTAGATCAAAAAAGTAGCCTATGTGACTTGTGGGGCTAAAAATGGGTCCCTTTTTAATTTTTGGATTTTTGGGTTCAACCGTCGCAGATGTGTGGACTAGCTTAAGCGCATCTCAATTAAATTTCTTTCCGGTCCGGCCAAAAAAAATTACTTTTTTGCAGCCTGACCCCAAAAATCGAATTACGGTCAATTGTGTGCGGAACACTAAACTGGGGGCTAAGATTTTGGATTCCGCGATTCGATTAGAAGTTTTCATTTGTTGGCCGGGCTCATCCGATGGGTGATAAACCAATGACTGACATGCAATAAAAGTGATAACAAATCGGATGGCGCAGTTGCAGACTTGATAATCTGATTTGAACCATTAAAGGGTTGCGCTCGTTAGGTAGATCATTCACAAAAAAATATTAGAGGTCTCACTATAGATCCGATAATTTGATCAGAACTACTCATTTGCGGGGTTCGCCTAATTGATCATGCATAAATCAAGTTGATTGAACATCTACAACCACATGATCAAAATATGTTTTTTTCTTAATACAATATTAAACAAGATAGTAAGAAGTATAAACGAAGACAAATCACGTTTGTCCATTCGTTCTACGAAACGACTAAAGATACAAAATATGTGTCACTATTGTATTGTAATTAGACAAGTGACAGTTGCGTATATGGTGAAAAGGTTTGTGATCAATCGATTCATTTGGACTGAACAAGTGATGATTGGTCCCAACTCCCAACATGACTATCACACGAGGAAAAAAATAATGGTTGGGTTGGACTCTGGCCAAATCACCCTAATATAAAATATAGTTTTATATACTATATAAAATTATATTTTTAAGAAAACAATTTCAAATTCAAAAATTATGTGCTTATGCAAATAATTTTACTATTTATATAGATTTTATTTGATAGATCTCATTGAGATCTTTAATGCAATGCAAAAACAATTGAAAATTTATTTTGCATTTACATTATTTTTGAGTTTGAAAATGTAAAATAAATATTTATTTTTTATGAAGGTATTCTGGAACGAGCCTTATACAAATATAATCAGAGTAGGGTGACGTGTCTTTTCATTGACAGAATCTAGTATTCCTTTTTCTTCTCAGAAGTATCCGTTTGTAAATATAAAAATCCGTAGTTCACAAACTGCAACGTGACAGCATCTTAGATGAAAGTAAATTTTATTAGTACTATAAAAGGAAACCATAGTTGTTTTTTTGCCTTGTTCACTTCGCGATTCAAAAAGAATTTTTCAAAAAATTCTCCCTAGATTCCTTCTATTTTCCACATTTTTCTCTCTATCTCTCTCCACTCATTACCCCTACTATTTTTCAAAAATACTTTTCCAATCCCAATCCAAACAAAGCAATTATCTCTAAATAATGCAATGGTGTTTCTGACAAGTTTGATGTGCGCATCTCAGATTAATTTCTACGGTTTCTCTCATAGTTATTTTATGGGTTGGCGTGCGACCGGGCCTCAAGAATTCGAACTTGAAAATTTAGGATGGAGTAAGCCGTTAAATCCCAAGTCAAGACTGTCAATTCGTAACGTTTGAGTAGTTGTCTTTTATATGAAAATACTGCACTTACCTATATAAGGTACATATGTACTGTATGCATCATCTTAATTGTCTTGAATTTATAGCGTTTTGTGTACAAATTCGTAACATCATTCTTGGATTCATAACTTTCGTAAATAAATTTATTTGAAGTCATAACATCTGCATGTTTGAGTTTGAGTTTGAGTTTTTATCTCGATGACATAAATTTGCTAACATAACCAATGAATTTCCACCCAAATGCTACGAATTCCTTCCTAGGCAAAAACGTTATGAATTCAAAGCGATTCGAGGATCACCTAAATAAGGGTGTGTATTGTAAACAAAATCTTAAAAATTGTTATACATAAACACGTGTAACTATAATACATATATATATTTTGGGTAGGATGTTGATTTTGGTGCTTCACTTTTGACGTGAAATTATTAGTAAGTAGACTAAAAAATACAAAAAATATTTAGAGAACAGGGGGTGAGAGCAGTCACCTTGGTAAATCGCAGTCCAAGGGCTTCCATCGGTAACTGAGGTAGTTTTGATCGGGCCGGCCGTTTTTCTGGCAATTGAACTCCTTCTCGATGAACGGACACGTGGCGTTGTCGTAGAGAGGGGGGAACGGGTCGACGACCCAACTCCCCTGAAACAGGTCGCACCCACCCGACCCTAATCGTGCACCGATTCTTCCTACTGGTTTTTGATGTCGCGCACCATTTGCTGGGTGAAGAACAGAAATGAGAATCAGTACAAGATGGATACTGGAACTGACCAAGGTACCCATCTAGAGAGAGAGAGAGAGAGAGAGAGAGAGGGGCGAGCCAGAAACCGCTTCCCCTGTTTTTATAGTATTACAAGCAATCTATATGTACACATACATTTATAGAGAGAGAGAGAGAGAGAGAGAGAGAGGTTGTTGTGTTGTGAAATCTTCTTGTTGCAACCAAAAAAAGAAATCTTGTTGCTGTTTTGGCAAAATAAAGGCAAAAAAAGTAAAACGAAATCTTGTTGCTGGGATTATACAGTACTTTTTAGTAATAGAAGTTGGTGGTAAGAAAGATGAAATTCTATGACTACCCCTCATCTATGCATGTTTTCTACGGAGACATTCTAATGTTTAAAACCGTTCAAACAGACATCCTCATCTATATGAAATGAAGAACTTGCTAACTCTGGTAACAGAATGAAGGAAACTAATGATTTTTAACTCTTAAAAATCGCCCACACTAACCTCCTTGTGTATAAAAATTACCCACACTGACCAAATACACTTCTCTCCCCTCTTTCTCGTCCCTCTCTCTTTCTCTCCCATCATGATACCCACCATCTCTACATGTGGATTGTAGAGGAAACTAACAAATTGAACGGTTTGAACCCATCTCTCTCATCCATCGTTTGTGTCTCCATTATACATAAACACCATTATTCTCACTCACTCACTCACTCTCTCTCTCTCCAATCTCACCAAGGCCTAAATTGTATCCTTAATTTATGGATATAACCAATTGAATTCTTTAGATTTGTCAAATTAATATTCACTTAGTCTAATTTTGAATTTCTAATCGATCTATTTACTAAACTACGTCGACTATTTGGCTTCTAGGGTCAACATAGAGGCTTATAATTATCATTCGATATGTTGGTTAATAAAAAAAAATTGTCGCCAACTGCAAGGTACATATATACCATGTATAGATGTCAGGCAAAAATTTATACTTTTTCTTTTTATATTACAATTAGGAACATTGTTCCCTAATTGAAAAAAAAAATTGTGCCAAGAAACATTGAGAACAACAATTAAGTGACGAGAACATTATTTTGCTGATATTTTGGAATAACAGTGCTTTCATCCAGTAAATAATCGGCAAATGTAAAATTAGTCTAAGTGGATATCAAATTTAGAAAGTTTAAGTACTCGATGTGTTTAATTGATAGCTTACGGTTGAATTAGATGAAAATTGAATACTTGAGGGGATAAAAGTGAAATTCAGCCAAAGAAGGAGGAGGATAGTGGATTTAGTATGTTTCGGGGAATTGCGAGACGAAACGGTTACGTTGTGTTTCACATTACTGAGTCATAGACCGGAGAAAATTTTAGGTGCCGAGCGGGTACCACGTGTCGGTATTCGTTGGAGATTTCAGCCTCCAAATGCCTCCAAATATGTTTCAGACGGTCCAGATTTAATCCCCCTCGCACCCCTCACCTGACCACTATCTCTCCTATTTTTTCTCTCTGAAATTCGGATCGTTCATAACACGTTTGGACTGCTGAAATCACCGACGGAATACCACGGATGTGGTACCCGCCTGGCACCCAAAAACTTCTCCATAGACAGCCGTTGATAGTTCTTGCGGAAGTTGCGGATCATAGACTTGGATGCACGTGATGTGATTCTTCCTTCGGCTTTAGAAAATTACCTGAGATTTTGTAAATACTCCAGATTTTACTAGGTCAATTGACAGGTTTAACTTCATCAATGAGGAAAAGATTACGAAAAAGGAGAATGATACACCCACCGAAGGGAATCCCAACGCACCGTCCACCGCACGTTCGCCGGGCCCACTCCGGCCACCGGACGGCCGATCCGAACCGTCCAAAAATTCTTAAAAAAAAAACCGAGTGGGCCCACTCGAGAATTAATGGCATCCGACGTGTATAAGTGCTCGATCTGAACTTCAAAAAAATTAGATGATCCAAGCCATTAAAAACGGAAGTTCAGATCGAGCACTTACACACGTCGGATGCTGTTAATTCTCGCAAGGGCCCACTCGGTTTTTTTTTTATAGAATTTTTGGACGGTTCGGATC